>CM056378.1:11065610-11291689 GCA_029718625.1 Synaphobranchus kaupii
CTCTTCCCAGCACGGCCTCCGCAATGCGCTGGCATGTCCCCCTGAGATCCTCCTGTCAACCAGCACAATACATCAAATCAAATCAAATCAAAATTTATCAAGACGGCGCATTTCACACACAATTGTCACAATACGCTTCACAGAAAACTCCAGGCCTAAACCCCACAAGAGCAAGCCAAAGTCCAGGCCTAAACCCCACAAGAGCAAGCCAAAGGCAACAGTGGCAAGGGAAAACTCCAGGCCTAAACCCCACAAGAGCAAGCCAAAGGCAACAGTGGCAAGGGAAAACTCCAGGCCTAAACCCCACAAGAGCAAGCCAAAGGCAACAGTGGCAAGGGAAAACTCCCTGGATGGAAGAAACCTTGGGAGGAACCCCTTATGGAAATGTAATATGCTGCAGTATATTTTAGATATATTGTGAAGATAATTTTGATATATTTACAATATACTGCAGTATATTCTTTTTCCATAGAGGACCAGACTCAAAGGGGGAGCCCATCCTCCTCTGGTCGGCTCAGGGTAGTTACCACAACATGGGTTACGTGCCTTAAGCTCCCCTAAACATCACAACCACGCCAAGGTAACCCCAGAGGACAGTTACCTGCTTGTAGGCTGGTTTGACTCCGGGCATGAGTACTCTGTAGCGATCCACAAACTCCACAAACGTGTAGCGTATGGGGTATCCGGCGCGGCGGATCCGAATGGTCTCCATCATGCCGGAATACCGCAGCTGCCGGACACACAGCTCCCTGTCAAACAGCTACGCGGGAAAACGCACCCGGAAAACAAAAACAAACAAAAATAAAAAGGAGAAGAGTATATGTCAGAATAACACACACTGATTCTCATATCCCGTACACACTGGAACAACCAGGACGGCGGTATTTGGCGGGACTCACCATGGGCTTCTTGTACTCATTGGGCTTGATGCAGCGCACGAAGAAGGGCTGGCACACGCTAAGCGTCCTCATCAGCAGCTCCAGCGAGCGTTTGAACTGGCTGCTGAGCGTCGGGGAGCGCTTCCTGGTCTCCGCACCCTGCGTTCGGAGGGAAAAAAAACAACAAACGGCGTGAGCGTGAGCACCAAACTCAGGAAGAGAGAGAGAGAGAGGGGGGGAAAGGAGGAAGCCACGGGATCCTGTTTCACTCCCCTCCCTCCCTCCCTCCCTCCCTCTATCTATCCTATACCCTCTCTCTTTTCTTTCACAGGAAACAGAGAAGAAGGTTTGTATTTAGAACGTTATCGGCCCCCACAGGCGTATTATTAGGCAGGCCAGAGAGCAGACGGTCCAAGGTGTTTCCCCTTCGTCTTTAAAGGTCAGAGCTGTTTGGCGGAATCAAAGAGCCTTCCTAGCGGGACTGATTTATTTAAGCAAAACCAAAGTGTTGCTGCTTCTAAACTGAAAAAGACAAATGTCACGTCCGTTTATACCTTTAACTTAAAAACAGCATCAGTTCTCAGTAGGGTTGATGTCTTTATTTTTCCACAAATTATTACGTGTGCCAATACCAAACAATATCTGTCGCATATCCTTACATTAAAGAGCTTTCACCATAAAAATGCTAAATATTTAAATACATTTACACATCACTTCCCAAATGACAACACTGTAGAGTGCTAATTTACCGACCAAACTAAGCTGCAAATGACACTAAGCTGTGGCTACAAATTGTACACACTGTAGCTCAAAAGTACCCTAAAGTAGCTCTTAGTACACAATGTAATCTCCTCAGTACACAGTGCATGTTGTAAAGTCGTGCAACAGGGAGACTGCCCAACTATCTCTCTCTTCCTGGTCTACCAGGAAAGGGAGACCGTGTAGTATAATGGGTAGGGAACTGGGTTTGTAACCCAAAGGCTGCAGGTTTGATTGCCAGTTAGGACTGTCCTTGGGCAAGGTGCTTAACCTGAATGGCTTCAGTATATATCCAGTTATAAAAATGGATAGTATGTAAAAATGCAAAAAGACAATTGTGTAAGTTGCTCTGGATAAGTGTGTCTGCTTAATGGCAGTAGTGTAATGGAAAAACCATGATGGCAAGGCCCGGTGACCACTGACACTCAGAGAACAGAACAATGCTCTTCCTGCTGACTGAACGGTCTACTCTAGCACTTCCCAAACATCCTGGGGGTCCCTGTGTGTGCTGATTCTTCTTCCAACCAGTTACATGACCAATGATTTCATGCAGAATGTGTATTTGTTTTTCCCTCATGCAATTCAGTTTTTCCCTGAACTGATTTTTAACAGAAAGCAGGTTTGCTTTGCCATTATACACCAACAAGAGAATCACAGAAAATTCATCCTGTGCATCGTCAGAGAACTGTTCTGATAATTTTAAAATAACTTATCACATATTAAATTAAAATATTTATAGGATATTCAGTCTCAGCATGCATATTCTTGCATAATATACACTTGGGGGGTGGGGGAGAGTGCAATAAAAATCTGATTAATAAATTAATTCTCATTTGGTTGGAACAAAAACCAACATAAATAAAGGGCCACAGGATTGAATTTGGGAAGCCATGGTCTAATCTGTTAGTCATAACATAAACAGCTACTGGAGCCTATACTGTACATCAGTGTGTGAGCTAAACCAACAGAAAGGTGTGGACTAATCAGAATGTTTCACATACAGCATCTTAGATAGAGAGAAGTGCTGTAATATCAACATGACAATCCTTGTTAAAATAAAATTTATGGAAAACACAATGGGATGGATATCCTTCTGTGCCAGAGTCGAGACATCATCCAGACTTCAACATGTAACTTCAGATGGTTTTCTTTAGGATATTAGCTCATTCCAATGAATAAGGGTTTTGAATAGGGCCAATCGCTGGGAAGATATTCACCTTAACAAATGAGGTTATTTCTCACCCAGCACAGAAGAAAAACAGGAAGTGACAGTGACGTGGTCATGAATAGTCAAGGTTCATGAATGGTGGTTATGGGATGGGGATGTGCTTCCAGTGAGATAGTTATGATGCTGGGGAGAAGGGTGTGGCAGGAGACCAGACTGGGGGGGGGCTGTATTTATTTACCTTTGGGGGAGGGGTACTTGGCAGACCAAGCACACCACCAGGTGAATAACCACACAGAAACTGAGGTGGTATTTCAGACAGAGAAACAGGAGAGAGAGGTAATGTTAGCCAAGCTAGCATTACAACTTGTGGCAATAAAGGGACAGGAAATCGGAAATTTCAGATTTAAAGAGGACACGGCTTTGGAAGACAAAACTGCATGCAAACATTAAGCATAAATAAACCAGGCTTGAGGCTGTAGTCTTGTATTAATATCCAAGCATAATGATTTGTCATAAGTGGTGACGACAGTAATTAAATCAGCCAATGCCACATGATTTGCCTGTTCAGTGCTTCGTCAGTGGGGCGTGAACATTCATCAATATAAGTACGTTACCATGGCAACATCAGCCTGGAAGATCTGCTTGATGAACTTGTTCTTGGAGGAGTGGACCAGCTGAATGATGTCACCATGTAGAGTGTCTCTGTTCTTCTCCAAGAAGCCTAGGGAAATGGAGGGTTTGACCGTCCCTGGTTAATATGACCCCGAGTCTGTAAGTGAAGACAAATCTTACAAATGTTCCAGGGGGGTAAGCTAATATTCGGTACCTTTTGTCTCATAGAACACCACCCCGGCAAAGTGCTGGATCCCAAACTGTGTCTCGTAGGTGTTCTTGGGCGGGATGTAGTTGGTGTTGAGTTTGTGCTGGGAGTTGAGCTTGTTCAGCATAGTGGTGTCAGTGCCCTGGGGATGTAGATATGATGACATCACTATCCTACTGACAGCCATACTATAGAGACCCACAAACAGACTGATTGAAGCAATTCAGAGAAATTTGTATTTTATGACTCATACTACACTGCCTGGCCAAAAAAAAAGTCGCCGTTGCACCAGTCATGCATAGTGCCCACTGTACAAGCCTCTGGAAGCAGTGTTATGATCTGGGGTTGCTTCAATTGGTCAGGTCTAGGCTCAGCAACGTTATGTGGCAATAAAATTAAGTCAGCTGAGTACCTGAATATACTGAATGACCAGGTTATCCCATCAATGGGCATATTCCAGGACGACAATGCCAAGATTCATCGGGCTCAAATGGAGTGGTTCGACTCGCCCGTTGTCAATACAAGATCTCGGCCAAAAATGAATGCAACTCTGGACGGAAATAAATGTTGTGATTTAAAGGTGGTCCAACAAAATATTAGAGTGTGCGACTTTTTTTTTTGGCCAGGCAGTGTATAAAGTAGTGAAGGCAAGACATGATGTTGCCAATAGTAAAGAAATGTAGCCTTTGAGCCAAAGTAAAGAAGAGATAACCCATTGTTTCTGAATATTCCACAACATTACCTTTACCATGAAACTTGTTCTAAATGTTGATTTTGGAGTTAATGCCAATGTCGTGTCCCTGTGGCCAAAACTCTCCAGTTCCCCAGAAGCCATTTTCCTCTCTTTCCAGATTGGAATAATTTTTCTTGTTTCTCCTCCTCTCATTTCCCACCTTCTCCCCTCTCTTCTCCGGGCCATATACAGAATACTTTTTCCCCAGTTTCCCATAGTTCCCCTCTTTCCTTCCCTTCTCTGACCTGATTGGTGCATAACCCCCTTATCTCCCCACTGTTCCCGGTACCTTGGGAAACTTGCTTTCCTCATCAATGAGGGAAATGATGTTCATTGGCTTGATGGCGATCATATCGAGGGCGTCCTGGTTGTCGGTGAACTCGATGTGCTGCCAGTTGATGTTCTCTAGATTGTACTCTTCCTGTTCCAGCTTGAACACGTGGCGGACAAAGAACTGCTGCAGGTTTTCGTTGGCGAAGTTGATGCACAGCTGCTCAAAACTGCAAGAAAGGTCACTAGCCTATCAGACCTTGCGACTCTAAACAGAGGCCTGCCACCTACCAATCAAAGCCATTTTCTCAAACTGAATGACAGGCTATCAACCAATTACACAACCTGTTAGGGGGACAAGAATCTTCATAGTCAGACTTTTTTCAGTACAGTGACACACCATTTTGGAAGAACGGTTGATTATTTACCAATGGGAAATACATTAGCATTAGCTAAGAACAATATAAGTTAATTTTAGCAGAAAAAGCTTAAGCAGAAAGCTTCTCAGGGCGGGTCTGCTAAGACTTGCCTGTTGACTGTGAAGTTTTCAAACCCAAAGATGTCCAACAAGCCAATGGATCTTCTCACAGCCTTGGGCTCCCTGGACGGAGGCTTATAGATGGCAGCATTGATCTTCTCCACAATCCACACAAACAGCCTACCGTAGATTCCCTGAGAAACAATCGAAAACATCATCAATTGGTGAAGATGGTACTACAGTACTGGCCCTTGGGATAACAATGATATTTCACAATATTATGATTTTATTTCTGGACTTCTGATTCTGACATTCTGACACTTAAAGGAATGATCTTTATTGCATATTGTATGACACCAGCGTGTGCAAGAACAGCACAACTAAGCAAAACTGATAAATTAAATGGAAACTTGCGAATCAGTGTAGTGCTGAGAGAAGAAACCAGGGTACCACGAGTCACAGAAATGGATGCTAACGCTACCAGCGTTTCAGATGCCTTTGCCCAGCTTATCACTAAATGTTTAATAATGAAGACTTTTGTGTTCTGTGTTTCTACACGCTGCAGGTTAGGCCCTTTTTGTGGTTTTCAAAGGTCAGCTAATGCATATAAAGGTATTTTGTTTTGGAGTAATTAATTTCTAGAGCCCGTTCAGATTGTGCTACTCTCTGTCATCCCCTGCATATTTCGACTAATGCGACGAGGGCGGAGGACGGGGTGGAGTTTCACCTTCATGAAGGCGTCCCGTACGTCCAGCGCCTGCTCCATACTGAGGGGGGTGGAGACCGTCTCCCCTCGAGTGATGATGGTTCTGCTGGTCAGACAGTTCATCAAGTCTTTGGGGTCAACCTAAGACAAACAACAGTTTATGTACAAACATGCACCACATATGAGTACACTCAACACAGCTTATGTACAAACATGCACCACATATCAGTACACTCAACACAGCTTATGTACAAACATGCACCACATATGAGTACACCCAACACAGCTTATGTACAAACATACACCACATATCAGTACACTCAACACAGCTTATGTACACACATGCACCACATATGAGTACACTGAACACAGCTTATGTACAAACATGCACCACATATGAGTACACTCAACACAGCTTATGTACAAACATGCACCACATATCAGTACACTGAACACAGCTTATGTACAACCATGCACCACATATCAGTACACTCAACACAGCTTATTTACAGTGTACAGATGCAGATATGTACACACAGGACAACACTGCACTTTGTACTTTGTATTTGCACTTTACAACTCTGTTCTCTATTTAATTTTACATTATTCTTTTATCATTTTACTGTTTTAAATTGTTTATGCTATACTGCATATTTACTAGTATTGTCTTGTATGAGTGTGTATTACATGAGTGTTGTATTGTACCCTTGAGCTGCACCGCAGCAAATTCCAATCAACCTCTGTTGAAATGGCAATAAAGTATTGAATTTAGCTGAATACCTCCAAATAATACTGTGTACAGTCCACCTACAGAACAATCAACACAATATGACCTCGATCAATGTTTTGTTTTTTACAGGATGGTGAAGCCATGAACGCTTCACACGAGTTCAGATGTACTCAGGCATAATCTACATGGTGTCATCAATTGTCTCAGTGCCACCGCCATTCCGGCTCAGGGAGAAATTCTGTTTAAGGCCATTTCCACAACAACAAGCAGAATACAGTATACACAAGTGCAAAAACACCACAAAAGTTGTCAAAAGCATCTCAATTACGGCAGAATACAATTGTGACTTTAAACTGAGATTGTGAAATAACCTGAAGTGAAAATGCAAAAAATGAAATTCTGCATTCAGCACTGATACAACATGTAGAGGCACTTCTGAGTGCACATTGATATCTGTAAGATTTGTGCTTTGATATCAATTTATCAATTTACTACTTAACAAAGTAACTCATGTATACTCTTTTGGAGCTACTCTCAGACCAAACAAGCACTTCTATCCGAATCAACCTAGTATGAAATTAAAAGAATATCACTTTATTCTTTCCCAACCGTAAACCCTTACACTTACGTTATTACATGCATATCAAGAAGGTTCTAGGGGTAAGTACAAATCTGAAGAAGAATTCTCCAACATTTTTAGCAGCAATTACCTTTAAAGGTAGTCATCATTATCCAACCATATACAGACAAGGATAGCTTTAAGTAGACTTCAGTTCTAAACTGAGACACAAGGGGGCACTCATATCCATTGTATCTGAGAGAAACCAAGCCAAACTCATTAAATTACAGTGACAGTGCTGTGGCTATTTCCCATTGTTTAATCTCTCCTTTGCTCCCCATTGCCATCTCTGTGTAAGCATGTGACTTAGTGGCACTCAAAGTTACATAACTATGATCTCTGATTGCTGATTGGACACTGTAGAGGGGGACCATGATGACATATCTGAGCCTTTCTTACGAGGAAAACAATTGCCGGACAGTCTCTGCAGCTACGCATAAGAGAGCAGATGATTTTGTGCAAGCAAAATGAGGCAGTCCCAGGAGTCAGAACCCGACAATGGTGGCTTGTGGGACAGTGACAAAGATGATTTTGATGATAACTATGATTTTGAAGGCATCTACATACGTGTGTGTGTGCGCGCCAGTGTGTGTGTGTGTGTGCGTGTGTCTGTGTGTATATGCGCGCATTTTTGTGTGTGTGTGCGTTGTCAAAAGCACAGACATGACAAATAATGAAAATATAACGGCATGTACGTGTGTTTGTGTGTGTGTGTGTGTATGTGTGCGTGCGTGTCTGTGTGTGTGTTTGTGAGTGTGTGTGCGTGCGCTGTCTGACACAGACATGACTAAATAATGAAAATATAATGGCATATATGTGTGTGTGTGTGTTTGTGTGTGTGTGTATGTGTGCGTGCGTGTCTGTGTGTGTGTTTGTGAGTGTGTGTGCGTGTGCGTGCGCTGTCTGACACAGACATGACTAAATAATGAAAATATAATGGCATATGTGTTTGCGTGTGTGCTGGCTCACACTAATAATATAATGGCAATCCCACCTCTAGCAGCATTGCGGCAGTACTGAGATCCACACATCGCACCACCTCACATGCGTCCAGGTTGTCGTATGTCCGTGCTGGGGGGGGGGGGGGGGGGGGGCAAACAGAGCGAGGATTAGGTCCTGAGTCCTGACCCAATCACTGACAAGTTAATTAAGTTTCATTCCTTTTTCCTGGAGGCAGCCTCCTCTGAGCGTGTGCTGAAAGATTGTGCGGCGGCTCCCCCTGCTGGCTCACCTTCGTAGCGCAGGTTGCCCATGTGAAGGATGGCGGCCAGCAGCTTGGAGATCTCCCAGTTCTCGGTGTCGGTGAACATGAGCACTTTCATGGCCGAGCGGATGTTGGAGTACTCCTTCTTATCGTCCCGCCCGTCGCACACCGTGCAGTTTCCCTGGCAACCGGAATCGACGAAGGAGAGGTGAGTGCACGCATTCAAACATTGCGCCATGCATGAAGTCAAATAGGGTACTTTATGTGTTCAACCAGTTTTACATAAAAAAGAATTATGAATATTTAGTGAGGGGTGCATTTGACTTTTTACTGCATGTTAAACTTCTATTTATTTCTCCTCTGTGAAGACATAGTACTCTCTTTGCTGTTAGCGAGCAATTATAGCATCTCCCTTTCCCTTCCTCTCACTTGGTCGGAGGTGTGGTTGTAAGGATATCGTTACAGCACCGTCTCTTTCACCATGGTAACAGGGATGCAATGCAATCACAAACGCTAAATCAATACCTCTGTCGGGTAGGTGTTATGTGCTTACAACACAACAGCTTTCTGTGGTGTGGTGAGGTTCATGTAACACTCGTGCAAAGTAGTAATGAAGCTTCTCTTACTATAATGAGGTAAATAAGTGTGATGCCGTTACTAGTCAGTAATGAAGCTTCTCTTACTATAATGAGATAAATAAGTGTAATGCCGTTACTAGGCAGTAATGAAACTTCTGTTACTATAATGAGGTAAATAAGCATATTGCTGTTATAAATCAGTAATGAAGCTTCACTCACTATGGTGAGGTAGGTGTAGTCAGTGGCCTTCCCTAGGCCCAGCTTCTTCTTCTGGTCAGGGGTCATGCCCTTTAGCATGCAGTAGAAGATGTGGTAGTTCCTTTCATCTCGTGCCTGGGGAGAACACAGGTCACACACACAACAGGACATAATTCTTACCTGCGGCCCTCAAACTCGAAAGCAGTGGTCCTCAACCCTGTTCCTGGAGCTCTACCATCCTGCAGGTTTTCATCTCAACCCTAATTTGGCACACCTGATTCTACTAATTAGCAGCTCAATGAGATCTCTAGCTGTTGAATGAGGTGTGCTTTGTTAGGGTTGGAGTGAAAAGCATACCTTATTTAACAGCTAGAGATCTCGTTGAGCTGCTAATTAGTAGAATTAGTAGAGGTGTACTTTGTTCAGGAACAGGGTTGGGGGCCACTGCTCTAACGCAAACAGCAGGATGCCAGAAAGGCCAGGGGCCCCTTTTCATGTCCATTGGCCCCCTGGGATGCTCCTAGACAGGGGTGTATAATCCAGACAAGCTACACTTAGAGGGTAGGTTGAATCCCCGTGGTCTCAATGCCCCTGTGCAACTGCACCAATTTCATCTGGCAAAAGCTGGCAATCCAGCCAATGCTGATCTTCACGCTGCAAAAAAACATCCGTCTTAACAAGTGTTTTAGTCTTGTAATGAGACTTAAAAGAATATATTAGCTTGTTTTAAGTTACTTTTTGCTTGAGAAGTGAAATTATCTGACCCCACTGGCAAATCTTTAAATGAGTAAAACAGTCTCCCCACTGCCCATCTTTTTTTGTCTTATTTAGCAAAAAAGTAATAGAAATAAGATCTTAAGTCTAAATATAAGACTAAAATCCTTTTTAAGATTGACTTATTTTTTGTTTTTTTGCAGTGCACTGAACAGAGTTCTGCAGAATAACTCATGACAGACGCCAGAGGGCTCCCTGTAATTATGTAACTCTCATTTCTTTCCGTCTTTATTTAATTCCTTGCCAGATGCCCTTTTGTATGGTGACTAGAAAGAACCCAAGAAACAACAGTCCAGAATACAAATAGCAAACACAAAGGCTTCTTGACATTCTCTTACGGGAATTAATTTTTCAGGTAGCAGCCATTTTTTTTCTTTGATTAAATGTCATGTACTGCTTTAAAAGGTATTATGGATGACTGAATCATGCTGATTGGAAAGTGTACAGTGGAATACACCACACAGCACTCTCTCTCTCACTCTCTCTCTCTCTCACTCCCTTTCTCTCTCACTCTCACTCTTACTCTCACTCTCTCACACATACCTGTCTGCACACACGGGACTTCTCCAGAAGGTATTGTTCAATCTTGGCTCCCTCGATAGCCCCCCTCTTGTTGAAGTGGATATCAATGTATTTTCCAAAACGGCTGGAATTGTCATTACGGATGGTCTTGGCGTTACCAAAAGCTTATGGAAGGAAGAGACAACCATAACAATAGAATTAGCATTAAAGAAAGCCAGTAACATTAATTACTGAACACAGCGAATCTGAACTGCCTGACACGTACAGTACATTTTCTCACTGGAAAATGTGTACTCATTGTATAATAATCTTTATTATTATCAATAACGAAAACCCACCCACGTGGATAATGTCCTTGGTGGTCTGAGATTCAAATGAGTTATACAATCATGACATCATACCTTTTTTTCTTTTTTAATTTTTTGGACAGCACAGTGTAGAGAGACAGGAAGAATGGGGAGTGAGCGAGAAGGAGAGACATACGACAAAGGTCGCACGGCTGGATTCAAACCGTTGACGTCGCGGCTCGCGATGAACATGTGGCCACAGCTGAACAGGGCTATGATACCCGAAACAGCCCATAATGCCTTATGTATAAAGCTGTAACCCCTGTGGACGGCTCACCGGCCCTTACCTTCCAGGATGGGGTTGGCCTCTAGCACCTGCTGCTCGATCCAGGAGTGCTGCCCACTGATGGCTGCCAGAAACTGCAGGATGAGCTTGGTGCTCTCTGTCTTCCCCGCTCCCGACTCCCCACTGGGAATACATACACACAAACGCACACGCACACACACGCACACACACACACACACACACACACACACACACATACAGTACATCTCATGATGGACTCAAACACAGAAACAACTTGGTAGGTTTGCAGAGGCAGGGATAGAGCTGCGCTATGGGCTCGTTAGAGTGCACGCGATATTCAGTGAGCATAGCGTGGAAGTGCGCAGTGCATTCTGGGAGCCGGGTTAGCCGCGCTAACCTGATGATACAGCATTGGTCCTTATTATTACGTTGCATGTTGAAGTAGCAGTTGTCGGCGATGGCAAAGATGTGGGGTGGCATCTCCCCGATCTTCTTGTTGGTGTAGAGGCGGATCTGGTCTGCTGTGTAGATGGGCAGCAGCTGGTACGGGTTCACCGCCACCAGGATGGAGCCTGTGTAGGTCTACGGGGGTCAGAGGTCAAAGGTCAGACAAAGGAGAGCGAAAGAACCAATATAATTCAGTGATTAAACTCATTATAACATTATACAACTGTTAAAATAAATACAAAGCAGCTATGTTACATAAATTATGATAAATCAAAAGTACAGTATGTAGCTTAAACTCCCAACCTTAATGAAGTTGGACCTTTTAGATCTTGGAATTTAAAAAAAGTTTATAATTATGTATTACTGTCATCACTAGCAAGTATCATTAATAGTTAAAAAGTTAATTAAAAGTTCCTTGCTCCAACTTAAAAGCATTAGTTACAAAGCACATGCATCATGACAACATTAGGGTCAGCTGCGCCTTTACAGGGAATATGCTTCGTATTCTCAGACGCAATAACTATTTGTGTATGAAATTCAGCAAGACTCATCATATGGATTAGTAGCACCACAGGTCATATGGATTAGTAGTCACCTCCACACAGTGTCAGTTGTACCTGTGACTCAAATCAAGGCAAGGAGGTGAAATCACCCCCAAACTCTGCACATGATGCCTGCTATCTATAGTAAAAGTATCTGAAGCCTCACCAGCAACTGGATTATAAACACATATGTTGCTTTTCAATTAGTTAATGACTGTAAGCGGTGAGATGATGTCTTTCACCAGCAAGGCATGCATAAAAATATTTGGACTGATTCTCTCTCTCTCTCTCTCTCTCACTTTCAAATCCTGCGGCCGCAGAATCCAGTTTCACGCGGCAGTGAAATACGTTGAACGGCAAAAAACGTGCGATGACCAAACGTCTGGACCGTACTGTCTCCCATCATGCAGCGGGTGCGTGAGCGACATGGTGGCCACAATGACGGCGGTGACAGTGACAAGCTGTATCGTTGTCGAGTGGTGGGGGGGGGGGGCGTAAGCTGAACAGTGATGACAGATAACTCGCGTATCAGGTATTAGCGCAACAATGGCGGCGTATTGGTATCTGTTACTGTGGACGGCACAGCCATGTTGAAATGGAGCACTTAAGTAATGGGAACACGATGGGCGGCGAGCAGCCATGCAGCACGTCTCTATACTTACCCTTCCTCCGCAGTTGGTCTTTACCGAGAAAAAACAAGGGGGATAGCAGGTTGATTAAGGCTAGGAGCGAGACAAGCACAGTTGGGTAATCCATTTGCAGATATGGACTGACATATTCCTGACTGGTCTGAATTGGATTGATCAGACTGATGTTAGCAGGACAGACCCATCCAGTGTAACAGGCCCACAACAGGGCCTTCTGCCTGATGTGGGGCTCTGGATCCTGGGGCTGTTGAAGCCTGGAGTGTATTTGCACCTTCTACCCATTGTTTATTCACAGCCTGTAAACTCCACTTAAAACAGCATGCTTTTATAAAACTTTTTTAGAGCATTACGCTACTGTAAAACTGCACTTACATGCTGAACGGAGAGTGCAAATTAATCAACCGGCAAGGTTTTTAGATTTTAAGAGGCTTGTGATCTCACTCGCTCACTGAGGTCAGCCAATGCTAGCTCCACAAATTTGAAAGAGATGACATTGTTTACATGTCACTGCAGGAATAAAAAGGGAGAAATATTCTGCTGGTGTGCAGCTCAAGGAAACTTATGACAGCAGAGGTTAATCAAAGGAGAATGTTCTTCCCAGGTTTAGTCAGGTGAATGAAGCAATATTTCGGGTGGAGGTAAACAAGTTTTCAATAGGTAAACAAGACCAAACGCATGATCGCACAGTGGCATTAAGACGCAGTTACAACAAAACCTCTCAACGTGTTCATTAATTAGGACTGAAAATGTATAAATAGCTGTTTCCTTGTTTAGTTTATCTCTTGTTTGAAGAATGAGATCTTGTCATCAACTACTGAGTATTACACATAGTTCAATTTCTTTTTTTTTAGACTTAATTGGTGAATGGACTAATCGGATCGATGTTAGTTTACTTATGTGATATATGTGGTGGATATATACACTGTACATAACTCCAGGCATTCTATGCTGCAAGGTACGAACAGAGAAGTGTTGTTCGCAGACTTTGTGTCACTAAACTGAGACATTTAGCAGTTAGCTTGTGTGCAGTAAGCAAGAAACCACTAATATAGTGGAAAATACATCCAACAAATGTAACCACCCTTAAAATAAAAATAAAAAGCAATAAAAAACGAATCTAGAAAAGACATACCAAAACATTGGCACTTGACATACAAGATCATTTTTGATATCATCAATATGCATTCAATGGGAAGGTTGTGTACTTGAGCTCCAAAGAGCATAATGGGTGCATCCCAATAGTCGAAAATGCACCCTCCCTTCCACCACTACCACCTCCTCTACTCTGTGCTCCGGAAACGGATCTTTGTGTTTTAATCTAAAGTTGCTGATTACATCTTAATTACGTATAAACCGTTACATATTAATTAACATCTCGATGCAAACCGCAATGCCAGGTACATTATATACTGAATATGCAAATACTTGTACTCAAAACGTTGAGGCAGTTTTGCATATTTCCGGGTAGGAGAGGAGTGGTAGTGGGGGGAGTGGAGGAAGGGAGGTGGGGAGTGAAAAATATTGGGACGTTGCCAAGGCCAGAGCGTGCTGTTGGCCCATTGAGTTGCTTCAATAATACGATTGGTTCCTGAGCAAACAAATCCAGGGGAGTATACTATGAAACAGGATTACGGAGTTAGCTGAATAACTGCACTGAGTAAAACCCGGAACAGCTCTTTTTACTTCAGTCCATGTTCTAGATTTGGGAGGGTTCTGGGTTTTACTCAGTGCAGTTATCCAGCTAAATCAGTAATCCTGCTTTGTGAAATACCCCCCAGGTCTTTAGCTCAGCTGGCTTACTTGTGTCTCATGTATCAAATATGTGATTAGAATGTTCTTAACTGAACACTCTAATGCTGATGTAACAATCACTACTGGTAATTGATAGTAATGAGTTCTAGAACACTGACTTAGAATTTAGAAAAAAAGATTCCAAAAAGGGTTAATGAATTGTGCGATGCGATTGTGAGGGTCTGGGTTTGGGATCTGGCCCCAGGACGGGGGCAGGGAAGCGGGACTCACATAGATGAGGTGCTCCCTATATCGGATCAGCAGATTTCGGAGGATGCCGGCCTCGTTCAGGTCCCCCAGCCGGATCATGTCTTCCACACCGTGGATAGAGGTGGGGTGCATGGGCTTGATGTTGGTCTGGGGGGAGATCCAGTGCTCCTGGGGGAGACGGGTGTGAACAGGAAGAGGAGGGATAAGAAATAGTTGGGAGTTCAGGCCTGGTTTTTGCCCAACTTTCCTTTAAATTTTCTCTGTAAAGCACTAAACAAATAAAATTTAATTGAATTGATTTTAAATATACGGTTCAGTGGCATAAGCATCAGATGCCATCATCTTGTGTTTCAATTAAACTCACTGTCTGTTACATTGGCACTAGATATACATACATACAGTATACATCTAAAGTTAGAAATGCCTTTGTAATGGTTCCTCATAATAACATAATTTACAACTAATTGGCAAGTGTCTTCCAAATGTATAATTTTCACATAATTATTATTTGATGCTGACTCAATGTTCAGCCAGAGACAACATGGATCCAGTGAAATACAAGTGTTGGGTTTGTTCAGCTAACTTTACACCTAATGATTATAAATGGGCTTTTCTGTGATATAGCACTTCTGTATTCCTGATTAAAATGGATGTTGTGCACTTTTGCAAGCTGCTCTGGATAAGAACATCGGCTATGTGACTGTAATTGTAAGAAATCATGGCTTGTGCATGCCAGAAATACAAATCTCCTGTACAACCACTATCGTTTGGCATGCCTTTGGGTTGGTTCATGATTACTAATGGACTTTGACCCTTCTCGCATACAGAGCAGTAAGCAATGAGACAAATCAGACAAGGCTGGCATATCAGCTAACATTAGAGTCGAAAACAGAAGGAGGTAGTCTGTATAAAACACAAGCAGAATAAAACTGAATAAAAAAAAACAGAGAGGAAGAACACAAATGAAAGAGACATGAATGGAGTCCAGGAGGTAAACACATTTACGTATAAGCAGGACTAGGTAATCAGAAAGGATGACAAGACTTGATCAGATTGAACTTGCAGGAGAATTACAAGGGGAGGTTGCCCAGGACAAAGAAACTCACTGCTACTGTGCTACACGCTAATGCAAATATGGCTTTTCAAAATTGGTGGTGGTTGAGGCAAGTTTCTCATCATTGTAAAGCGCTTTGAGTGTTGAGAAAGGCACTATATAAATTCCAGGCATTATTATTATTTATTAGTATTAAAATAAATCATACCGCGATAAAGAGAATTTTGGTTGTCAAGTAATATGAGTTGGATCTTTAAACAGGCTTATTAGATGCATGATAGAGGCCCTGATTTAATGGAATAGCAATCTTTTCCTTTCTTTTGTTACAGCTGGGGAAAGAGTCACAGGAACATGCTGTAAAGGAACATATAAATAAAAAAGGAACATAATGTAAATAAAATTTTTTATTAATAATTTAAGTCGTTTATTATACCATGAGTTCTCCAGCCAAGGACTTGAATACAACCATAAATGA
Organism: Synaphobranchus kaupii; assembly: GCA_029718625.1. NCBI lineage: Eukaryota > Metazoa > Chordata > Actinopteri > Anguilliformes > Synaphobranchidae > Synaphobranchus > Synaphobranchus kaupii. The sequence continues at coordinate 11,081,808 of CM056378.1, forward strand.
ACAGTGTGTCCTCGCTGTGGTTGAGAGAATACTTGACGATCAGTGACTGAATATACAGCTCTGCTGAAACTTACATTGCCCTCGTCATCCAGGACCTGGATCTGACCGGAGTCACACAGCTTGACCACAGCACCGATGGGGACAACAAACTCTCGGCCGGTCTTGAGGTCCAACCACACATGGTCCCCCTGGAAAAGAGACCAATTGGGTCTGAATATATTCATCTCTTAACCCTTTGAAGAGTAGGGTTTTTTGGAATGTTTTTTTTTTCTTCAAAATTCTAAGTCAGTGTTCTAGAACTCCAGTGCTTTCAGTTACCAGTAGTGATTGTTACATCAGTGTTAGAATGTTCAGTTAATAACATTCTAATCACATATTTGTGATCTCACACCTTGAAGGGTTAATCAACTGATCATTGTGCCCATGTGTCCATCTTGTGTCTATCCATGCATTCACATAACTCATTCAATCATTCATTCCTCCATACATCCAAACAGATGAGATCAGACACTCAAATGGAGCAACAGCTCCAAAATTCTTTGCCTACTCTTAGCAGTGACCAGAAATGTTAGACTATATATTATTATCTACTTCTCTAATGCTGGGTTCAAATGAAACAACACAAGCCATTTTCATTCAAACAGCTACAATAACAACAAGGACTTCTCTGTGTGAGACATTTTGTGAGTGAAGAACTTATGTTGTCGTTGAATGTGCAAATACATTTTGGTTGAGTGCACAAATTAAAAGACTCTTTGTTCTACAAAGAGGAACCCTTAGGAGAGAGGGTGAATGCTGAAGGAATGCAGTGAATTGCATGATAACAAGGCTGACTGTGAAAACCCAACACAGGAGAAGAAGGCGGCCATTTTGCCACTGTGGCACACAAACGTGAACACACACAATATAAACAGAAGCGCAAACAATCATAAACAGGATGCACACACTCACACACAAACCTGGGATTATCTGGTGAGTTCTCATAAACAAAAACCTTTATGTTATTGTTCTGGCATTCGAAATATGACAGATAAACTTGGTTTTGACAATATAAAGAGCAACACCAGCAAGACATAAACCTCAGCAGGGTTCAGAGGAAAAATTATATCCAATAGCCCAACACACACACACACACACACCAACCCCCTACATGACTGCCTTCTACTCCCTACACACTTGAAATCCTCTGGTCATCAGTGCAAATGAGAATTCAATTCCCAGTTGACCTATTTGTTCATAACAAAGGTAAATAAAAGGTCCAATAGTTTCACCTATTAATACTGTGTGGTGCATGTGTATGTCATCTCAGGAAGCCATTTTGGAACATATGGCATCAGATACAAAAACCTTTTGAATAATCAATTAATTATATATCTATAATGAACAGTAGGGCAGCATGCCAACTGTAAATGAAAATCAGCACATGAGCAACATAATCAACATGATCGATAAACAACAATAAAATCCATGGAATGTTTTATTCGTAACATCTGATTGGCTAAAATTTCAACATCCTTGCACTGTTACACTGAAAAAACTTGACGCTGAAGCATCTGTGGTTTTTCCATATTAAAATTTCAATATAGTTCAATATTAAAAAATCATCGCTAAGTCGTATTTAAATCATCTTTTGGTGTGCAGAACCATCTTTTTTCCTTGGTATATTACTTAATTCTATGATTACACACCCAATCATGTCTGAGCGCAGTTCTTTTTGACTTTTTAAACATCTTTAGGCACAAAATAAAAAAATAAATATCTAGAAGAACAAACACAAGAAAAAAAACCCCCAAAGCAACTTAAAAATTCACATCATAGTCTCATTAAAATAAGAGGTGGGCACTGTACCAGTCTTAAGATTAAGAAACCTAATCATATGTCTTTCAAGTTTATCTGGAGTCCCATCCCCCAATAATGTATGACCCCACAAAAACACAAATACACACACACACTCACACACACTCTCACTCTCTTCTTTGTGTTTGTCCTACCAGTAGCAGGGTGCTGTGTTTGAACACGGTGTTGACATTGCGGAGCAGTGCCCACTTGGCCTGGTCTTTCTCATACAGATCCACGTAATCCCTTCGCTTGTACATCGTCCAGCCACAAACTCTGTTCCATAAAGACCCCCACAAGTCAATGTCGAGTGTGCCTGTTGCCTTCGCAGAGATAACGCTGCTATAAGCAGGAATTACTGTCCCAATACAAGGCTTACTTTCCACAAAATTGAGCAGGACTTTGGAGTGAATACAGACTGAAATGCCCTAAAACCAAGCAAAAACTATAAGTCACAGACTTTTTCCCTGTAGCGTCGGTTTAAAACTCCTGGGAAGGAAGAAGAGGAATGAAAGCAATCCTGAAGCAGCTCCTTGGCCCTATCAGAAGAAACAGAATCTGCGGAAACAGCATTGGCCTCTGTCTGTTGCAGGCTACCTGGCCCTACAAACACCACTCCCCACATTCACTCCACATGTGCGGCCTCAGCACAGCACACCTCCACCTCCCCAGCGTGAGTCAGCTACCTGCTTACAGCAGGGCAGAAAAGGGTGGTTACTCCCTGAGAAAATATATGGCTTTTTAATTAACTAAATATCCCCACTGGCAAATCAATACAACAGTAGGGAGAACCCTACACCGCACAGCACAGCTGCCATTCCTGTAACGTACAGAGCACGGTATCCTAGCAACCAACATTTAAATAATTCATTCTGTTGCACTGTCTGGAATTTGTTCTATACACCTTACCTGACTTTTCGTCCCCCAAGATCAACCATTAGGCAAACTTACACAATTATTCTACTGTAAAATCCACACACCATGGGTAATATTTGTACAGAATCATTTCTGTCTATTGTCACATGTTTACAGAAACACATATGCTAACAAGCCCCCCCGCCCCCCAAAAAAAGTTATAAAAATAAAAATTCTGCATATGCAATGGCCTGTGATTACAAATGTTGCAGTCATAGGCTACTACTTGCAATCACCTTCCCAGAGAACATCAAATTTGACATTCTCTGTCAAAACATTTCCTGATAACTGTGAAGTGAGATTATAAATTTTTTATATACTTTTAAACAGATCAACGGGTCATATATATTCTCTCAAGACAGTTTCAAATACAGTTTACATAAACACACAATTCATATATGATGTGTTTTATATTAACTATTCGGTCTTGTGCAGGAAGCAGCAAATTCTGTGACCTGGATTGAAGTAGGCCTGAAGATTAAGCACGTGCTTAAGCACGTCCTCCAGTGCGCTGTAACCTGAGTAGACCTCGTAACTTTTTCGTAATGTCTTAGGCTACACTATGCTAGTTTCATAAACCGGTTTACTTAATTCACGTCCACGCAATATATTAAATATATTGTTAAATTTTATCACGCTGTCAGCAGACCATAAAATTACTGAAACAACAACTCAACAATGGGTGACAGTCTCAGCTGGTCAGCGGGCCATTAACATTTCAGCCGTGATGTCAACTCGCTGACCGCGAGCACAGGTCGCGACAGGTGCCGCGGCTCGGAGAGCGCCAGTGCACCACACAGGAACTCTATCCCGACAGGATGGCACACGGGGATATCAGGTAATGCCAAACCGAGACCTTTCACAATCAAGCGCCTGAATTATTCAACAAACGATCGGCTGTCAAGTCGTTGACAGGGGCACAAACGAGAGGCGCGGCGGGTTTACTTACGCGCGTATTGCTTCTTATCAAAGCCTTGCGTAGTCTACTCTTCAAGTGAAAAACAAAACATGCTGCATGCTCACTTACGACAAAGTAAATGAATCTATCTTGAAAAAGGCTGATTCTTTTTTTGATATAGGTCTGCAGCTTCCAATTGATGGTTTAGAATGAAAATAATATTTTATCATTACTAGTTTACAGCAAATCCTAAAGTTCAGAAAGTAGACCCATAAAGTACATGAAAATCACTTGTATATATTGAATCTTATGCTGTACTGTCCAAAGTTTGAAAATCTCTCTTGCCCTGGCCGCTTTGCAAAAACGTTTTTTATTCAGAGGTATCATCCAGGCAGGTAAGCCTGCCCCCTACTGGTTCCCATTGTCCCATCATCCTTTCCAATCCTAGTCTACAGTTTGAACAGGTGCATTTATTTTGTCATGTGTAGGAAGTCTTAGAACAAACACGAGAAAAAAAGTTAATAAATATTAACGAGAATAGAAGTTAATAATTTAGTTTAGCAGTGTGCAAACTGCTTTGCCTGGAAATGATTGCATGAAATTCAAATGTATTGCTTGATATGGGTGCACAGGATTGTCTTGCCCACAATTTTAATTAAATAAGTAATGTAAAGTATATTGGCAAAGTTTTGGGTTTAACAAAGTACATTGCAACTCCAACAGCTACTTTAAAACTGCTGTTTTGATCATTAATGTCTCCTCTGTTTCTTGAAATCATATCCTTGTGGCATTTACAGAGAGCGGTGTGTCTGAATCTGGTGATCATTTGGCTGGGCTGCATTGATTGGGAGGTTGAATACACGCCTGCATGGAATTCTGAAAAGAACTGTATCGACTGAGTTCTCCATCACAGCTCTATCAAACTGAATTTCTGCAACTGAAATATCAGTTGACAAATATTTTTTGATTTTCATCCACATGCATTTTGGATGCCATATTTTTTATTTCTCTAATCTTTGCAGAATGCATGATTTCCATGACTGCCAGTACCGAGGATGGGATTGGAGTTAATTAGCATTTAGATTGAAATCCAAGTTAAAGGTCACTGGTGAAGAGAGAGATGGTTTGTCTGATCAATATGACATTTGACACTTAATCCCCGTTTAATAAAAACAGTAAATCTTATTATTTCCATGCTATTTCCCTTCCCTGTAAAAAGCACGACAGCTCATGACACCAGTATCTTAGTAATATAACTGATGGTACACGTTAAAAAGGAAACTCGCATTTTCCCATTATTTGATTCCATGTAATTGACTTTTTATGGTATCTCATTTGGTATTTATAGGTTTTCAAGCACAAGCATGAATAAGCATCTGTTTATAATTCCTACGTAATCTGCAAATTAAATTTCCTTTAATGCCTGCCAAAAAACCACGCTCGATTGTCTGTAGCCCACCAATTTTCTGGGCTAATGTCTCCCTCCAAAAAACAAGATAATGACAGGTTCTGGGAGATAATGAACAGTATGTAAAGTGTTCCAAAAAAAGAAAAAACTCTGTCTGAGCACCGCGGTGGCGCGGCGGTGACAGCATCGACTTTGACTTGTTGCAGTTGCACACCCGGGTCCCGCCAGATCTGAGTATGGCCTGTGCCTTGAGGGAGCGGCAAATTGAGCGGCAAATTGAGCGGCCACTCTCAAGGTGGAGGGTGGAGAGTGGGGGGAGAGACGGGGGGGAGAATCATTGCACATATAATGGCTCCATGCTGTGCTGGAATCACGGTCAGGGGACCAAGGAGTCATGCCTTGAAGAAGACGTCCTTCTTCCTACTGCCAGCCGACGGGGTTCTGTAGTGGCAAACCTATCTATGTCTCAACACTTAATCTGTCAGGGTTGTGGTTGAAAGGGCTACACCCACAGCATTGAATGCTCTACTCATGGAATACAACCACAGTTCCATGATTATGACATCACAATCCAACTACCCTGCTGTTCATAATCTTTTGCAGATTAATGCAGTTGCATATAGGCTATATGCAGCAGGGTGACATTGTCGTGAGAAAATAGGTCTTGTACCTAGAAGGTTGCAAGCTTGAATTGTAGACGTGCAACCTTTGTACCATTATATCGCATGATGCTTAAACTGAATTATTTCAGGACTCATTGGCTGGGTAAAATATGACATGCAAGCTTTATATGTTGCCCTGTTAAAGGGCGTCTCCTAGAAAAACAAATAACATGCGATTGTGCGTTTTCCTTTTGTCAGGGGTACTGAAAGAATCCAGTCCGCATGATAAAAAGTCCATATGCAACTGGAAGGTATTGTGTACTGTAGCCATACAGGTATTATAAAGCAGCGCTCAAGCACCTGTGCTGTGAATAGACTGTCATACAGTCTCTATAGATATTTCATTTAGAATTTTAACAAAGCGTGTACAAAGAAGAGGAATGTGCAAACTCCTAATTCCAATAACCAACACAACTCAAGGAAACTCAAAAAGAAGGAAATCCAGGAAACTAAAAAAGTTCTGATAAATCTGGGGATCAAAAATGTATTAGTGTAATTAATATAAATGTATTTGTACGCTTGTATAAACCCCAGAACACTTTACGTAATCCCTGTTTGCGTTTGTTTGTTCAGACGAAGGCAGCAGTCGCAGTTACCTTGATCAGTACGGGATATTTTTGGCTCGCCCTGTGTGATTTCCTGTCCAAGCCGGGCGCTCGTCCACGGGCTTCTGCCTCCGTGTTCAACGCCATGGCAACCGCATTTCCCAAACCCCCAAACTGCCGTTTTTTTGGTGAAGAAAATGTCAGTCCCCAGCAAGCCCTTTCTGTCTTTCTCTTCCTCTGACACCTTTTTACAACCTTTAGGCCCAACAAGCTTCTGTCCCTGATATGTGGGTGTGTGTTGGGTCCAGTGAGTGTGGAGTGGTTTGGCACTGAGAACAAGATGGCGACGGGGGTGGGGTTGGGATGATCAAACAGGCTCATGCCCCAGTTTCCCTGGACAAATCAGGCTCCTGGAAACCTACCAGCTTTGTGCCCAACATTGTGCTGACAGGGAATGCATTGTCAGGGGTGATTAGCAGCCCAAAAGGCTGACAAGTCGAGCTCCGCACTCTCGCAACATCAAGAGGAGCTACCGCACACGCCGGGCCCTGGAACGTGGTGGAATGCACCCGGAATGGACCCGGAATGGACCCGTTTGTTTCGGAAAACTTGCTGCACTAGGTGGAGCATGTATTGTGCCATTATATTATGCCAGGACTTGCATAACAGCGTTAAAAATAAGGACGTCTTTCGGCTCGGTTGAGCCCTCATCGGGGGGCAAAGATGAAACACATCGACGAAACACGTCCAACCAAGCTGAAACGTGCCGGGATTTCTTACACTTGCCAACGTGAAGAAAGGCTTTTAATGCAAGACAGTGCTTCAGACTCCCTTTTTGGAATTGCTACCTTTTGCAATGTTATGCAAGGATGGGGGAAATTTTCCAGAATGATTTGTTAGCTTAATTGAATGTAACGTATCCAAAGAACATGTTCACTTTTTTGCACCAAGAAAGCATTCCCAACCTCCTATTTTTCTACAATGACATTTACTGTATATGTGTAAGGGAATACATATTGACAGTGGTGATGCTGATAGGTCTATACAAGACTACGTGTTATATGAAGCCTGCATGAAGAACTTGAAAAAGGCAATGGAAAATAATATCGTTACTAAGGACCTCCATGAGCCAAACAGGGATAATAAGTCTTCATGAATATTCAGTTAAGAGACAACAGGTCCAGACCAATGGGACATTAAAGTCCTATTTTCAGGTGCCCCATTAAATCCGCCTACTGACGAATTAAATCATATAATTAAGAGCAGAGAGAGCCTATTCCTACAGGGTACGGAAGTAAATCAGTTTGTTTTTATCCAGGGATTTGTCTTCATGGTCATAATAGACTTGAATGATTGCTGCTTGTTAATAGGCAGCTGTCCACGGCAACCAGCGGCCTCCTTATTTTCTCATTTGTGCAGTAAAGCTTTGCTACCCAGAGAGAGGCCCCAGCCAGTTATGCCTCCCCTGTGCTCCTATCCTCTCCCCATCTCCCGTCTGAAACCCTGCTCAATCAAAGCTCTTTCGGTGCCAGGTGGCACACACCTCAGTGCTAGTGTTTGGTCTTTCAGGGGTTGTCTTTCAATATTGTAAGAAGCCTAAAACAAGTGTTAAAAATGTGTAGTAAATGTCCAAATTACCCAAATTAAGACATTAGGTAGAGTCGGTACAGAACGGTAAGGCCCAGATTAAGACGTTAGATAGACTAGGCACAGTGTGATTCCAGCTCTCAGACACAGTGGACTCTGATCAGCTTAAGGTTAATTACCCTACAGTGTCTGGATTCTTCCTCTCAGTGACAGAGGGGCTATTCTGGGTGACTGTGGACATGTGGAGTGATCAGAGTATCGCTCTTTCTCTGCTTTCTGAATTATATGCTCCTGACACTGACCAAACAGGTTCTGTGAGCTGGTAGCAGGGAGACTATGGATTCATGATGATGTATGCCATGCCTTTACCAAACACTACCCCTCCCCCACCTTGACCTCTGACCCTTAATCACAGCACACTACCCCTCCCCCATCCTGACCTCCCACCCTTAATCACAGCACACTACCCCTCCCCCATCCTGACCTATGACCCTTAATCACAGCACACTACCCCTCCCCCATCCTGACCTCCGACCCTTAATCACAGCACACTACCCCTCCCCCATCCTGACCTCTGACCTTTAATCACATCACACTACCCCTCCCCCATCCTGACCTCTGACCCTTAATCACATCACACTAGCCTTCCCCCATCCTGACCTCTGACCTTGCATTGCCACACACTGCCCCTCCCCCATCCTGACCTCTGACCTTCCATTGCAACATACTGCCCCTCCCCCATCCTGACCTCTGACCTTCCATGACTGTATGCTGCACCTCCTCTTCCAGCATCATACAACATTATGGCACTCTCTGTGGAGCGGGTGATACAAGCTCTGTACTAAGTTACTTATCTAACAAAAAACAAATAGCCATACTCATGCATATGTACAGTGATGCACAGATCATGCACGTACACACACACACATGAAGCATGGATACACGCAGACACATATGCCTCTTCATCTGAGTAACTAAAAAACTGATGACAGTTGGGCATTTGGACAGCTGACATAGGTGTAGTCCACATACACACAAGTATATAGTATACACTGCAGTTGAGAGGAACGCAAAAAAATACCTGCCCTTTCTTCTCCTCCACCATTCCAAATTAAAAGCAATATAAGGTCGTAAAACTGGGTGTTTACCTGCTGCAGAATGACCATGGTTCCACTTTATCCCTGGACATTAGAAGTCACCATGTGGGGACACTGCAGAAGAGATGAGAGAGAGAAAAGAGGGAGAGAGTGAGAGAGAGAGAGAGAGAGAGAGAGGGGTGAGCACACACCTGGACAGCTCAGCGAGGAGGACACGAACACAACGGGAGAGAGAAAGAGAGAGTGAGCGAGTCAGGCTGTAACCCGCGGAGCCAGCTGATGGTCATATGACAGAGTCCATTCTCGTGCGCTCATCCCTGCAGTGCATACACACTGGAATAGCAATGTGGGGAAGGGCTTAAGCTATGAGGCTTGGAAGCGGACGCTTGCAGAGTTGATGTGGGGAAGGGCTTAAGCTATGAGGCTTGGAAGCGGACGCTTGCAGAGTTGATGTGGGGAAGGGCTTAAGCTATGAGGCTTGGAAGCGGACGCTTGCAGAGTTGATGTGGGGAAGGGCTTAAGCTATGAGGCTTGGAAGCGGACGCTTGCAGAGTTGATGTGGGGAAGGGCTTAAGCTATGAGGCTTGGAAGCGGACGCTTGCAGAGTTGATGTGGGGAAGGGCTTAAGCTATGAGGCTTGGAAGTGGACGCTTGCAGAGTTGATACCCAGGTGTGCCATTGGTGTGGTAGCTTTGAACAAGTTAGCGTTACTTGCTATCAGTATTTTCAGCAAATATAACTCCTCGCTGGATAAAGGTGTCTGTTCAACAAATGAAGAATGTAAGAAAAATTATGTAATTTCAGCAAGAGTGCAATCCAACTCTCTTGAAATATTCCACCACACAGTCTCAGGTAACACACACACACACACACACACACACACACACACACACAGACACACACAGACACACACACACACACACACACACACACACACACACACACACACACACACACACACACACACACACACACACACACACACACACACACACACACACACACACACACACACACACACACACACACACACACACACACACAGCATCTATACCTCTGTGACACCATGCCTTCCCACAGATAGACCAGGAATACACATTGGTTAATGATCCAACAACATTCAGGAAATGAGTGTAATACAGACAAGTATTAAAACAAAGATATGCACCCCCACCCCACCCCACACACACACACACACACACACACACACACACACACACACGATGGCTGCAGCGACAGAGTGGACTTTGGGCTTTCTGAGGTAAGTGGGTTCAGGCAGGTTTGCATTGGAGAAAAAAAGTTTCAGTAGGCTCCATCTGTTCATTTACATGGGGACAGGAGACACGGAATACTCTTAGGATGCATACACAATGTTTACTACTATAAATGCTTGTCCATGCTCAACATATTATATATCCGTTTCTATATTGGTACACACACATGCACACACACACGCACACACACACACACACATGCACAAGCACATATGCATGGGCCACAAGTGTGAATTTAGCCTGCCCAATAACTTATTTGTTGGAAAAAACAGACCCCAAACAAGAAGCAACATAAAAATATGGCTAAAGCAAGGATGGGCAAACAATATTTTATTGTACCTGTGGAACACTATGCAGTAATTTGGATGTTTGTATGAAACAGTTCTCTGAGTTACTGACCAAAGTCTAATTCTCCGGCTATCCCTGCACTAGGCCTTACTTCACCTATATATCTCTCACATGTGTCTCTGCCTCCTGTACCATACATACAGTCTGTATAGGGACGGATCTGCCTTAGGCTGGGGTACATACAGATAATGGCAGTTATTCAATTATACTATCGGGGAAAATCCTACTTACCAGGAGGAAATATTCTGGGATTGTTGAAGAGTAATGCCACTGTGCTTGAAATTGACAATAAAAAGTATTCCTCCTGTACCAAGATTTCAAAAACAAAGCAATTTAATCAAAGGAGATCTATACAATATGTCATCTAATGTAGGTCAACCCACACGCTTCCTCACCCCTGTCACATGACTAGGGTCACTGTGGAAATCCACACAAACAAGAAAAATCGAATTAGCCTCCAGTCGAAGAGATGTAACACCTTGAAGAGTACAGAAACTATTATTCAGAAGCTGAATATATTCCACATCCAACTGCTCCTGAATATGTATGAACACAGATTGCAGGAATAGAGGGGTTTTATCACCTGAGACACTGGATAACACCAAAATTGAAGAGACTTGTACCAAAAAAAAACAAGAAAAAAACCAGGGACAAGTTTTCATTCATAATCAGACAAATTGTGCTTATCACTCTGCAGGACAGCAAGATCACCTGCTGAGATTTCAAATGTTCACTCAAACAGCCAAAAATAATGTCTTAAAGAGATACTGCAGAGCCTTTTCTAAGGCCTTTTTTACCACTTCAATTTGAACTGGAACTCGTGAGTAGGTGTGGTCATATGACGATGATGCCACGTAGTCATATTATGAATATTCATACGGTCAAGGAGTGAAAGGGTGTGTCGATATAAGTCGTAATATTAACGTTAGCAGTAATACAATGCAATTTGCATTTGAACTTGAACCAGCTAGTTAGCAGTACAAGGGTCTCAGTCTCAAAGAGGAAAAAAAAAAACGTTGGTCCACGTGCCCAGCCGAGACCACCCTAGGATCACCTCAACTCCACCCATTTTTATGTTAAGGATCTCGTGACATCACAAACCCCCGGAAACCAGCATATTGGTAAGCCTACACAGAAACTCAGAAAACACCCATTTTGACTAAACATGAGATTTTCGGACAAAAACAGTTGTGTATGATCATAATCTAACCCAAAACATCGGTTTTCAACGGGAAAAGTCGGTTTTTGATTGAAGTATCACTTTAAAAGAGCTCATTTTTATGAGTGCACACTATCATTTGGTAACTAAAGTAATAAAAATGAAGCTCATGTAACATCACATGCACACAGTTTGCTCTACATATGTGTGTATTAGCACACCCAGGGGGGTGGCCGGAGCGGGCGGTGTTATTAACCCAAACAGGGCACGCCGTACTGAACCGTATGAATACAACAGAGGATGCGCTTTGTGCTTGGCCATCAATATTTCAACGTTTAATTGCAAGCGTGAATGTCTGGAGTCAGGTCCCCAAGGCAACCCCCCGGCATCATTGGCTCAGTCTGGGTGACAGAGCCACCCTTTCAGCTGCCCCACAAAGAGGATCTGCCCCACGCAGTTGCCCCACCATACCCACAATACCGGATTGGATCTGACTCCACTGATACCCCAAAATATCCATGATACAGGACGTGCCCCTTATGTCACTACTGAGAGGAGCCCCTGTTGCCCAGTGTTGCCCCAGCCCAGGATTCTGCCCCTGGTATCAGCCCATATTAGTCCAGACACTGGATCTACTGTGCGCTGCACCTCCCGCAGTGTGTGTGTGTGTGTGTGTGGGGGGGCTAGGGTCACACAGGGCAGAAGATAATCGGATCACTTTGTTCCTCAGCTTCCGTTTGGTCATTGTTGCAGAAAATTTGAGCGGTAGCGCGTCTGACCAACTGCCCGACTGTAATTCCATCACCCTACAGAAAGGGCTGTGGCGAGGACCCACTTTCATCCCTGCAGGATGGGGCAGGCAGAAAACGGACAGATGTAAAACATATTCATTTAACATGTATTTTAAAAAAAACCCTCTGCGTTGTTGGGGGGGGGGGGGGGGGGGGGGGAGGTTAAAGGTCGCTTCCCACACGGCGCCTCTTTCTCTGACCCGCTGGTCACATGACAGCTCAGTTCTCTCTGAGTTTAATGAGATTCCTCAGCTAATCTCATCAGTTATGTAAACCTGCTGCTGCATCATTGCAAAACACCTGGGGAAAGATTAATAAAGCTGTGACCTCATTAATAACCAGCTGTGACCTCATTAATAACCAGCTGTGACCTCATTAATAACCAGCTGTTACCTCATTAATAACCAGCTGTGACCTCATTAATAACCAGCTGTTACCTCATTAATAACCAGCTGTTACCTCATTAATAACCAGCTGTGACCTCATTAATAACCAGCTGTTACCTCATTAATAACCAGCTGTGACCTCATTAATAACCAGCTGTTACCTCATTAATAACCAGCTGTGACCTCATTAATAACCAGCTGTTACCTCATTAATAACCAGCTGTGACCTCATTAATAACCAACAACTTAATAAAATACAGTCTGTCCCCAATGCCCCAGCCTTGCTGATTTGTTGGGACCGATACTGAGCTCATTTATCCATGCAATTGTTACTAATGTGCAGAAACATGCCAGATACAACATGTCACATGTATATGACACCGGGGGCCACATGTACAAACAGTGCTGAACAGAAAAATGCCCTGAGAAAGCGTCGTAAGGGAGTTTCCACGCAGAAATACAAATGTATAATGTAACACATAGTGTGAGAATCTGCGTACCTCTGCACACGATGGACACCATGCGTACGCAATGTTTGGAGTCCGTGTGATATGGCGACGCTGTGACCGAAAGGCAGAGGTAAAAAAATGTAAAACTTTTTTTAAAGCAGATTTCTGACTTTCACCCTGAGCGTTATTTTACGCATTCTTTTACTCAGGGTTTTAAACACGTGGTCCCAGGTATATTGGTTATTCTCATTTTCACAACTCTCTTCACCTGCGCAAAATTACACAGGGCTGTTTTGTAAATAATGCCATGGTATGCATTTAATGTCCTATTATGAAGCATTTCAATGGCACGCAAATCAGGAATCTTTTTTATTGGCGTTTCCGTCGTTGATGGAAAATGCAAAATGGCGCCTGTATCTCCCTCAGGTTTAGTGTTGTGTTACATTGTTATGCATAAATGCAACCTCTGCTCAGGAATGGCAAATTAACTCATCAATGATGCACAGACTGACATCAGCCATCAATTTGCAGGAAAGCAATGAACTGATAAATGTTAGAATATTCACTGGGGAAAAGCAGCGGTTTCCAAATGAAGCAGCGGTTTTTCTAATCATCAGACATCAGAACCCCCCCAGCACAGTATTACTGGGGTGTTAAGTAGTTCATATCATGCTCAAAAAATAATAGAGCCTCTTATTCAAAATCACTGGGTGGCTCTTCCCTCTGCCCTGGCTGTGGGATAAGAGTGTTTATTCGGGGGGTGGAGGGATAGGTGTGAGATAGGCCTCAGAGCAAGGAGAACAGTATACTTCTTTCTGTATTGTGGGAGATCAGCACTGCTGTCCCAATAAATATAACACAATTCTCACCCCGTTCCTGCTGCGTTATGAGCCCATACCCGCCTCAGGTGCGTCGCTCGCTGTCCCTGAGGAAAGGATTCGGAATGACTTTGCAGAATTCCTTCCTTAGGGCTCAGCAGACTCCATATATACGTAAGCTTAATGTGCAGCGTGTGATGATTACCAGATACCATAATGGCGCTTTAATTGAGAGCCGGCAATGTAATTAGGGCTAATGTTGCAATGGGGGAGGCGGGGGATGTGTGAGGAAGGGGAGGACGTCCTCTTGTAGGAACCTGCATGTTTAATGCAAAGGGAAATAGTCTTTAACCTCTACAGGGTATGCCAGAAGCTCCAGGCTCATCACGTACGCTCTCTGCAGGTTTATTGTGCAATATAAATCACACTCTGGGTACCAAAGGCTTTGACACAGTGCAGTGCACACCACGCTGTGGATACAGCGCCGTAGATATTCTCCGCTTCATGCGTTTTGGACCGTTACGCCAGAGCTTTAGCAGTTTAGCCAGCAGACGCTTTTATGTTTAAAATGTTTATCTGTTCTCACGTTTATCGAATTACCTGACTATAGGAAACAACGACTCCGTGGATGCCAATCTAGGCCCTAAACTTCCATGCTACACTTCACTGATGCCGACGTCCATCTCACAGATAGTTATTATATTAGAGAGACTTGGAATAATATGACATTTCACCTTCATATTTGCAGCTACGCAAGATGGTTAAATTTACAGTCAGAGGCCATCGATGGCCGTATTGAATGCCTCGAGATCACAGAAGTGGTGCGTTTGAAGCCCTGCAGCCTAAGCAAGCTCTGAAACAGGTCGCTATGACGCAGGTTAATTATTAATGCTTCATAGCAAAGGCCCAAAGTCAATAGAAGTAGCCCACCGAGTATGCAAAGATCTGTCTACCTCTTCCCCCTCTGACATATGACATCACGTTCCCTATAGATGCAGGGACTGTAGCTTCTCTGCAAGCCTGTCACCACACGTACAAAAAGCCAGTAAAGATGGCAGCAGTTTGACTGGGCAGTATTTATACATTATTAACTCCAGTAATCAGGATTACTGCAATAACAAACCCAGGTCTCATTACACCTTTCGTCTGGATTTTTGCCAGCAAAATGCATCAGCGGAGTGTAGTTTCCACAGCGGGAAAAGACTCAAAGATCCACAAGCTCTTTGTTGTTTTGTACACGAGAGCCAAATAAACAAGCAGAATAGCTCCATGCAGAATTAAAAGTCGCTGCACGGTTTCTAGGAAAAGTTGGAATATCGAGGGATTCTAAATTTAGCTTGCTGCGGTCGACATGGTATCAATTAGCGGCGTTGTTGTAACTCTGGCCAGGACTGTCTACACGTACTCAGGACATAAGAAAGGAAACCATCTTCACCTATAGGACTATACTGCAGACCATACTGGCATCCTAAAAGGAAGGCACCAGACCTGAAGCGCTGGCCAGCAGGCAAGAGGGTACGACCAAGTGTACCATCGGCCAGTGGGTCCGACAAAACCAGGAGGACAGCCAGAGAGTCCTTGCGTGTCAGCGACCTCAGATAATGGAAGCCCTGACTCTTTTATTCGATGACAACCTGTGCCCAACTGAAAAATAACCTCTACAGACCTCCTCGCTGGACGTTCCTGCCCTATTGGCAACAAAAAATTTGATATGGACCCTATTTTCTGAACCCTGAAACCCAACAGTAAGAATGGGGGACAGAACAATAACACCCCCCCCCCCCCCCCCCCACCACCCCCCAAGGTCCATCTCCCACTATGCTGTTTGTCATAAGAAGCTTTAGGTAAGGTCTTAAGAGACCGCCATGCTTAAGCCTGCAGGCTATTTACTTACCTCTCAGAGACTCAGGATAGTTGTTCTTCCCTCCCTCTCTCTCTCTCTCCCAGGGGTGTACGTCTTTGGCAGTATCCACTCAGGTTGTATGTCCACAGTGCTGTTAGGACAGGTTAGTGACTGAGGTGACAGACTGAAGGGAAGCTCTCTTTCTCTCTCTCTCTCTCTCTCCCAGGAAGAGATACAGGCACCTGCTGCTCCCACTCTGTGGAGGTATTAAGACTGACACTGTGGCTCTCATTCACCGCCACTGATCCCCCTCAGAGGGGGCGGGGTCAGGTTAGCTGGGTAACACGGAAGGAGGAGGAGGTGGAGGAGGTGTAGGAGGAGGGGGTGGTGGTGGTGGTTCACCTCAGTGGAGGATCTGAGCCACAGCATCACACAGGCTGTACAAAGCAGCATCAAAATTATTGGCCCTGGTCTCTCCAAACCCCACCTTTTTTCATTTTTCAGACCCCCTCCACCACCCATACTTCCCCCCACCCCCACAAACACACACACACACACACACACACACACACTTAGCCCCTCCCATGTGGAGTCTATTCCTCTCTCCAAATTGCCTTTGTGTGGGAAAAGGTCAAGGTTTGAATTTTAAGAGGGACATCCATGTCGAGATTTCTCGCGCTTCGTTAACTTGAAGCCATCTTTAGGGGGGGGGGCACAGGCTTGCCTCCCTCCTGTATAAAACGGCATTGAGATTCTGTCCCAGTGTATTGTCTCTGCCAGACCTGCACTCCCTCCTTCAGCTTCCTCCTAAATGCAGTATGTTGGTTCTGCAAAATTGGAAAGTTGGAAATGTGCAATCAGATGTTCATGATGTTAGTGATCTGCCTGCAAGGCCACAATATGTCAGACATAGATGTTAGAATATTCAGTATTCTTTCAACTAATCTAGGAAATCTGGTAATCTGTTCTCGGGTGACTCCAGCAGTGCTTTGGGAAAGAGGTTCAGATTTCTGGTAAGATTCTGGTAAGGTCAGATTCAACTAAAAAAAATAAATTAGGGAGGCACTTAAAATACACGGACCCAGTTACATTACTGTTGAGGAGATTAGCTGTAACACAAACCAGCGTGCATACGGCAGCATGGGGACACAGTACTGGGCATAGATTCATTAACCCTGATTACTATGTTAGCTCTTCTCTCTGCTCCCCCAATCATGGGTAACAGAGCACCCATATACCCCCCCTCCACCGCCAGCATGCACTGGAAAATTCCTGACACACAAAGGGACTGTTTAAGGCTTGTAGTTTATAGCTGCCAGTGTGGGGACCACCTACACTGCCTGGCCAAAAAAAAAGTTGCCGTTGCAACCCATCATGCATAGTGCCCACTGTACAAGCCTGTGGAGGCAGTGTTATGATATGGGGTTGCTTCAATTGGACAGGTCTAGGCTCAGCAACGTTATGCAGCAAAAAAATTAAGTCAGCTGAGTACCTGAATGTACTGAATGACCAGGTTATCCCAACAGAATTGGCCACCAGAGTCCTGACCATAACCCCATTGAAAGTCTTTGGGATGTGCTGGAGAAGACTTTACGGAGTGGTTCGACTCTCCCGTCGTCAATACAAGATCTCGGCCAAGAATGAATGCAACTCTGGACGGAAATAAATGTTGTGACGTTGCATAAGGTTGTCAAAACAATGCCACAACGAATGCGTGCCGTAATCAAAGCTAAAGTTGGTCCAACGAAATATTAGTGTGTGCAACTTTTTTTTTGGTCAGGCAGTGTATAATGCGACTTAAACAACTTTAGCATTTTCAGCGGGACACATACTGAAGGAATTTAGGACTACCTTGGTACCTTGCTCAAGTGTATAACAGCAGTGTCCTACCTGGGAATCAAACCTGCACCCTTTGGGTTATGAGCCCAGCTCTCTAACCGTTATACAATGCTGCGGTCCAGGTGGTACATTATATATCAGCCTAATAACCTGTGTCAATTATCAGTTCTTCCAATTAGAGCAGCGATCCCCAACCCTGTTCCTGGAGATCTACCGTCCTGCAGGTTTTCTCTCCAACCCTAGTATAGCACACCTCGTTCAACAGCTAGAGCAGTGATCCCCAACCCTGTTCCTGGAGATCTACCGTCCTGCAGGTTTTCTCTCCAACCCTAGTATAGCACACCTCGTTCAACAGCTAGAGCAGTGATCCCCAACCCTGTTCCTGGAGATCTACCGTCCTGTAGGTTTTCACTCCAACCCTAACAAAGCACACCTCATTCAACAGCTAGAGCAGTGATCCCCAACCCTGTACCTGGAGATCTACCGTCCTGTAAGGTTTTCACACATTCAACAGCTAGATATCTCTGAGCCGCTAAGTAGCAGAATCAGCTGTTGAAATAAAAATGTACAGGACGTTAGATCTCCAGGGGACCTCTGCTATAGAGGATCTGTGTAGTGTAAGCTCTGTTATACACCTTAACCTGGTATAGGTATAGCAGGTGATACTGCCACATTAAAAACTGTGACTCCTCTTTGATCAACATGGCACTCTAAACCCTTCTAATGTATTAAAAGATTATTTAATAATGATATAAAGTAATATAAGCACATTTTGCACAGTGAAATATGAGGAGCCCCTTCATGGATTGTGAAAAACCCACTCAATATAAATACATAATGTTTTAAAATTACACTTATAAAGTGTAATTAATTAGAATATACTGTATATATACAAGTAACCACTTATATAATTTCACTCCTTGGAAATGTCTAGCATTTACTAAACATTTACAAATAAATCTATTAAAAGCATGTACAAAAACAGGTAACATTTATTTAAATTAATATTTTCCACAGTGAAAGTCAAATGGTATGTAATGAAATCAAACACTCAAATGCACCTTCCAGATCTATTTATTAAGAGTAAATGTGATTCCTTCAAAACCAAGATCCAACACAGATATTAAAAATTTAACAGAAAAGTACAAAATATTGATTATAAAATAGCCAGTAAAAAGGCCTTGGTTGTGTTCCACAGACTAAATCATGCAATTACATTTTCAGGGCTGAGGTAAACAAACAGGATAAAGCTACAAGAGGGAGAGATTCTGTAAATTAACTCTCTTTATTAAACTGATTTCATATGAACAAATTCACATCCGACATGAAGAGATGTACTATAACTTTCCAAGATCACTGTATACTTCATAATCTATGTTCCCAGGTGGCATAATAAAGGCTCAGATATTATAAGTCACTTTATATAGTACCTGCGTGAATTGTAAGCAGCCATAACCAATGCAAGATGCAGATTTTGAAGACAGCTTTGGACACAACCGATAATTACTGATGTGACACCACCTTAATCTTCATGCTTGTGGGACATTGTGAAAGATATGTACAATAAAAATAGAAAGCAGAGTACTTTGGCTGCAGAAGTAGGCTTCCTAATACTCAAAGGTACATGAGAGCAACAAAATATACATATTTTTTAAAGAATGACTCGTCAGAAATAAACATAAATCAGAAAGAGCTTCAGACCAGACTTTCATCTTCCTGACCCCAGATTGAAATACGGTTATTTGAGGGTCACCCTACTAACAGTTTAAAAAAAAAAAAGCAATGTATTCCTCAGTAACTTTTCCAGTCAGGCCTACAATCATTTTTCATTGTTCTGTTTACAGCTTTGGGGCACTGTAGAGTTTTATTTATTTCACAAGCAAGCACTTTGGTAAGTATAATGAATGATTTTTCACTTGGCAGTACGTGGATGCACGTGTTTATATTTTGATATTCGGAAGACATGTATGAATAATTGACCATTTAATAATATCATATTTAGCGTGACATTCATAAAGGGATTGCCACAGATACACTTGTTGTCTGTAAAATGGTTAAATGAAAAGTAATTTAAAATAAACAGCAGGAGACATTAGGCAAGATGCAGGAATTTTGGCTATAAATCCCTTGAATATCATATTTCACTGATATAATTGTACTGTTACTGTTTTGGCATAAAAATGATTATTCAAAATGCGCTTTTGGAATTGGTATTTGACACGGTTTGAAATGTGATTAAGAAAATCTACAGCTAAGAGGATTTAGCAAAATGACTGAATGAATGAAATAAATAACTTTTCCTCTACATTCCACTGAACACATTCATCGCTGGACTGAATAGTCCAGAGAACCCTTGTGCCGTCCCACAAAGAGAGAGAGAAGGAGTTTTTTTTTTTTTTTTTTCTTGCCCAAAAAAACAGCATATTAATCTGCTCAAATGAACTTCTGCAGCAAGGAAATCCAAGCTGCAGCAGGGCACAACTCCTTCTCTCTGGACCTGAACAGGCCCATATTGTTACCATCGAGCACCTCACACCTGTGACACGTTAATCCTGGTCCCCTGGCTTTGCTCCCGTCACTCAAGCTTTCTGTACCCCACACGCGGGGTATCAGATGGTATACACTGGGGGGGTAGAGCTAAAACCAACACAGGCACAGTCATTGTTTAAAGAAAGGAAACAAATTAAGAGGCAAGGAATTACACCGAGAGACATACTGTACAGGCGAGATGCTACCAGATGCTCGGTTTAAATATCAAAGTACAGTTGGGTTGACGGGGGTGAAATGATGCACGTTGTTGGTGAGACAGAGTCTGGGAATGGCAGTAAGATACCGTCACCTTCTTCACTCAGTGCTTTCTATACGCAGTCAGCAGGAATGGCAGCAATGATATAGGCGACCCAACATTTCTGTAAAACGCAAGAATTAAGTAAACGATAAGTCAGCTGGGACTTCAGTCCTGACTATATAGCACTTCCTGCTACTGCTCCGCCCTTATATGGAAATACGACCTCGGGGCTGTTATAATTTAAAAGCAATTTATCAGCTCTTTCTTTCTTGCTGCCACTGCTGCTGTCGATATCAATCATTTACGTCATTTTCCCATAAAGCGCTTGGCACAGAAATCCTGACGGTGGCAAACGAGGCCCCTGACTATGTGCGGCTCCGGTTAAGGACGGGGCAGGGGGCGATGCCCGCTTACAGACTGGCACATCTGTTATCACATGCTCTGTGGACACTGCGCGCTCTAAGGCTGGCGCTCCGGGTCTGTCAGAGGGGGCTGTGTCGTGCGCGGTTGGGGGGGGGGGGGGGCGTTGGGCATGGGGCGAGTCTGTGGCACGGCTTACTCCCACACCACTCAGAATAAGCAAACCCCCCCCTCAGGACGAGAGCGCCTACCAGTACGAGGGGCCGTTGGACACTCTACACCATGGAAATTCATATGGTGGACCTCGAATCCAAATCCGGCCCTGGTTTTCTTTCTCCCAGGTAAATAACTGAACAATTAGTGTTACTGATTGGCCAGACTGTCTTCACACCTTGACTCCCAGGTAAAGGGAGGGTGGAAAACCGGCAGTTCTTGGACCTCGAGGACCGTGATTTGAATACCAGGGCTCTACACGGTACACACGGTAGACACAGGACGCATTGGCACGGCCGTGTTTGGTCCCTTAAAGAGTTCAGAGGCAGGCAGGACGAAGAGGTCCACTTGGCGAATGAATTTTAAAAAGCACACGCGACTGAGCGAACTGGCAGAAATCAATAGGCTGTTTTAAGGAACAGCTCAGTCCCCCCAAGCTCAGCCTTTACACGACGGCCATCGATCGTGCCACTCAAGGCCAGTACAGGGGCAGAGAGGCAGAGAGGGCCGTTCTCTGTATTAAGTGACACTGTTTTGATTCGTTTTTTTAAGTTTTTTTTTTAGGGTGAGCAAGTTCAGCTGACCTTTTTAATGTTTGGGGCGATGGAGGGAGGGGCATCCCATCTGATAGCGGAACAGGAAACCCAAAAAGGGGGAGGAGGAGCCAAGCGGGAGGAGGACGAGTCATGTGACCGAGCGACCCGTAAGCTCAGAAACACAGAGCTGACACTCCACCTCCACGCATCGCCCTTTGTAAACACAACTGGATATATTTAGAGAGAATATACAGAGAGAATATATACAACACTGTCAGAGACAAAGTGGCCTTTTGGGAAGAGCCAGGGCTGTGAGGGGCGTGGCCTGTGGGCGGGGCTCAGATGTCGGTCAGCGCGTTGCAGGTGATCAGGCAGATGGACAGCGTCCCTGGCAGGTCGTTGCTCTGGCGATTACCCTTGTCCCGTAGGTGCATGGTGTGCTGCTGCTGGAGGTCGCTGGGGTCACTCGACAGGGTCACCTGACCCAGGAAGGAGTCGACGATCACATTCTTATTGTAGATCTGCAGCGTTCAGAGAGAGATAGTGAGAGAGAGAGAGAGAGAGAGAGAGAGAGAGAAGGAAAGGACAAAGTACAAGAAGGAAAAAGGGAGGGAATGTATAAAAGAAAAGTTGAAATGAACACAAATGGAGAAATTGAAAAAGAAAAGAAGAGTTTTAAGGGAAGAGTTTAATTGAGGGCACATTTTCAAAACTAAGAAACAGTTGAAAAGAGGGGTGATATCCAGATGAGCAGACCTGCGGCACGCTGCTGATGTCAGTCTTATTGTAACTCGCAGCTTAATGGCTTCTCTGCCGCTACCACTCCACTAACCTCAATGTGAATGCTTCCCTTTGGTTTCTTCCTGTAAAAGAGGCCTTTGGTGTCGAACTCCGGGTTAGTGCTGTTTTTGTGGACCGGAGAGCGCACCTTCTCCCCCTCACAGCTGATGACAACATAAGGATCTGAGGCTGAAAGCAAGAGTGACACCTGTCAATCACGCGTCAAGTGCTCTCACTGGCAAAGTATGCCAGATGACAACAGTGGAAATTTTTTTTCAACACAGCACAAAACAGACTCATCAAACTGTAGTATTTTTAGACACTTACGTCTTTAAACTGACCACGGTCACGCCCAGAAGAAAGAATAAAAAAATTGCAATTAAACAACTTAAAAAACCTGCAGTTATGGACTTTGGCCACAAGGTGGTGCCCACATGCAGTACATATTATAATTAAAATTTGTGCATTCACAGGTCTCGGTGATTCAGCGTCTTGCTGGTTTGAATATGGCCATAATGAACTAGTGACCGTATGTCTTACTGCAAGAATGGAATGGTGACGTAAAAATGTTGCTCCAAACAATACCTATTGAACATGCTAAATTAAATGTAAACCAAATCTACTCAAACACTTACTCATGTAATATAAACAACAATACACATGTATGCATATGAAAATAAAGATCTGGTGAATGAATACCTAAAACAAAACACTTCAATGTTTTCTCCACCAAACCCCCTCCCCAAACATATGGCCTCGCCCTTATTGGTAGTATTCCAGCAGATCTAATTGATCTCTCAATAGCTGCATGTTCTCAAGAGAAAACCTCTCATTGGGACATCGCATGGGTTTTGACTGATCAATCAACTGCAATAAGGATAAACTAAGAAGCAGAATGAAACAAATGAAACTGCTGTTTCTCATTCATCCACAGGAGGGCGTACCTCCGTTAGAGTCCTGGCCTTGCAGCCCCACGGCTGCCATGACGTGCACCTGCGTCACAAGGAGAGGGTAACCACACATCCCAGTCCAGCAGGTCTGGGGCGGCTCGTCCACGGTCAGCTCTCTGTGGGCACAAAGTGAGCTTCCCTTGCATTGAGCTCACCCAGGAAGGAGACTAAATGCAAGAGAACATTTCCCTCCAAAAAGCAAACACCTCACTGCACCACCCCAGCTCACACACACACTCATAGACTCACACACACACTCATAGACTCACACACACACACACACACACACACACACACACACACACACACACACACACACTCATAGACTCACACACACACTCATAGACACACACACACACACACACACACACACACACACACACACACACACACACACACACACTCATAGACACACACACACACACACACACACACACACACACACACACACACACACACACACACACACACACACACACACACACACACACACACACACACACACACACACACACACACACACACACCTGTACCCAGATATCCCAAACACACCCACACATTACCATGCCCTGTAAATGTTATTGTTCACTAACAGCATTACTTAATTTGAATAGATTTTATTGATGAGATATGACTGTGAAGGGTGATTTGTTTCTAAATGATCATGAGAAACGGAGGCCCAGTGATAGCACAGTGACAGGCAGACAGGGGAAGGCTGCTTTACTTGCACTCTGCAGGCACGTCAGTGAAGACCCGGAGCAGGAATTCTCCCTGCAGGCCGGGGTCAAAGGTCGTGGGGATGATGACGTAGCGTCCCTCCTTCAGCTCCTTCCGCAGGAACACGCAGCGCGAATTGATGTAGACGGAACCCCCGACTTTTTGCTGGGGCGTGTGCATGCGGTACTTCCTGTTGAGCTCCACCTGGGGACAGTGGGACTGGTTATACCTGTACACACGCCCTGCCCGAAGAGATAAGGGACAGATATATCCTGCGCACACGACCGCGCCTTGATAAACCGAGCCTCTGTATACTGTACATGCGTGTGACGTCTCCTCACTGCAGCTGTTGCAGACTGCAGTGACTACAGCACACACGCTACAACCCATGTGAAAAAAAAACTGTATACTTGGGCATACTTTAAGCATAATTTTATAAATCACATAGGCTTCAAGTATGCTGAAATATGCCTTAGTATACTTTTTTCACGTGGTAATTCCTGTGACTACCCCATTAAAAGACCAGCTGCCCTTTACTTTACAGAGATGGGTGATGAGGCAAGTAACATGGGCAAAGGTTGTAGAATCACAATTTATTCGCAAGTTAACATACTTGAGAGGTATCAAAGTAACAATTAGAGTTAACACTGAAGTGAAGTGGTATCGTAGTGCTACCAAGTCCCTGTGTTTGGAGACCTGAGGTAAACAAATCAGTGGCTCAATTCCATGGCCCCATTCCGTGCCCCGCCTCCAGACCTGCTCGTGTCCCCGCCCACGTGCGTCGTGACCCCTCGCATTCCGGCCCTCACCCGGTGAATGTCGAATCCGATGGCCAGGTTCTCGCCCCTCCCCTCTTTGGGGCGGGCACGGCGGTCCTCCTGTTGCAGGCAGATCAGAACCTCGTCCTCTGCCTTCTTCACGTCAAACACGTACTGAGGGGCACAGACACACAGCTCTGTCAGACTCACACACGTACTGAGGACACAGACACACAGCTCTATCAGATTCAAACATGTACTGAGGACAGACACACACACACACACACACACACACACACACAGCTCTGTCAGACTCAAACACATACTGATGACACACACACACACACACACACACACACAGCTCTGTTAGACTCAAACACGTACTGAGGATACAGACACACAGCTCTGTCAGACACAAACACGTACTGATGACACACACACACACACACACACACACACACAGCTCTGTTAGACTCAAACACATACTGAGGATACAGACACACAGCTCTGTCAGACACAAACACGTACTGAGGGGTACAGACACACAGCTCTGTCAGACACAAACACGTACGCACGCATGCACGTGCGCACACACACGCACGCACACACATCTACAGAGATCGCCCCGTAGACATACAGACAGCTGTTAGACACACGCAACACACACAACAGTGCTTATGTTTTTTGTTATACTTCACCTAGTGGTTCTGCCACACACACACACACACACACACACACACACACACCTGTGGGTTCTGCAGGAAGGTGGCTTTGTGGTTGACACAGCCCCCGGAGCGGTTCCTGAGCGGCTCGTCCAGGTGCGTCCAGGACCCCCGCATCACTGCCTCCTCCCAGGTCTTATGGATGCTCAGGTACGAGGTGTTAATCAGCCGGCACAGGATGAGGTCGGTGAAGTAACGGCAGAAATCCTCAAAGGTCATCCTGGGTCACGGGAGCGGTGCGGGGGGAGGGTAGGGGCGGGGCGGGGCGGGGAGGATCAGGGTCAGTCACTCATTGGACGTCACTGTGTCTAAGACCAAGGCAGAGACCAAGACCTCAAGCCACGATGACTGTCTAGGATCTCAAGGTTATGGATTAAATCTCAGAAAACGAGGAGGTGGTTATGGTTCAGGCATCAGATAATGAGCAACTAGGTTGAGACATCAGCGAGTGAGAAGAAGATTAGGACTCAAAGCTCATACAGTGACTAGAAAGTGAGTTTTTCGGATGTCACACAGTGAGTAAAAAGGTAGTATCTGCACAGCGGACTGTGATAAGTGGGTTTAGTGTGAGGCCCAGACTGGGAAACAGCAGGAAACTACACACAGAGAAAGGAAAACAGACAAAATCCCAGATTTACTTAAGACCGTCTTTTCAAGAACCACGTAATTCCTGTAGCTACAGCATATTTCCTGCCAAAGTCTTAAAAGCTCAAGATTCGTCTCTAATGTCATTAGGGTGGAGTTTTCTACAGGAATATTAATAAAAGGAGGCTCTTGGGAATGCATAAATGGCGGGAAGGTGAAGGGGGGTGGTGCTCTCACCAGAACTCTCCGTCCTCCTGCACCGTCACGCCCAGCTTCTCCCTCTCACTCTTGCTCACTTTCTGCCACTCTTCAGAGCTATGAGGGAGAGAACGCATCACACCACTCCTCATTTTTCAGCAAATATAACTCCTTACTGGATAAAGGTGCCTATCCAGTGAATTAACAATGTAAAATAATAATGCAATTTTGTTCAAACGCAAGCACATATGGTGTATTCAAGTGGCCAACTCGGGAGTATGGTGCGTGACGTTTGTGGTGACGATGCTCCCGTTCGTTGCGATAGAGGTGTTCAAATGCTCAGCGGTAAAAAAACATGGACGCCCGCAGAAAGCTGATGGTTGTTTGGCTGACCTCAGAGCTGCATTTGCAGTTCCAGAGGTTCTACATGGCGTATGTGAAAACGATTGAAGATGAAAAAAACGCAGAAGGTGAAAGACTACATACGCCACGCAACGGGTCTCTCTAGCTCCAGATGTTCCCATGTTTAGAGATGCTCAGCTGTTTACCTTTGACCTCTGATGCATTTTCTGTCACCTTGTCTGGGACCTGGGACCTCAGGAGGTTTTCCGAGTTGAATGTCGGATTTCCGAGATCGTTGTCATCAGCTCGTCACCATTATGTGTCGGTTTGTTTTGGCATACTCCTTTTGACTTTTTTTTTTTTTTTTCTCTCTCCAATAATGTGTCCAAATAATCCCTTGTGGGACAGGTCATGCTGAGCACAACTGGACACGGAAATAAACAAATAAACAAATAAATAAATAAATTCAGTCATTGATTGATTGATTAATTAATTCATTCATTCATGCATGCACAAGGGATGTATGTTTACCTGCAACTTTTTCTCGTTGGTAAAAAAGAGAAATAAAGGAGGAAACCACAATGACGTTCCGTCTCATAACCTTCACAGTAAGTGATATTAAGTTTTCCGGACTTCATTTTGGCAAGAGCTCGGATAAAGTAAATAAATTCCTTTTGTTTTTTTTAATTTATTTTGTTTTGATAAAGCCGACCTCCTGTCAAGCCCCCCTTTTCCTCAAACCCCCCTCCGAAATAAATCATTCATGCCGAGTTATGAAAAAAAGGGAGACCCGCTTTCACTTTAATTGGATTTCTCCTCTTTAATAATTCAGAGCGGCATAAAGAATAAAAACCTCGGCGAGAGAAGCGCTCCGTCTTCATTTGCGTCGCGCGCGGCGTCAGGAGGGAATTAAATAAAGGGCGGAACATAAAAACGGGGGGTGAGCGTGGCCACGGACCACCTGATGAGCTTCGAACCGCCTGCACCCCTGAATTATTTCTCATATCAATCAGAACAGAAGAGGACGGAAGCATTATCTGAATATTAAAAGATGGAGGGGGGGGGGGGGGGTGTTAAAAGAATGATTAAATTCGAGCACGGCCAAAAAGCAGGTCGTCCAGCTAAGCTGTTTTGAGGCCGGGCTTTTGAATCTCACTCCCTCAAGCTCGCCATTCTCAACGGCTCTCCAGAAAGGAAGAAACTACACTGAAGACACATTTTTAACTTTAGCAATTTACCGCATTGTTTATTTATCATTATTACAGTTATTGCAATTATGTATTACTCTGTTCTGTTTGCTATCACCCTTAGAGCAGAGGCTTACGGCTCAGACTAGAACATTCCATGTGTCACAGACGTCATGAGTCTCCGTATCTAACCCTGTCTTTCATTTTACATTTAACACTTTGAAGAGTAGGTTTTTTTGTTGTAAAATCCAGGTTAGATACGGAGAAGCCTCGCTGCCTGCCAGATCACGCTACTGGCTGAAAATCAGAGGGCGGAGCTTTTCCGGGTCGTCCTTGGGAGATGTCACTGTGGAATGCAAACAAAGAGAACTCTGCCGGCTGGAATCCCGATAACACCGCTCACGCAAAGAGGGCCCAAATCCAGCCAGCTGCTGTACGATTCCCCGACCGTTCGAACACGTTTACATCCTGTACGATTACTGTCCACCGGTATCCTTTCTAAAGAAGAAAACCCTTATATGCCAGTTCTGCATCTGAATACATTTTGCTGTATAAGAAATCGAGATGATTTTTTTTGTTGTTGTACAGCTGTGTTCCACTAGAGGGAGCTGTGGGAGCATTGGAAATACGAGCCACGGGAGAGAGCTTTCCTAGTGAAATAGTTGTGTCAGCCACGAGTGCCCCTCCCCCGCTTCCTGCATGGGGCACTAGGTGGACAGGGGAGACTGAGGGGAAGTGAACTCTTCATGGAAACAATAGCGGTATGGTAGAGCGCTTGGGTGTGTTGAGCTGTTATCACAAAGTGTGACGCTTATGAAGTATGTGCGTTTTACCTCGCTTGCATTTTGGGGGCTCAGGCCTGGTTTTTGCCCAATTTTCCTTCCATTTCTCTGTAAAGCGTCTTTGCGACAGTTCTCAATACAAATAAAATAAAAGTGCTGTACAAATAAAATCAAAATTGAAGTGCTGTATGAGAAATTAATGAACCCAAGTAGCTTTAGTGAATATCCTGACTCGTAAGAACATGTATAATATAATATAATGTAATGGGGGAGCCGTGTGGTACAGCCAAACAGTGACTCAGCCAATCACAAGCTTGTCCAGCAGGGGGCTGTTCACACTCTTTGTCCGCAACTGTAAAAATAGGCAGGCAGCATGGGGACACACACTCTGTCACCACCTTCCAGATTTGGCAGCGGATCGCCTAACTCTTTCAGCAAGTCAGCCGTAGCGATGCACAGGGGGAGATAACGCCTCTCTTCTCCTCGTCTGAGAAAATCCACCTCGTCACAAGGTCTGGCGTTGCAGGGAGCTGAAGACAGGCAGAGGCACGGGAGATACTGAAACGGACGGGGACTCACTGAGTCCAGGAGTAACCCGAGCTGAACCGGTATAAGGAACAGGAGTAAGGAAACACTGGTCTGAGCCTAAGGGTGTGGGCCAGAATCCTGGTCAAGATGCTGCTCTCACTAACATGAATGAGATATTTTACCACTTATTTGTCTGTGAAAATCCAAATATGCTACATCAATGGACTAAGGACTCACGCAGAGCTAGAAATAAGGCGAATGAATAGCGCAATGTAATGTAAAGTGTGCTGAAGGACACTCCCAGTGCAACTGCCGCTACATCACAGATGGACCCATCTGCTCCATCGCCTCAGGGCACCCACAACTTTCCGCCACATTCCAGTACACACACCTGTTCAGCGGCTGCCCCTCCTCCGGGCCAACAGGGGGCACTCTGCCCCCGAGGCAGCGGCCTGATGGGCTCGCGGAGGAAGGCCCATGTGAGAGTATTGGGCCGTGACATGCTGTCCTCACTGGGGAGACAGTAGCTCCTCCTGAAAATGAGTTTTCCATCTGTCTGTATGCAGACTCCACACGGGCCAGCCAAGCGAATAACACAATGAGGTCAAGCAATTTCCCCATCATCTGGCCCGTGATATACACTACACACTCTGCTGTAACAGAGTTCATTACCTGCTTCTGTCCATGCAATTTTTTTTCCCTGTGTACTGTATGTACTGGTGGGTGTAAGACCTCCACGCCTGTAGGGGGCGGCGTTACCTGTCGCTCCAGGCTCCGCACCACTCTCTCTCCCCCCAGGGGTTCCTCATACGGATCATGGTGAGCTTCTCCGATTTGAAGTACGCCAGCAGCCCATGACCCAGGCGTACCCTCCTGACGTCCGTCACAGCGTAGGCATGGCCTTTCACCAAGCCACAGTCCAATCGCGCCTCCATGTCTGCTGAGGTGGCCGCCTGGGAAACAAGAGCGCATCGTCCTGAGTATATTCACCTGAACTCAAAGCCACACAACTGTGGTAAAAAGAATGAGTTCTTCAGGGCCAAAATTATTATTTTTTGTTACATTTCATTTGTTTTGGAGAGGGGAGGGGGAGATGGGGGAGGGCGGGGAACATATCAAATTCCAGTCAGATGTGCTTTTAAACCAAATAATCTCCCTCATTGGTTGAAAAAACAGTCATTCTAGACATGCTCTTGGGTCAAGCAATAAAGACACAGCTCATCGCTCTTAGTGGGATTCATATGACCCTTTATAACAGTGGTTAATTTCATTCATAAAATGAAAATAAAACTATAACTGTTCCTAAACTATAAATCCATTTCCCAAATAAATTGATTTCTTGCATACCTATGTTTCTTGTATACTTTTTGTATGTGTCTTTGTTTTACATTATCATTCAGTTGGACCACAAGAAAATGTGTGTTCAGTTCACAATAAATGGTCATTGATTCAGGTCTGAATAGCCATCCTGACCTGAGCATCAAACATATGGTTATTTATACTGGCTTGTAAATGACTGTGTACAGTATGTGTCTAAACAGCATTTTCATGTGTCACCCTGTTTGCACACCGACATTTCCCACCGGGATAGCAAAGATTGAATTGACCACATGTCCCGACCTACACCATCAAGGAAACTTCATCTGGCACTTCAGGTAGACAGCAATGACTGCTAGAAATGGAACGTCTAGTTTTGTTGTTTGTAAAGATGGCGGCGTGTCCTGATTGGACGCTCTGAGCCTCACTCTGATTGAGCAGCTGATGAGGCCGTCTCGGTTGTGGACCTTGAGGACTCTCTCGAACAGCTGGTTGCGGGCGGCCTCGTCCTGGGAGAACTGGCCCTCAAGCAGGTCCACGGGCTCCGACACGCCCCCTGTGAAGTCCACCAGGGCGTCGGCTGTGTTGCCGCCGTCCAGCGCCTCATAGCAACCATACATCCTGCAGAGCGGCAACACGGGGACATCTATGACCTCTGACCCCCCTGATCAACAAAATCTCCCCTTATCTGTGTCTTATGTCCTCCCAGGCAGGGTGTGAAATTAACACCCGCCAGTCAGCCAAATGCTGGTCAAATTTAGATTGTGGCTGGTTTTTTAGATTTGCTACTCCAGCAGCCACTTTGGGAAGTAACTGACCAGGATTGTATTGGAAAAGGTAATGCGGCTGGTAAAATGTTGAAAATGGCAGATTTTTCTGAATCCACAAGCCACACTGGCCAGTGGGTGAAAAAGCTAATTTCATGCCCTGCTCCAAGGTATACGTTAGTCACATGACTGACAGTCAGCGCTTAAAGAGTAACTACACCCACTGTCTCAGCCTGTCTCCACCTACTACACAATTTTGAAAAATACTTCGTGGGGAGAGCGAGGGAGAGGGGTGGGGGCGGAGGAGCTGTGTCCATCGTCATTTGCATAAATTAACGTACATTGTACAAATGATTTCGTATAACTCGGATCAAACTGTCAAACTAGACATTGCACATCAAATATGAATCAAGATTCAGCAACTGCATGGCCTATTTCTCACCTCAAATATTTTCAGAAACATACTTTAGTGGACTATTTAGGTGGAATAAGATAATTGAACAGGACGCCACGTTGTTCCGGTTTAAAAACGTGGAGGCGAAACGAAAGTAACATAGCGGGTCTAACCAATCAGGTGCCGGCTGTTTCCGTTGTGGGCGACAACAATTATCCATATGACGTAGAGGTACCTCCAAAAAGGTACTCTGACATCACAATTGGGGCGGGGGCAGTGTGGGGAGCAGAAAGGAAATTTCAACCATTAGGGGCAGCACAAAGACGTTTTTCTACCAGTTTCTTATGATATACAATAGTATTTCAGAAATGTTGAAATAACAGAATGCATGAATAAGTATCATTATTAGGTAGGCATACAAACACGTTTACAGCGGGGGAAAAAAGAAGTGATCTAGAGTGTAGTTACCCTTTAAGGTATGACTTACGTATTACTTTTAAAGGATAACCAAACTCATGATTCTAGTCATGTGATTTTATCACTGTAGTGACAAACCACAGTCATTGTGGCCTACGGACTAAGCTTCACAGAATATAAAAGACGTCATGACGACCTAATGGTGACATGGAGAAAGAACGCTATACGAGGAACACTTCCTACTGAATAGATAACCTAAAACCCCTCCTACAGATTTTCCTGTCTGTGATTGGCTATTCCATGCCCCTCCCCCATGCTGTAATTTTCAGCACTTACTTGGCATACGCCTTCTCCACCAGGGCGCTCCAGAACTCGTTGCTGTCGTTGGAGTGGCAGTACACCAGCCGGTTGTCGACGGTGGGTAGCCGGTCGTCGATGACGACGTCCGCCCACTCCCCGAAACGCCAGAAACGGAAGTGGAAGATCCCGGCGTAGGAGTCGGGTTTTTCCGAATCCCACTCCTGCTCCTTCCGGTCCGGGATGACCTGCGGGAGGAGGGGGGGGGGGGGGGTGGGCACCGTGAGGGTCCATCAGCCACCTTAAAATGTAATTCTGATCATAAAGCAGAGGCCCATAAACATGCCACACTACGCTCCTGTCGATGCTGCGAGACACAGCCCAGGGTGGGTCACTTCCTTATTACCTTTCCGACATTGTCATTATCAACCTGCCTCAACGCAGTACGACAAACACCAGCTATGAATGAAGGACGGAAATGAAGCCAGATTCAATCTCTAGTCACATGGGACTTGTTTTCCTGACATCTCTAAGGTGTGTCCCAGCTTTTCCTCAGGAAAGTCACCGAGGCCATTCCTGGCCATTTACCAAATGAAAACCCAGCGTTATTCACTTTCCTGTGCTTTGTGACAATTTGCTGTGTAACGGCTATTTTTGTCCCCGTTTACTAAGAAATCCACTTCCAAATTTCACTTGCAAAGTAGGCTGAAGATAAGCAGATTTTCACATTTTTTCTGCTTGTCTGACAGAATATTAACTCGCTACTCAAAATACGCGAATGCTGTAACTTACTGGAGCGTCAAGAAATTAATGTAACATGATGAAGCCACCGGCCCATTGCCAAAATGCAATTACGGATACAAAGACAATTCAGGTGTGGACGGTAACCACAGCTTGAGTAGACAGAACACATTTGGTATGTCAGGAAAACACTGTGCGAATGGTGTATAATTATGTGTGAATATGTACCATTAAGCACAGAGCCATGGGGCTCATAGAGTTTATCTGGATCTCTGTTGCATGACGTGTGCGATGAACAGGCATGTGCCCCGGACACAACACAAGTCTACGGCAGAGTCATTATCTACAGTCCATCTCTTTTAATGCCCAATACTAAGCACAAGAAACGGGCGCATTAATTTAAGTCTCCAGACAGGGATTTAACTACCATACTGCCGAGGTCGGGACCATAAAGCCACTGAATTGGGTCATTGAGCTGAACATTGTGGAGCTCAGCAGCACGGGTGCTCTTGCTCCAGAGACTAAAAAAAAGTAATTAGACTGGCTGACTTTCCCAGAAGTTTAAAACAACACACAACTGAATGAAGACGTGAAGTCTGGTCTCATTCAATGAGAAGCTGCCAGGGCAGATATGTCAGAAATACGCTGGAATAAAGTCCCACAGCGTGGGATCAGAACTGGTCACCTCCTTCCTGATAACAACTGAAGCACAAACCCACTAAAGGTCCATTCCAAGGTTCTCTCCAGTCTTTAAGACGAGCGATGACACACTTTGACTCGGCACGACTTCACACTGCAAAAAATGTCCATCTTAACATGCGTTTCAGTCTTGTAATGAGACTTATATTATAATATTAGCTTGTTTTAAGTTACTTTTTTTTAATTATTGAAATTATCTTAACCGCCCCCAATGGCAAATCTCGAAATTATTAAAACTCTCACCTCATTGGGCAATAGTCTTATTTAGCAAAGAAGTCATAGAATTTTAAGGCTAAATATAAGACTAAAATGTTTGTTAAGATTGACTTAACTTTAGGTTTTTGCATTTCACCACGTAATGATTCCAGGGCCTTGTGAGAGCGAGGTGTGGAGAAGCTGTTAATGAGCCTGGAGGCTGGTGGCTAGTTTTACACAACCCCCCTCTGTGGCCAAGGCTTGGCACATCCCACCAGGCAGGGGGCAATCATCTGCTTGAGGGATAATTTCAGAATTCAGCCCCACACCTGACTAAAAGGTGCGTCTTAGAACCGTAGAATGCTGGGTAATGCAATGCCAAGGCCTCCAAATCCCTTCGATAAACCCTGACCGCATCTTGCTTTGTGCAAACGGCGTGTCGCTGAGCCGATTCAGTTGCAGAAATAACTGTGCGCCCACGCCACAATGACCACATATATTAAGATATACATCACACAAACCCAGCTCTAGAAAACATGTACAGACATGAAATTGTACAATTGAATTTATTTTGAGAACTGTCACAAAGACGCTGTACGGAGAAACAGAAGGAGAACTGGGCAAAAACCAGGCTTCAACCCCCAAACAGCAAACGAGGTAAAAACTCCCCGGTGGGAATAAAAACACTCAAACGGTGGAGAGGAAAAAAAACTCCCAGACGGGAAGAAACCTCAGAAGGAACCTGGCTAGAGAGAGAGAGCCCATCCTTCGCTGGCCAGCCCCGTTTAAACTAAAGATAGAATGGTAACAGAATGTAACGAGGAATTTAATGTTACCACCCATTCTACCTTTAGTTTAAACCATCTAACACAGCAAATAATCAAGTGGGTTGAACAGTCAGAGATAGTAAACTAGCTGGTAGAAGAAAGTCCAATGAAAAGATGTATAATATGCAATTCAGAGGGGTGGGGTGGTACATCTGGGACTCCAGTTGCGTCAAGGCGGGTGCACAAACGACTTGACGCAGGCAAGATGCAATGGGCTGCTCGTTTATCAAGGGCAACTTACAGTTTTAGCCATTCATTTTTATACAGTTAGAGATACACTGAGGCAGGTTTTTCCATCTTTTTTTGAGGGTCCAACAGCAGAGCCCCACGTAAGAATGTAACCTATGACCTTCAGCTAATAATTTCAGACCATTAACCACCATACTACTTAGGACATATAAACTGTACTGTCAGTGATGGGTTCTGAGATTTGTCCTATAATTATGCAGGTGAGGGCTGATCTTTGGACAGGCCTCTGCCCTCCCTGACCGGATGTCTAGGTGCCATAAGTTATCAGGCATGACTAATGGTGTTGGTTGTTGATGAACAAAAGCATGTTATTTGGGAACATTGGGGAGATATGCTCTCACAGATCATGTAAACATTTGCATCAAACTCAAGGCCTCTGAGGGTATATAAGCTTGGCTAGATGACCAGTGCGTCGAAGGTTGCTGGACCGCAATTTGTGCTGTGTCTTGGTGATCTTCCCGTCGTGATTTTAAATAAACTTTTACTTTCTCTAGTAAAGTGTTTGTTGTATTGAGTGAGTTCCTGCATTGTTCTGACTTGGATTATTTGGAAAGAAGCCGGTTCCTAACATCAGCTACTAGACAGGCTACATACTGTATACACCTATATCTTCAGTGTCCTTTTATGTCTTTTTTCCCTCTCAGTACAATCACATAGCAATTAGATTTTAAAAGCTAGAATTGATATATGACACATCACCAAATTGCTGTGCATGAATGCCTGTATGTAACGAGTCTTCTTGGTCTGACACTTTAACGACCTCCCCCCCAAATGCACACTCCCCCATTTGACAACAGTCACTTGAAACTGTAGACGAGGGGGAAAAAAATAAATAAACAATCTAGCAACAGCGCATCCCAAATGCCCAGAGGAAAATCCCAGGGTTGCTGCTGCTTACGTCGTTAGCTTCCGTTGCCTAGCGCTGCCACACATCACGCCAACATGAGCACCCTCCCCTCCCCTCTACCCCCTCTCTTCTCTGCAGCCTCCCCTCTCTCACCCTCATCGCCTGTGCAACTGAATCAATAAAGTCCCAAACACAGCGGGGTGAGCGGGGCGTGCGACACTCCGGGGTTAGCCACAGAGAGAGAGAGAGAGAGAGAGAGGGAGAGAACGAGTTGGACAAGCTGTAGAAGACCAGGGAACACCGCCATCAGAGACGCCACTCGCAGCCGACGCCAGACGCACCCACCCATGGCCTCAAACGTGGAGGTAACCTTCCGGGAGGACCCCGACCTGACGGAGGTCATGCGCCATCGGGCGCTGTCGCTGAAGCAGCGCGGGCAGAAGCGCCAGGAAGGCGAGCGGCTCCTCATGCCCCACGAGACCGTGTACCGCCTGGACTTCACCGAGCAGAGCCTACGCTTCAGCGGCTGGAAGATCCGCATTACAGGCCCCGGGAAGCTCACCATCATCGGGACGTCTCAGCTCTGGACTCCCGACCTCACCTACCTGATGACCCGCCAGCTGCTGGAGCCCCCCGGCCTGTTCTGGCGAGGCCCCGACGACCCGCCGGACGGCCCCGTCAAGTGCTTCGAGGCCGACAGCCAGGAGTTCGGCGAAAGGATAGCCGAGCTCGCCAAGATCAGAAAGGTGATGTTCTTCCTGTTCGCCTTCAGCGACGGGGCCAACAAGGACAACATGGACTGCTCTATAGCCTTCAGAGTGGTCCAGAAGAACTAAAGCTTCTCGCAAGATTCCCCCCACGACAAGGTTAGGCTGGTCTGCAATTCCGCTCCTGTGATTCAACGTTTTTCTCTCTCTCTGCCTTCTAAAAACATTTCCACCTGAACTCTGAGCGCATATATACAGCGGACAGTAGAAGTCTTCTAACTAAACACACCAATTTAAAACTGCGTGCTTCTGCCTGTGCAGTGGCTACTGTTCAACTTGTGCACAAATACTGATCCTATCTACTGTATTTAGTCATGCTTTGCTGTAAAAATGCACGAGCACTTGTGTTGGTTAAGCAAGATGCACAACAGGAGAGTTATATTATAAGCAGCTCATGCTCCTTGTTTCTGAAAAAAACTGCTGTTTTCATTTTGTATGGTTTTGGGTTTTTGCATGAAAGTATTTTTCCTCAAAAGTAACTGATGCTCGTAGCTGAGTTAATGTGCAAAGTGGATAAACATTGCTGTCTAGATAAAAATAATTTTTTATTCACATAAATGGTATAATACTTATATTTATTGAATTATTTATATGCCATTATAGAGATATATGGTCAGCTAGTGTTAAACATGATTGTATCCCACGTTTGGTTATGTACTGAATTAAGCTGATTTAGAATTAACCGCTCACAATCACAGCTGGAATTGTTGCATGCACTGAATCATTGCCTATACGTCTATGAGGTGACAATACCCAACAGCACCCATTAAAATCTCTCCTGCTTCAGTGATCCTCTCCGTGGCTCTCTTTATGTCCTTGGTTGGGAGTGAATTTGAAGCCGTTGTGGGGGACTCAGCAGTGGCACAAGAGAGGTCAACCACCATGGATGTGTTGTTTTTGCCAGAAGCTTTCACATTAATCAATAGGATTGTGCATCACACACTGGGGGGTCTTATCGGTGAATATGTTCTACTGTAGTGTGACCGTTGTATAGGCAATGCACTGCTACCATCACTGCAAACAAAGATAAAATATCATAATTTCACCAAGCCCTCTTTATACACTGAAACTCAGCTTCCTTTATGATTTTCACGATATGATGATTAATATTGACACATGCATCATGCATATGAAAGCTACATACATCTCATTTGCAATAAGAATAAACATTTATTCTTGATAGGAACTGTTGACAAACTGCCTGACAAACCTGGAGGGGTATCTAAGTACCAAACATTTGACTTTACGCCTGTTAACATTCAGTATTACCCCTGCTGTCGAACCATTGTTTTCACTCATTAAAATAGGGATGATTCCTCTGAGGAACAGTGCAATGTGTATCATCTCCCACAAGGGAGCAGGCAGTTTTCCATAATATCACACTTCTGTGGAACAGGGCCCAAGGTTCCTGAGTGACTCCCATCCAGGGGAACAGGTCAAATCACTTCTGACACATCCTCATTGTGTGTATCGCAGTGTGTTACTCTTGTATACAAATTATGGTGCAAATTATTAAATCAAATCATGTGCATTAACTTACGGAGTTGTGTCATTTTTCATTTGTTGTGGTGTTATCGACCGACAGTCAAAGCATCACAGTGTGCTTTTCAACAAATACATTCTCAGTATAAACATGAGATATTAAAACGTGTTAAATTCATATACGAAATATGAAAAAGGCAGCAGTGTGGCATTATCATTAAATAATGCGTATCCCAGAGATTGCATTGCTGAGACACTGTCAGTTTCCTTGAGAAAAATACTCAGTTTGAGTTTCTGTATAAATTGATAACGTGTAGATTTTAGATTTAGCTTTATAATTTGCCTTGGATAAGGATAGGGGCTTCTGCTAACCAGAAAATAGCATAATGCAAAAGAGAACGTGCCTAATTGGTGTGCTTTAAATGACATTAAGCTAGGATAGGTCCGAATCAGAGCCCAATCTACTGTGTCCTGTGTACTAGCATACTCTCTACTGTTTACTGCATACTGTTTATTATTATTTACTGCAAAAAATATCCTCTATACTATTATATACTATTATCACCAAAAACCCTTAAATAAGTATATCATCTGGGGATTTCACGTACACTATATTTAGAGAACATTTTGCCTAATTAATAACTTTCTCATCCAGAGTACTCAAAAAGCATACTCCAATAGTATGGAAGGGCAGTGATTCAGACACAGCCCTAGAAGGGCCAAGAGTCCTTTGTCCAGAAGAAAGCCTGCAGCACTCTACACAATAATGTTTGAATCTTGGCACAAAATGGATGCAGACCTGTGTGAAAGCCAGCGTGGTTTAACCTTCAGAGGTTATAACTGTCCAGCAACTTCCAAGTTTCAAACAACTCTCTGGCAAAAAAAATAAAGAAGCTTCTACACGCTAAACGGTTGTTGAAAAGATCCATAACACATGGGAAGGTTAATATTTTCAGAAGGGAAGCTTCTTAATAAAATGGCCTTGCTAAGGACAGCAGCTTGACATGTAATATGAGGGTCCTGGCCAATAAAACCTGGTTAGGGCTGTACGGGCATCTCTGAGGACAGCTATTTTGACAGTTATAAGAGAGGACTCGGCAGACAGGTACAGTTGGTGAAAACATTGTGGACCTTGGAGGACGGATGTTCACGGAGACAGTTGTTAATGAGACCCGAGAGGAGAATGGAGTGTTTTGCCGGCCCAGGGAGAGCTTTTAATGAGAACATTCCGGGATGGATTTTGAGCCAAGCAGGCAAATCGAGGAGGACTCTCCTTGGCCATTTCAATGCAAATAAATGTACAAAATACAGGTGTTCTTGGTTGGCGATCAAAATGTCAACTGACAGGAAGAGCCTCTAAGTTTGGATTGGCTAAGGATGCATCGTGTCTCTCCAGCAGCACATGTGTACCAAGCTCCGGGTCCGTTTCCCCAGAGGTGAGATGAAACAACAGCCGGTTCCTCACTGAAGTGCAGTGAGAGGAACTCAAGTCCCATTTTAGAAATTGGAGAATTTATTATTATTATTTTTTTTAAATCTTTCCACCTCTCAGAAGTGTCTTTCATGCAAAGACTGTTGGGAGTCGGACAGCTAAAAACAGAACTGAAAGTGTTCTGCCTGTTCTTTTCTCCTGTCGTTCTGGTGAAATACA
Source organism: Synaphobranchus kaupii (assembly GCA_029718625.1). NCBI lineage: Eukaryota > Metazoa > Chordata > Actinopteri > Anguilliformes > Synaphobranchidae > Synaphobranchus > Synaphobranchus kaupii. The sequence goes on from CM056378.1 coordinate 11,121,759, forward strand.
AATTCCCTCCTTGCTGGTTCCTTAGGAGCTTCACCTTAAATCCACCCTCACACCAAGGAGTACCTGAATACAGCTTCTCTGAGCCACTTTCTCACATAAATCCAGACGAGGAGCATCTCTCTTTCCACTGTACTTTAAGTGACTGAAAGCCTATCCAGCTCTGGTGTCAGCACGGTAAGAAATACTATAGATCGCTGCCCTGGTCCCAGGAGTTGATACCTAATACTATGGCATCTACTATGATTAGGATCAAAGCAAAGTGTTTCCTCAGTTTGATCTGCTTCCAAATGCCATGAAGCAAAATAATCAAACCTGTTAAAGAGAGTTTTCCGTTAGGGTGGTGAGAGTCCTGCACACCTTTTAGAAATGTACTTGCCGGACGCAAGGCATAACCCTTTCCAGCGCTTTCAAATGTATGTGTCGTTGCCGTAGTGACAAGTGGACTGTGTTGCTCATACTGTGAAAGATCCATTCAAGATTCAATTTTATATCAGTGCACATAGTAATTCTGTATCTATTGGTATAACAGTCCTGGTGCCATGGTTACCAACAATGTCAAGTAATGGGGTATGCTGCAGCTCAAGGGGGACCCTGTGTGTCCAGGGGTCCTACAGGGGTCTGGCCATTGCATCAGGTCATGCCCACTGAATATAGCCTTTTCAGGAATCAAAACAGCGGCGTGCCAGCCCGCCCGTTCCCCAGTCAGGGGAATTGGTCATCTGTACTGTAATTGAACAAATGATGATGTGTTTTTTTTTTCCATAGCCTCCCCGTTATCGAGGGAGTTCCTCTTCAGACTGATGTGTTGTGGGTAATGGAGCAGAGAGACGACCAGGACTCTCCGCACAATACTGAATATCCCCACTCTAATGTTTCTCAAATGGTGTTCCCTCTATTTGGGTAATATTAACTTTTATTGATGCACTGCGAAGCAGCACTTTGCCCAAGTGCGATTAAGCCAAATGGACTTATGATAACCTCCAAGTTCACCTCCTCCTCCTCCTCCTCCTCCTCACACAGTCAGCGCCCAGGAGAGGAGGCGCCAACAGGGTAATGTTAGGGATTGGAACTGAGAGATGGCAGTGTTTACAGGATCACACGCGCACGCACAATCTGTCTCTCCCTCATACTCTCTCACTTTAACACAAATACACACAAATGCATGCCCTCACCACAAACACACACAGGGCCACACAAGCACACACACACACAGAAACTCTCTGTCACTCTCTCATATGCATGCACTCACTCACTCACTCACTCACTCACTCACTCACTCACTCACTCACTCACTCACTCACTCACACACTCACACACTCACACACTCACACACACACACACACACACACACACACACACACACACACACACAGGAACCACAAACTTACTTTCTGCCATAGAGACTCCCTGGAGGCCAAACTGGAGCAGGCAGCCACAAACCAGCAGTTACCCAGCTGTCCCTGGTGCAGATCGTGAGCACTGATGCCGTCCACAAACAGGTGGGGGTCACTGCATAGCTCCTGAGGAGAGGGAGGAGAGATATGAGATGCGTTAGGATTGGGGGGGACGGTTAGTTACACATCACGGCCATTCAGCAGACACTCTAATCCAGAGCAATTTACACAGCAATATTTTAAAAATATATATTATTTATGTATTTTTTTTTTTTTTACAAAGTATCCATTTAAACAGCTGGATATACACTGAAGCAATGCAGGTGAAGTACCTCGCTCAAGGGTACAACGGCAGTGTCCTACCTGGGAATCAAACCTCCAACCTTTAGGTTGCAAGCCCAGCTGTTTAACCATTATACTACACCGCTGCCCACAGCCGGACAAAACTAACAGAAGCGGCAGACATGCGGAAAAAGGGGAGGATTGAGATAAAGCAGATCTGGGGGTAGAGGGAGAGATATGGGGGGGTAGGGGGAGAGATATGGGGGGGGTAGAGGGAGAGATATGGGAGGGTAGGGATAGAGATATGGGGGGGGTAGAGGGAGAGATATGGGGGGGTAGAGGGAGAGATATGGGGGGGGTAGGGGGAGAGATATGGGGGGGGTAGAGGGAGAGATATGGGAGGGTAGGGATAGAGATATGGGGGGGGTAGAGGGAGAGATATGGGGGGGGTAGAGATATGGGGGGGTAGAGGGAGAGATATGGGGGGTAGAGGGAGAGATATGGGGGTGTAGAGGGAGAGATATGGGGGGGTAGAGGGAGAGATATGGGAGGGTAGGGATAGAGATATGGGGGGGTAGAGGGAGAGATATGGGGGGTAGAGGGAGAGATATGGGGGGGGTAGAGGGAGAGATATGGGGGGTAGAGGGAGAGATATGGGGGGGTAGAGGGAGAGATATGGGGGGGTAGAGGGAGAGATATGGGGGGGTAGAGGGAGAGATATGGGGGGGTAGAGGGAGAGATATGGGGGGGGGTAGAGGGAGAGATATGGGGGGGGTAGGGGGAGAGATATGGGGGGGTAGGGGGAGAGATATGGGGGGGTAGAGGGAGAGATATGGGGGGGGTAGAGGGAGAGATATGGGGGGGGTAGAGGGAGAGATATGGGGGGTAGAGGGAGAGATATGGGGGGGTAGAGGGAGAGATATGGGGGGGGTAGAGGGAGAGATATGGGGGGTAGAGGGAGAGATATGGGGGGGTAGAGGGAGAGATATGGGGGGGGTAGAGGGAGAGATATGGGGGGGGGTAGAGGGAGAGATATGGGGGGGGGTAGGGGGAGAGATATGGGGGGGGGTAGGGGGAGAGATATGGGGGGGTAGAGGGAGAGATATGGGGGGGTAGAGGGAGAGATATGGGGGGTAGAGGGAGAGATATGGGGGGGGTAGGGGGAGAGATATGGGGGGGTAGGGGGAGAGATATGGGGGGGTAGAGGGAGAGATATGGGGGGTAGAGGGAGAGATATGGGGGGGTAGAGGGAGAGATATGGGGGGGTAGAGGGAGAGATATGGGGGGTAGAGGGAGAGATATGGGGGGTAGAGGGAGAGATATGGGGGGGTAGGGGGAGAGATATGGGGGGGTAGGGGGAGAGATATGGGGGGGTAGAGGGAGAGATATGGGGGGTAGAGGGAGAGATATGGGGGGGTAGAGGGAGAGATATGGGGGGGTAGAGGGAGAGATATGGGGGGTAGAGGGAGAGATATGGGGGGTAGAGGGAGAGATATGGGGGGGTAGGGGGAGAGATATGGGGGGGTAGGGGGAGAGATATGGGGGGGTAGAGGGAGAGATATGAGGGGGTAGAGGGAGAGATATGGGGGTAGAGGGAGAGAGAAAAGAGATGAGGGACAAAGAAAGACACGGCTAGATGGAGTGATTGGATCCGGCTACGGTGCAGAGCTGGAACTCATTAATTAAATCAGTAATTGTAATGATTTTACGGCAAGCAATGAGGCGCACACACAATAAATCACAAAGCCCTTATAGGCCCTGACAGCTCTGACTATCACAGGACTGCATTTACCAGACTATTCTATTGGTGCTGTGTGGAGAGGGAGAGAGAGAGAGATAGAGAGAGAGAGTGAAGGACAGGGAGAGGGAGAGAGATAGAGAGAGTGAAGGAGAGGGAGAGGGGAGAGAGATAGAGATAGAGAGAGAGAAACAGAGAGAGAGAGAGAGAGAGAGATAGAGAGAAACAGAGAGAGAGAGAGAGAGAGAGAGAGAGAGAGAGAGAGATAGGGAGAGCACTAAAGTGATAATGCAGAACATCTTCAAGAGAAAGTCAGGTGATGTACCCTGGTACCCCGTACTATCCCCCACAAGCCCCATTTGTTTATAAACCCCTGAGCGTGGCCAATCATGCGCGGAGTGGAAATCCTTGAACACCGGCTCCTGCGGACAGAGTTCATTCCTGGTCTATGTTGGTTTAGTCCTTATGGCTTGGCTTATGCTTTTGTCATTCTCTCTAATGCAATCTGGGTAAATAAACGCTGTGTGCAATGGGGTTTTCTTTTCTTCTTCAGCTCCTGCCATGTCACATCAAGGTGGGCCCAAGGGCGTGCGAGGCAGGTAAGACACGGTCTTCACCGTGTCCCACCCATTGTCCCGGCCCTCCCCGAAACCAAACAATAACACTCGTCACCTCCCTGCCAGGCCACAGAACAGGAGGTTAGGCTTATACAGCATGCTCTGTGCAGGGGGGTGGGCCAGGCTTCTGACCACATCCTGAAGAGTGGCTGCACTCAACACAACTCAACACACAAAAAATGCATTGTAATAAGCCTGCTTAACAGCTGTGTTTATGACTCGAGAAAGATGGCTGACATGAATATCCAGAATGCCAGCCATGGTTTAGATAGTGATATGGCATAAATTTGGCAGTTTTAAAAACTGGCTCCGTGAGGCCCACCACTTTGCACACCGACCCAGGTTTCTGAATCAAAGCTGTTAACTGACTCACCTGTTGTTTCCTCTATTGGCTTTATCGGGGGGGTTATATTAACTTTTATTGATGCACTGCAAAATGGCACACCCAATTTCCCAGGATGATTAAGTCAAATGGACTTCAGATCTGGGGAGAATGGGACCGTCAAGCAAATAGTAGGAACTGGAACTTGGCAGTGACTGTTAGTGCAGTGACTCTGAGACTCAGAGGGGCAGGGTTATTGTTACTGCAGTGACTCAGAGTCTCAGAGCGGCAGGTTATTGTTATTGAGAGCAACAGAAAAGCACACAAGGGAGGAGCATTAAAGCAAAACAACAGAAGCACGCAGATGAAATATGAGGCCTTGTGGGGTTTATTTTGGGGGGGGGGGACCTCAAGCCTTGGACTGTGGATGAAACCCAGGCAGTTGCCTAAATCTGGATGGACGCCACAATTTACTGTGCCAGAGCGTTTCCACTCTGGTTTGTGGCTCTTCGGCAAAAGCCACGTGAAACTAATCAGGCTGCGCTGGAACAGCCATATCTGGCTGCAGTTAATTCTGCCAGCTCCAGCTCAAAGCGGAAAAGAGCTAAGTGAAAACTTATGTCGGTCCAGGCAAGCAGCTTTTCTGAACACATCTAAAATGGTTACCGCTGAAAACCCAGAGAAAACAGAGCTCCACAAACAGCGTCCAACAGGGTACTTCAGTCTCTGCCCAAAACAAACCCGGGGTGGTCCCACTGAGATAACCATCTTGTTCCAGCGTTTTGTTCCAGGTAACACACTTCTCTTGTGTAAACACAGCCGTCCTCCTCCCCCACTGTATGTCTGCTGCAGAGCTCTGCTCAAATCTCCAAACAACTCCCCCAAAGCAAAACAGAGACAAACAGATCCACCAGTTTCCTCAAACTGGAGGTTGCTGTGGAAGAAACTCCTGTTGTCCTGTGAGAACATGCTCTCTCTGAGTCACGGACAACACCACGGGCTTGAAAACCACATGGGCTGCCCTGCAGTTTTCCACACGCCCAGCAGAGGGCAGTCAACTTCATTTGGCCATTAATAAGGACTTTTAAACTGAGCAGGATCAGGCCCGTTTAAAAATACAGCGTTTCCAGCTCTAGACATTCTTCAAAGTGCTGCATCTTTCTTCTCTTCTTTCCAGCTCAGGGCTGTATGCCAACATTTTTCCCAAGAAGCACAAGTTGTGTCCTAAGTTGAAAAATTTAGGAGCACACTATAATGCGTCCCACTTGGCTCCAAAATTATTTTTCCAGTTAGCACACATCCATTTTCAGGAGCAAATGCTCCTAAAATGGGATCGCTGTAGAGCCCTGGCTGTATCTACCTTTAAAATCGACTCACAAATTCACATTCGTATGCATACACTGTACAGACACAATTTGCCCATCTCTCTCTATTGTGGCTTATTATAACACAGAAATAAATGCTTCCTCGGCTTCAAATTCAATAAAGGCTGGTTTAAACCCCATTAAATTCCCTGCTTTCCCCTCGCCTCCCCCACACAGTTCAGAGAATAACACGGGCCATTGTGCTGCTGTTAAAACCATGCTAATACCGTGGGAAAGGCTGATTACACGGCGAGGGTCTCTGAAGGCCATTTTCTCTCCCACCGCATTCTCCACGCGGAAAAGGGGGCAGCTGTGGGGCCGGAACACGGGCAAATCCGCGATCCTATTCACAGCCGCAGCCAATGAAACGACACCCAGTGTTTCCTCTCAATAGACAAGGGGAGTACACACGGCACCTGCATGGGCTTGTGTTATGTATACGTCCTCTGTATAAAGTCAGGCCTTCTGCACGGCCACACAAAGGCCTAATGGCTATTAAAGCTTAAACGACTTGCTCTTTCAAGTCAAGCCATGTCTATATTTTTAATCATTTGTGTTCTGATTACACGACAGCACCCACATCCAGAGTCATTCACACACAAAAACAGTGCGGGTACAAACTACAGCATTGAATTTAAGGCATTCACTGCAGCACACACACCACACGCACACGCACACGCACGTATGTGTCCTCGCGGAGCCACAGATGAAAAGAAACAGGCCCTTTTTGATGATGCAAGATGATATCCAGAAGCAAAATAGTCTCATTTGCCAGCGATGAGTCAGGCCTGCTTTGTCCATACAAAATAGTCTGTCTGATGATAAGTGTGTAAGATGAGTCAGCACTACGCCCATTACCGCAGGTTTGGAGAATTCCTTAGTTCACACTTGTTCCTTATTGCTCCCTTATTACCAGTGCAGTAACTCAAGGCTGTGTCCAAGTCAGAAAGGCCCATACACCTGTATAGAATGTTTTAACTGGAATGTCACTGAGAATGCAATGAATGTTAGTTTGTGTTTGTCAGCGTAGGTAAACAATGCAGGTGAATTAATTTGGATTGTTAAACAAATTTTCGAGAAAAGTGAAGGATTTCACTGATAAATGGGCCTCCAATCATTGTCCTAAAAAAACCCCAGGCCTTAGACCATCAGGTTTGTGTCGCACAAGTCAGTCAAGAGACAATCAAGGCGGGCAATTAGCAGGCAAACTAAAGCAAGCGCTGGCGGTTCGGGGGGCTGGGTCTTAAGGCCAGTCAGTCAACGGCAGCTTGCGTCATAGTGAGAACCACCAGCTGTGCTCTGAGCAGGTGTCTCACCCGCTGCTTCTCAACGCATGTCCTTCGGGCATACATTAACACAATTTAGAGCAGACTGTCACTTCACTTGTCGTCAGACCTGGCGCTTGCCTTGCAAGAAGAGGTCAGAGGTAAAGGAGGAGGGGGGCGGGCCTGCCAGGGTGAACAGAAACCCAGGGTGAACAGAAACCCAGGGCGAACAGTGGTTGGCGGTTGAAACGGAACGGAGGGTGTAGGACACCACGGTTGGATCGAACCGCCCGCTAACGACCCACGACCCCTTCTCACTTCATAAATGAACGCATGTAAAATTATCTCAGTCATCAAACCGTTTGACCTATTTTAAGCCTCGAAAAACAGCGCACACCAGCGCCGATGATGTCACCGTGGCTTTGTGCCACCACCACGCCATTTAAAACACAGTCCTCTCGCCACCCATGAATGTAAATCTGTTTGTTGAAGTTCAGTGAACCAAAGAGGAGTCCCAAAAGGCCACCGCAGTCTCACACTACCCAAAGTGATAACCCAGGTGCCTTTTGCGTCTAAGAATACAGTGTGGAACTGCTAATAAAACCTTTAGCATGAAGGCATTTTATAACCTCAATATAGCTCCATTTGATTCAATATCCCAGCAACCTGTTGCCCTTCCTAACTGCTAAAGTACAATGATAGACCTTGACAGACTGGTCAACTACTAAAACTACTAAGTCGTTCTCAGATTGAACATGTTCTAATTTTGCTCTGCCCATAAATACAATCCTGTTTACATTTTTCCGCATTTGCATTCAGACATATGCACATTTTGCCAGATTACTCAACAGCTATGTAAAACATGTTGTTAATATTGTATAAGAGAAGTGTGTGTTTAAGGTATACTGCTATAATAATTCTAATAATAATTAACATAATTCCATCATGTGAGGGGCAGGCTTTTCTTTGTCATACCCAGAATAGACATTGTTTAACTAAGGAAGTAAGAGAAAGCCTTTAAAATCATCTCTCCTGAGAACGGTGCGTTTTTTTGTGGGGGGGGTTGGGGGTGTGGGGGGGGTGGGGGCCGTCCCCAGAGGTGCCTTTCATGGTCTCGCTTCCTCAGTCCCTCACTCTCGTCTCTTCCACGCTTCCTAAGTACTCAATTACTCCCGGGAAGAGTGTCCGTCACGTTGTTCAGCCACCCACAATCTGTGAATCTTCAGAGTCGTTTTGCTCTTAACTGCGGGCGACGCTGGGGAGAATCTGACACACGAGTGCATTTACACGGGGATTCGGCTGCCTCCCCTGATGAGAAAGACTCATCTCCGCAGACTTACAAACCACAAGAGTTTCATTTCATCTTTTCTGAACTTTTAAAACGGGGAATAGAAAGTCTAAAACATCTGTCAGATACACTCAATTCTGCAGTATATATTTACAGTGAACAAAATATATATTTCATTTTTAAATGAAAAAAAAAAAATCATCATACTGACTACGCCTGGTGTTTGAAATCGTATTTACCTTTTAGAGTTGTTTTAATGCACTTGTTCCTAGTTTGAAAATGCACTAATGTACGTCGCTCTGGATAAGAGCGTCTGCCAAATGACTAAAATGTAAATGTAAAAAAGGAAACATCTGGTGTCGACAAAGAACTTCTGAAAAAGTGAAAACTCTTTAAAATATAGGAATGCCAACCTTTTTGAAACCCCGAGGGACAGCGGTGTCCCAACTAACATGCTCTCAAACGTCTGAAAGAGTGAAAAACACTGTTAGCCGTGCTCTGCACTAAGGCAGTGAAAATGTTACATGTTATCTGGACTACAGAACCAGTGGCGTATTGACCTGCAGTCCCCGAGGCCCTGACAGCAGTTATCGATCAGTTTTGAATATGAGCAGAGTCCCAAAATCACTTTGACAGCCATTAGAACTCTCCAGTGTTTGTTCGCTCAGAGCCCGTCTCTCCGATGCTTTCTCTCTTGGTCATCGACTGGGCCTTCACACTGTTCTTTCTCCAGATAAAAAGAAACAAAAAAGAGAAAAAAATAAAGCCAATTTGCTTTCTCTCTCAGGGGAAAAGACCATATTCCTGTTATCAGCTGGTTTCCAGTATGGGTGCGAATACTTTATCACGGAAGATGGATAAAAACTAAACAAAGGTGTACAATTATGAGGATTAGAAAAGGATGGAAAGGAATGTTTTTTCTTTCAGCGGATATCACCAAATCAACACAGCATGTTCACAAATACACGTTAGGAGATTCTGTATTTAATGGCTACAATTAAAGACAGCGCAGATTTGCTGGTGACGGACATGTCTAATTCAAAGCCACCCGGTGGCTCTCCTCAGACTTAGCCAGGCTCCGTGCTTCCTCTGGCAGGAAGCAAGCGGCTGTGTGAGAGCACTGATCTGAGATCAGTGGTTGGGAGATGCGGCGAGGCAGGAAGAACACAAAGTAAGTGCCTCAGTGAAGGATGAATCATGATACCCCGTAGTGACCCATAAACAACTCCCCTCTGTTCCACACTTCCTCGTCCAGTGTACTTTTACGATGAGGTTTAAGTAAGTTTCCATGGACCAAAGTGTCATGCGTATTCGTGATGCTTTTTTTGATGGTTATTGAGAACAACAATGTCACATGTGCTGGTTTAAAGAGAGAAAGGAAGCTTTGGTGCATTCCTTTGTGTGTGCTAGTTTCCATAACTACACCCATATGTGGCCCGGACGGGAGAGCGGGGGAGGGTGTGGACCTGTTCCAGTTTGCTCTGGTTCATGTGTATATGCGTGGTATATGAGTGAGTTTGCTCTGGTTCATGCGTATATGCGTGGTATATGAGTGAGTTTGCTCTGGTTCATGCGTATATGCGTGGTATATTACATTATAGGCATTTTAGCAGACGCTCTTATCCAGAGCGACTTACACAACTTCTATATGAGTGAGTTTGCTCTGGTTCATGCGTATATGCGTGGTATAGCAGTGAGTTTGCTCTGGTTCATGCGTATATGCGTGGTATATGAGTGAGTTTGCTCTGGTTCATGCGTATATGCGTGGTATATGAGTGAGTTTGCTCTGGTTCATGCGTATATGCGTGGTATATGAGTGAGTTTGCTCTGGTTCATACGTATATGCTTGGTATATGAGTGAGTTTGCTCTGGTTTATGCGTATATGCGTGGTATATGAGTGAGTTTGCTCTGGTTCATGCGTATATGCGTGGTATATGAGTGAGTTTGCTCTGGTTCATACGTATATGCTTGGTATATGAGTGAGTTTGCTCTGGTTCATGCGTATATGCTTGGTATATGAGTGAGTTTGCTCTGGTTCATACGTATATATGCTTGGTATATAAGTGAGTTTGCTCTGGTTCATACGTATATGCTTGGTATATGAGTGAGTTTGCTCTGGTTCATGCGTATATGCTTGGTATATGAGTGAGTTTGCTCTGGTTCATGCGTATATGCGTGGTATATGAGTGAGTTTGCTCTGGTTCATGCGTATATGCGTGGTATATGAGTGAGTTTGCTCTGGTTCATGCGTATACGCTTGGTATATGAGTGAGTTTGCTCTGGTTCATGCGTATATGCTTGGTATATGAGTGAGTTTGCTCTGGTTCATACGTATATGCTTGGTATATGAGTGAGTTTGCTCTGGTTCATGCGTATATGCGTGGTATATGAGTGAGTTTGCTCTGGTTCATGCGTATATGCGTGGTATATGAGTTTGCTCTGGTTCATGCGTATATGCTTGGTATATGAGTGAGTTTGCTCTGGTTCATGCGTATATGCTTGGTATATGAGTGAGTTTGCTCTGGTTCATGCGTATATGTGTGGTATATGAGTGAGTTTTGCTCTGGTTCATGCGTATATGCGTGGTATATGAGTGAGTTTGCTCTGGTTCATGCATATATGCGTGGTATATGAGTGAGTTTGCTCTGGTTCATGCATATATGCGTGGTATATGAGTGAGTTTGCTCTGGTTCATATGTATATGTGTGGTATATGAGTGAGTTTGCTCTGGTTCATGTATATATGCGTGGTATATGAGTGAGTTTGCTCTGGTTCATGCATATATGCGTGGTATATGAGTGAGTTTGCTCTGGTTCATATGTATATGCGTGGTATATGAGTGAGTTTGCTCTGGTTCATGCGTATATGCTTGGTATATGAGTGAGTTTGCTCTGGTTCATGCATATATGCGTGGTATATGAGTGAGTTTGCTCTGGTTCATATGTATATGCGTGGTATATGAGTGAGTTTGCTCTGATTCATGCATATATGCGTGGTACAGTACTGTGCAAACGTCTTAGGCACATGGAAAAAAATAATAATTAAGATGCTTTCAAAAATAATGAAATTAAGTTTCTAAATATCAAACAATTGAGCAGAAAACAGTAAAAAAAAAAAAAAAAACCTAAATAAAATCAATATTTGGTGTGACCACCCTTTGCCTTTAGAACTGCATCAATTCTCTTAGGTACACGTTTGTGCACTTTTATAAGAAACTCAGCTGGTAGGTTGTTCCAAGCATCTTGGAGAACATGCCACAGTTCTTCTGCAGACTTTGGCTGTCTCGATTGCTTCCGTCTGTCCAAGTAATCCTAGGCAGCCTCGATGATGTTGAGATCAGGGCTCTGTGGAGGCCATACCATCTATTGCAGAACTACTTGGTCTTAATTTCGCTGAAGATAGTTCAATTAATTTTTTTTTGGAAAATTAATGTTTGGAAATCTAAAATTTGCTATTTTCTACTGACACACTAATGCAGAAGACAAGACAAGAAAAAAAATCATATAAAGAATCTACGGTGCCTAAGACTTTTGCACAGTACTGTATATGAGGGAGTTTGCTCTGGTTTCTGCGTATATGCGTGGTATAGGAGTGAGTTTGCTCTGGTTCATGTGTATAAGTGCAGTATGAGTTTGCTCTGGTTCATGCGTATATGCGTGGTATAGCAGTGAGTTTGCTCTGGTTCATGCGTATATGCGTGGTATATGAGTGAGTTTGCTCTGGTTCATGTGTATATGCGTGGTATATGAGTGAGTTTGCTCTGGTTCATGTGTATATGTGTGGTATATGAGTGAGTTTGCTCTGGTCCATGTGTATATGTGGGGTATATGAGTGAGTTTGCTCTGGTTCATGCGTATATGCGTGGTATATGAGTGAGTTTGCTCTGGTTCATGTGTATATGTGTGGTATATGAGTGAGTTTGCTCTGGTTCATGCGTATATGCGTGGTATATGAGTGAGTTTGATGTGGTCCATGTGTATATGTGGGGTATATGAGTGAGTTTGCTCTGGTTCATGCGTATATGCGTGGTATATGAGTGAGTTTGCTCTGGTTCATGTATATATGCGTGGTATATGAGTGAGTTTGCTCTGGTTCATGCGTATATGCGTGGTATATGAGTGAGTTTGCTCTGGTTCATGTGTATATGTGTGGTATATGAGTGAGTTTGCTTGTTCTTTTGCACACCTGCTTGTATTTCAGTATCCAGCCTTAACAGTGAATGGTGACGATTATTAATAGATTAATAATGTGGCATTTTAACCAGAGCTCGTAACTCAGAACTGCATATTCATCGATTGCCAAGATAAGAGGGATGCCTTTGTCTTATAGCTAGTAGGGAGCGTCTACCAATTGTTTCACTTTCACAACTTGAAAGTATTTTTTTTTGTAAAATTTTTTTTTAACCATTAATATGGTTCAACCAGTAATGTTTTATCAAGTCGGCCTCCATTAGCAATGCGTATCCAAGCTTAGTTTCAATGCTATAATTCCATGCCTCACAAAGGCGAGAGCACTGATACAGTATTGGCTGAGCTGGCTGGCTCATAAATTGGAACCTGCCCTGATTTCTGTGGAATGAAGGAGCACACAGAGAGGTGCAGGAGAGAGGGGTGAGGGGAACCATTTTAAATGTCTGTGAAAATAACTGACCCCTCCTCTGTTCCCGCCTATTTTCCTAGGTAAGCGAGATCCCTTGGAGCGCAAGGCCACTGAACTGGTATTTGGAGAGAGTTTATCTGAGATGAATACATGATCGCGCATAACTTTCGAGCAAAATTAATTGCTGTGGCATTTACTAAACGTATTCAAACAATGCCGCCGGCGAGGCGGAGTTCAAAGACGTGAGTTGGCACATCCGTTTCAGAACGTTGACGTCGCCGCTGGAAAACCAGTGAGAGTATGATTAGTGGCCCTTGTCTGGGGACCGTGGCCTTTAGCCGAGCGAGCCAATCGCATCGCTTGTTGGGCAGAGCAGCCAGCGGGGGGCTGTGGTTCGAGCCACCGTCGCAGAACGATACCAGTTCACGAGCCACTGAAAGATTGTCTGAGACATTTTTTTGCGTTTATAACTTAAGACCGCCTGAGTCCGGCTGCACGACCCTTTGGCGCATGACGGTCCCTGGCGCATGTCGCTCCCTCTCTCTCAACAAGCGATGCGATTGTTCCTCGGTCCCAGTTGAAATCTAAGGGCGACGTGCCTTCTCAAATGCTGCCCAAAGGCTTTGGAATAGTCTACCATTTTCTATTAGCTCTTCCCCCTCAATTGACTCTTTTAAATCCCGTATTAAGACACACCTTTTTACATTGGCGTTTGAGTCTTAATGCTTGGCATGTGTATTGTATTGTGTATTGTATTTTATATCATTATTTTATTTATTTATTTTATGCATCTCATTTTTAATTTTCTTATTGTACAGCACTTTGGTCAACTTCTGTTGTTTTTAAATGTGCTTTATAAATAAACTTGACTTGACTCACTCCCCATTCTTCCTGTCTCTCTACACTGTGCAGTCTAATAAAGCTGAAAAAAGTGTGAAAAAAAAAATACACAAGACTTCCCTATTAAACAGAACATTCCAAATATATTTCTAATATCACATTAAATCAAGATGGAACATTACACAGCAGCCTATGTTATGCACAATAGCAGTTATGTTAGGCACAATAGTATCAAATATTCCTATGACTGTAGATCTGGCTAACAAACGCTTCCATTGCGTCCAATGTGATCTTTTTGATGGTTTAGATTTTTTGCCAGACGTCAAGTCCGCCTCTATGCTTGGACGTCCCAGTGCAAGGACTAGCTGGATCCTGCACAATGGACTGAACAGTGTGAATTTAACTGGTCCCACAGCTCACTGCCTAGCTGCCTGCCTGTATTTGCATTTTCGGTTTCACGGCTGCCGCCTTCTCTCTAATCTAGCTATTCCACCTCGGTGCTGTGGGAGAGAGAGAGAGATAGAGGGAGAGAGAGAGAGGGAGAGAGAGAGAGAGAGAGCGAGAGATAAAGAGGAGTCTCATAAAGAGGTCTAATTTATGGCCTTTTTGCTGAAAGCGAGGGAAGAAAGATCCGTTAGGCCCCAAAGGCCAGGAAGCCTCTCTACTGAGAGCGGCCTACCTCATTTCCTGAAAGCTATTACGGGACATGAGAAGCTGGCGATATTAAAGCCATTATAACGCCTTAATTGGGTTTTCATTAAGGCTGCCGGAAAAGCAATTTGAGATAAAAAATAATAATAATAATAAGCGATAACGTGCTGAGTATGTGCAAGAAGACGAGCTATTCAAGGTCCAATTCCGCGCTCACAGCAGTCTCCCCTACAGAGGGAAAGGATGGAGGATGGAGGTCAAGCGTTTGCCCCCCCCCCCGTATCCAAAGTAAATGTCTGTCTCGTAAAACTGCTCTCTCATCGCCGCCATTCACCCCTCCCTTTCAATAGGCAGAGCTGAAGTTCTCTGAAACTTACACACTCAGGGGACGATTTGAGGGGGGATGTGAAGGGATGCCATCCCATTAAAAACAATTGACAAAAACCATCCCCTTCTGGAAAACTGCCATCTCTCGTTGAACCATCCCCTTTGTCTTAATGCTTTTCTGTGATGTCATCACAGACCCCACCCCACCATCCCAAATCGACCACTGTACACACTACACCTATGACTAGAGGTTTGGGCACTCAAACCCCAGTTACAAGGCCACTCTGAGGAAATGGGTCCATATACACTGCAAAAATAATGTCTGTCTTAGCAAGTGTTTTAGTCTTGTAATGAGACTTAAAATCTTTCTTTATTTTTTTTCCTCAAAAGTTGTTTTAAGTTTGAGACAAGTAAAACTATCTCACCCCACTGGCAGATAGTTTGTCTTATTTAGCAAAAAAGTAACATAAATAATATTCTAAAGTCTAAATATAAGATTAAAATTCTGTTAAAAGATTTGGTTTTTGCAGTGTAGAACTCCGACGACACAAAACCACACCCCAAGACTGAAACATCTAGGGGCTCTCCAGCACAGGGACCTCTGCTGACGCTCCATGACCTAGAGGGCACCTCCCAATCTTGTCGGCATGGTAACTACAAGCCTGCTGTCAGAGTTCTAAAGTTACAGCTAGAAAAACAAAATAAAGTACTGACTTCAACCTGTCTTAGTAAGGCCGACACTCTGCTGGGGACAACGATAACGTTATCTCTCGCAATCAGGCTGACACACTCGCCTGTGTGGCATTCATTTCTGTTTGCACCGCCACTTTCCTCAAATAACTGCGGTTACCGTTACCGCTAAGCACTGCGAAACACGTCCTCACCCCACCCTTCCTACATCAGAGGGCAAGGGAGGCTCAAAGCTTTCAGACTGTGGGTATAAAGCACTGACACTTGCAGTATCACGACGGGGATGATAGGAGACATTCAGTCTGGCCCAGTTATTAGAAAAACCACAATCAATGATTTATTGTGCTGAATGCAGGGTCCAGCTTTACACTGGAACTCTGTCGCTAAGCTAATAGAAGGTGCTGCGTTGCTGATCCTTTAATAGCTGCTTATTGCAACTGCACTCTCTGGAGAGGGTCACACCACCGCATCAGAGGATCTGAAGAGGCTCCGTCGGGTTTGACGGCACTCTGCCTTGTATTTGGACAGCTACAGTACTTGAGTTTGTACCCCGTGGGTCTAATCTTGTTCCAGAGCTAGTGTAGTGTCTAGATTTACCTCCCATGGCTGGAAGATGTGGCCATAGAAACGGAACACTTCACCGGTTACACACCAGGCCGCTTTCAGGACTGCTAGTTAGCAAGCTACTGTGACCGAATGTTCAGTTTTATAAAGAGAATGGTGAAAGTGGTGACAAAAACCATTGATGAGATAGCAATGGCCACTATAATGAGTTTTATGATGTAAATGCCGTTCTTCTGATTAAATATTCCATTTCCTCTCCCTTTCACTCACAATTGTGAGTGGTTCTTAAGTGAGAACACTCTAGCAATAGATAAAAAATTAATTCATTAATTTAAAAAAAAAAATAAAAAAAACTTTTTGTTACATTTGTACATTCTAAGATGAAATGGTGGTCAATCATATGGATAAATTATGCATGTGTGGAAGCTGCCGGGTGGTTCATCCTGTTAAAAAGCTTTTGCAGTGTGGGGGATGGACCCCAGAGACTGGTACGACAGCACTGACTGTGGCCAGCAGCTCCACAGGGCGAAGTATAACTGGGTTCAGACTCTGGCTCATAGCTCACCAGTGAGCCCAGTTGGTCAATCAGTCTCCCACAGCCTACTAGCCCAAGCTAAACATGAAGCTTCTTCCTCCTGACTTCACACGTTTGAGAAGAGAGCTCTCTAAAAATCCTGTAGCAGAGATTGTAGCAACGATAACGGCTCATCAATACAATTGTGCATCCTAAACTACAAGACCAAGGGTATAAAGGTATTAAAAAAAAAAATGACTGGCTCTACTCTGACATTGTTACGGGCTCCATTACAGAGCACCAGTCTTTGGCAGAACTCAAACAGTTGCCACTGCCAGCAGCGCGTCTCCATATGTGGATAACAGAATTACAAAGCAGACCATTTTAGTGTGGGCCAAGGGCAGGCCAACAAGTTGCGACATGTCCTTTGTTTACAAACTCCCACGCTAACCACTGGTTTGGGTACTTGACTTTTCACTATTGTACTACAGTCAATAGGAGAGACTCGTGCTTCTGAGTATGGGAATTCTTACAACTATGTTTCTGTATATTTTTTATTTTTTGCTTGAGACAGAACATTCCATTGTAAAAAAAATGGCTGGTTAGTTCACATAAATAAGGTTTTAAATTTTCCTCTGCTTAAACATTAGCTTGTTAATGGAGGTAATTGCCTTTGCATATTGAGGAAACCTTAATCATTCAATCCAGACCATGAATAAACTAGTACACGTGATGACAAACTTATTTGCTAGCCGCTCATTCACTGTCCTTGACATTATATTCCACATAGCTGCAGTACTGCTACAAGGCCAGTCATACAACGCATACCACTGCCGAGCTCTGGCAGCGGCCTCAAAAATGTAAGCAGGCCTCACCAACCTTTACCTACATGAAAATAAAGACTTTCAACGTATGCCTTCAACTTGGTTTTCCAAATCCAAAAGACAATAACGACCATATGGTATGGCAGGGCCACACTGGGCCCTAAGACTCTGAATAGCTTTGTGCTCTTGTGTTTCTTCATAAAGGTAATAAACCCATCTAGTAGAGGATACACCAGACCAAACTAGATTTGTGTGCATATGGACCTCAGTATGTCTTTTAATTGCCTAAGGAATTCCCTTGGATGTTCCGGGAGGGGTGACAGAGAATCTGGTAACATCCTTATTGGCAGGTCAACCAGAACAGGCCACTTTCTAACAAGTTAACCATATCAAAGTGTACTGTCCCTCTCTAATATGTCATAATCTAGAAAATATGTACCTGACATGGAGTTTCCCAAATTTACTACAGCGTATTGAATAGTGGCAAGCTACTGGGGAAAATCCATGAGTACAACACAAAGAGAAAATAGGTTTCAAATAATCTGCCACTAGTTGCATCCAAGCTAGCCAAATAACTTTAAAAAAAGGTTTTTTAGATTATGAAAAAAATGTGAATATGCTCTCCTTTTTTTAGTGAAAGAATATAAGCATGATCTGAACCTATTTCCAGCATAGCCGGAAAGCTGTGGTTTTGGGGTAGTCAAAACATTCCAACAATGTTGTTATTCACCCTAACAAAATCACCATCTCTTACATTGTAAAATGTTGCAGTAATATTTTATGTTAGCTGGGCTAAGACAGAACAACTGTACGATAAACCCCTTATTGCAATTTAAGACTATCAGCAGTAGACTACTGTGAACTCTGCCACACTTAAAACAATCTGGTGGGCTCAGTAAAACCAGAGGTCTTAGGGAAAAAGGTGATACACAACTCTGAAAAAAAATAAGCGACAACCCTATATTTAAAAAAAAGAATCGAGGTTAGTCCACAAAATATTGATAGTTGAACCCTCCCTAAGCAAAGACAATGCTATTTTTTAATATTTATTTTTTAGTTTGGACTATTCAATGTATAACACTGTGTATTTTTTGTATTTTTGACCAGTTGTCATTTTCTGCAAACAATATGTTCTGAATGACAATATTTTTTGTTTGGAATTGAAATCAAACGTGGTCAATAGTTCATGAAAGAATATAAAAAAGTTAGATTTTACACAGACACATACCCATAAACTGCGAATCTGAAAATTTGATGCGGTCTCTTACATTTTTTCCAGAGCTGTATATCACAAATACTGAAGTATGCATTACACTGGGATAGGCTCCTGCCACCCTGCGACCCCCGCGACCCTGTGACCCTGACCATGATTAAGTGGGTTAGATAATGGATGGATGGATGGATGGAGGGATGGATGGATGGATGAAGTACGCAATATCTTCTTTTTTTTTTTTTTAGTTCGCACACACACATTTAGATTAAAGGTTCCAAAAAAATGTAATCTTACCTTCGGCCTCTTCCAGTGCACCCTGCCGATCCTGTTGCCCTGATAGAAGAGCGACTCATCGACGGTGGGGAACAGGGGGTCCTCGAAAAGTATCCGGTTCTGCAAGCACTGTTTCTTTAGGGCCGAGTACTGCTGGCCCTCATATGCCTTCACTGAGTTAAACATGATGCAGCCTGCAATTACACCACAAGTACCACAGGGGGCACTGTTAGACACAGGTCAGAGGAGGATACAGAGTAGAACAGCCACTATTTTACGGGCAATTGGGTCACACTCTTTTCACCTCTCCATCTCACCGTTTCTAGGGAAGTGGTTCTTTAAATTCATTATTTTATTGCTGCTATATTATTTCTTCCTCAGGGGGCTCATAGCCATGATTTATTTATTTTTTCTTACAGAATCTTTTGGAAATTTGGCATTTTTCCAAACCTTTCTGCATGTTAACATTTGAAAATCAAATCATACTTGTATAAACGAACACACAAATGAAATGAAGGTCATAAAAGTATTTCATAATCACTGGATCCCCCAGCATGCAGTGTAATCCCAAGCAACCAGCAAGGCATATAAATAAATAAATAAATAAATAAATAAATAAATAAATAAATAAATAAAAGGCCACCACACAAGCAGAACTTTAAGAACTGCAGGAAGCTTGTTACTGGCCATCAGTATGTGATTCAGGTCCCGCTGGCAGACAGAGCGCCTGGCTCTACTTACAGGCTCACTCACAAACAGAATACCAAAATCACTTGGTACTCTTAACGGCTGCATTCTGCTTCATTTCATTGTCATGCACTTATTTGGTGCAGACTGGCTGAAAAGCCGGCTGTAACCGTGGAAACGAGACGGCACTGGAAAACGAAGGGGGATTACTGCCAGAATGCCAGGAACTTCCACAAGACAGAGGAGCTTGTCATCTCCCCTTTTCCAGGAAATGAATTTGCGACATAACCACAGGGATTCTCCATCTAAAGGACAGATACTAACACTATACGGGACATTGGGAGTATGTTGGAGCCCGGCTGCTAGAAAGACAGGCGTTTTGCATCAATCTCCTATAGGCCTCTTGAAGTGAAGTGATCCCTCTTTTTATATTTGAGAAATCAAATATTAGCTAAAGATGGAGACTGAAGAAATCAGGACAAACGGACTACGGAGGATTCATAAAAGTAGGTATGTCAACAAACCATACACTCCCATATTTGTATTACATTTCTTGAAGATAAAATAAAAAAATAAATAAAATAAAAATTTTAATAAGCCACTCCTCGAGTTTTATTTTCATGCGAACTGAAATTGACACGGCATTGTTTCATGTCTGCCCATATTTATCTATTAATTAATGCTTTGCAAGAAGACAAGGAGTCTGTTGCAATTACTTGGTAGCAACAGACTTGGGTTGTCAAGGAGATTCTTTCAAAAGATTAGCCAGCCAGGCACTCTAATCTCTTTAGTGTTTGCACAACCCTTATTGACAGAAGAAATATGCTCCTCTATAAAAGCACTGGGGCTAAACAGTGTGATCTTCAGTCTGTCAGAGAAGAAGGAAATGCTCAGATTGTAACTAAACGGCTCATGTTTCTGAATTCAGGCTCTCCAGAACAAATCGCAGCATGAAGATGAGCATGGCTAATATTTTAACCACAGCATTATATTGTGAATATCATTCATAACAAATGAACTTCAGCCTGGGTCTTATTAGATACTCACAAAAGCATTTTCAACATCAATTTATGCTGCCTATGCAACCACACACTCACATCAAACTCTCAGTCCGAGAATGCACTGTAACCGCAGTTTAATTATTTATATAAATTCTCCCATCAGCTTGTCAGAAGATGTATTTCACGTTGCACGAGAAGACATCTCCGAGGAAAGAATGGTCTTTATCCCGACTCTGCGTGACTCCAGAGTCTCCGTTCGGAAGCCCGCGAGACGCCACAACAAAGGCGGTTCAGTGGCGTTGTCAGGGAGAAATGCTGAAATTTGGCTTCCTGAGGAAGGGACCATCGGAAGAGAGATGGGAATCTATCCCTCTCCTAAGACCCAAGGACACTCCCACAAATGCAAAGCACCCCTTTAGTCCCGTCTGACCCTTTACGGGTACTCCCAATATGAAAAAAAAAATAAAATAATTTTTATATTGAAAATAACCCCAATGGTCCACCTCCTTAAATTCTGGATCAAAATAGGAAACGGGGGAAATTCTTGGGTGTATTATTGTAGTGTATTATTGTACCCTATTCCAGGAATTCACTATAAAGATTTTCAAGGGAAACATTGGCCACATCCCACAACCAGGGACAACTGGACCCCCCATTAGTGCTGTCCGTAACCCCTTTTTCACTCCAGGTTAATTTGGGCCACAGGCCAACCAATGCACAACAAACATCTCATCCAGATGTGCCACACATGAGTCTGGTTTTTTCTGCTTTCAGAGAGCCAAAGAGTCAGTGAGATAGGTGATGAAACTACCCACAATTCCTCAGCAGGGCACAGGTTATGAAAAGGGCATATTCTGGGAGTGGCAGCAGTGTCATTTTAGCTCCCCACGTACTCTCCAAGGACACATGGTGGCAATATCGCAGTGCCAGCACCCCTTCAAATAAGCCGGCCCCAACTGTGATACCCATGTCCTGGGATCAGTGTGAATAAAATAAATTAATAAACATTGTATTAATATGCCGTCTTCTTTCATGTTGGTCACATTAAAGGTGTAATACAGACAGATAAAACCTTTCAACTTGATTTTTACACAAGCAATGAGGCAGGTAGAAACTCACCATGCAGTAAGGGCACATACAGCAAAGACACGCCCAAACATGATTTACCGCATGACACCAACGCTACACGTAGGAGGCCAATGCCGCGGTAAAGGAATTACAGTTCACAGAAATTTTGGCTTTAATTTTACTTGCTGTGGTGAAGTCTTAAAGCCTAACTGATTATAAAAAGCTTCATAACTTCAGAAGATACCCCTGCTATCATATCAAAATAAAAAATTGGAAACTTCCTGCATTTAAAAAAAAAAAGTATTATGAAGGAGAAACATTTCACTGAATTAAGACCTGTGAAACTAAAAAGATCTGTGAAACGTATTATCCTGGAGAGGTTTTCAGTTTTTTTTTGGGAATAAAGACCGCAGTGAGAAAACGTAGCCGAAACCGACCTGTCCCAGATGGTAAAAACCTCACACACAGGTCAGGCTTCCAGATAACAGCGCTGGCTCCCCTGTCCCGCCTCGGCCATCGCCCGTTCCAGATTATAGCGCTGACGCTGCAGCGGGAAGACCGGTGACGGGTCGGAGCAGGGAGTAAACACTTTACAACAGCCAAGGGAGAAGGAGTGACAGAGACAGCTGTGTCACCACTAGGATACCGTCTTAGACTGTCGGCACTGCGTGAGCCAATCACAGGAAGGAACATGTGTTAGGTAGCGTAGCTCAACATTCCATGGAAATAACAGTGCCCACCAGGACATGAAATTCACTTTTTCATCCACTGGCCAGAGTGGCTCGCTGATTCTAAAAATCACCAGCCATTTTCAGCATTTTACCAGCCACCTTACCTTTTACAACATAACACAACCTGGTCGGTGGCTGCTAAAGTAGAAAGTCTTACCAGCCACAATCAACATTTTACCAGCATTTGGCTGGTGGCTGGTGTTAATTTCATACCCTGGTGCCCACTCAATTCAATTTAGTCAGTCTTTCTAGGAATTGGGTCCCATACAGTATGAACTTCCAAACAGTTATCACTGCGTTCCTCCCGTGACAAAACAAGGTTAATCTGCGTATGACCACATCATCATTTAAGCAGAATACTGTTGAGCTGAAATGGAATTTCACCTTTAAAAATCACAGGTTTATTCTATCTATTCAGAAGATGTTAATCCAGAATGTTGCATCACCTGCACACGCATTCCCCGAAAATGTTTTAATGAAAATAAAACTCGAGGAGTGGCTTTTTTTATTTAATTCATTTTTTTAAACTTTGATTAAGTGTGACCTGGGAAACATGACTTGTAGAAGGAGAAGCTTTTAATTTGGAAGGCAGGAAAAGAAAATTAATGCTGTGGCTCACCCCACCAACCACCCACTAACCGTGGTAGATTTGCCACCAAATAACGACAGAGCTTTCCGACTTATACAAGGAGCCATACATACACCCATGTTTTGAGCTATAAATGCCAATTCTATGAGTGTGCATTCTGTATGCATTCAAAAACCTACAGAGCGTGTTATCTTGCAGATGGCCTTGACACAACCTGTAAAACTTGCATCATGACTGGAATCATGGTACAAAAGCAAGGAACTCGGGTGAGAGACAGGGGAGCCAATAAGAAAGGGGGGGGAGGGGTCAAGGGCCCTCCAACTTCCAACCCCCTAACTTTAACACTGATAATGCAATGTTATAAATAAGATATAACATGTTATATTTCAGAAGGAATTCTGTCATCTGATACACCCCCCCCCCCCCCCAGACAATGCGTCCGTTTTTGACTATCTAAAGGAAATAAGTTACTTTTTTTTTTTATCCGAGCTGATAAGTCAATGAGGGAGACTCATTACTGAATTTGATGGCAGTACCAGAAAAAAATTAATTAAGCCTGGAGCTGTTCAAAGGATTTTTAATTCCCCATATGAAATAAATTGTTAATTGAATGCGTACCCCAACGGTCCTGTTGCTTAAATTCTGTATCCGAATAGGAAAGGTATTATTTTACCCTATTCCTGGACTTCACAGCAATAATCACAATAAAAATTCTCTGGAATAAGTGTTTGAATAGGAACGATTTGCAAGAGAAACACGGCCTACATCACACTGCCCATTAAACCACATCTGGGCTCATATTAAAATGTCACAAATACAGTGGTCGCCTGACAATAAAACAGAAAATGTCGTAATGCTAAGCCTCTTTGTTGTGAAAGAAATGTAGGCATAATCTATCAAGTTTAAATCCACGTGGTTTGCTTGTCCTATAATCAGTATTAAGGAATTTCTCGGGTGTTACTTTAATGTAGATAAAAATTTTAATTTGTGACAGCAACTGCAAGGCCTACTCAACCATCACAAGGAGCCACACGCTGCTTGGGTTATGATCACAGTACCTATGTACAACATCGTCCATAATGCAGTACTATTCAGAAAACAAGGTTCTTATAGGCCTAATCTACCATTTTCTCAAACGTCTACAATCCATCCACCTATTTTAAAGACGAGCGTAGGTCTAATTCCCATTCTATACTGAAAATAGAAATCCCTGAAGCATTCATTTAACTTGTATATGTCCCTGGCCAGTCAGTCACAACCAAAGTGTTAGAAAAACAGACTTGTATACACTTTTCACAGCATTTAATGTGACAACAGGCTAAATTAAAACACAAGTTCCGCCAATTGACACTCCAGCTGAAACAACAAAAAGCCAATTCACAGGCTACTCAAGGCACCAAATGTCTTGGTCAAAAGGCCAAACGCCCAGATAGCAGAACGGTCAATTGCCCAAATGTATTAAATAACACGTAGGATTTCATGCTTTAATTTACATTCATATGTATTTTTAGCATTAACTCTTAAAACCTTGTTAGGAAAGACCTCATACATTTGAATTGCGTTCCGTCAAATTGAGGACCCTATGGTGACGACAGAACAAATCACAGGAGAAATCACAAAACACAATTTCCCCCACGTGTCTGTTCCTGTATGCAAACGGAGATGTTTTTTTTTTAACCAGGTCTACTTTGTGTATACATACTACATAGTATGCAGCCTATATTGGTGAAATAGGCTCACTGCATAGGATTAAACATGCAGGTGCTTTAAAGCGAAGTTGTGAATCTGCGCAATGCGCAACATTGATTCTGAAAAGCAAGCCCTACGCCTTGGTACTGTCCAGTTACAATGCATCAGCATTGATTAAGCTCTGAAGCATTTCACAGCTGTTAATCCATTAACTCTGTGTCACACCCTGCGTGTAGACCAATGCATTTTTCCACGGTTGTAAAAATCAAACCCAAGTCCGATGTTGTGAACCTTGACAATAATGCGGAACTTAATGTGACAGAGCTGCTTTTAGGGCAGTACAAATTGGCTACACGAGTGCTTCCGTCAAAATGTTCAAGTCATGACATTAATGAAAACATAAAGAGGAGAGCTCACCATTCTGTGGCAGCGTGCCACTAACGCCCCCTTAACGTAAAGAACTGGTAGTGAAAGACAGGGGTTTGAAAACTGAACTTTAAAATTTTTTTATTAATTAATTTAAGTTTACAGGTTTGTATCTCTGGTGCATCATAGTTGTGATTCTGGAGGCAGGACTGACTGGGTTTTAATGTCCTCTTTGAGGATTGCCGGGTCTGAGACCCAATGGCCTCCACATTTGGAATGCCAGGGCACCTCCTCTTAATTACATGGATCTGATGAGTAACCACAGTGGACTTTCAGGTAAATGCCCTGGGGTTGTTGAATCACCTCTGCACTTTTTGTTGCGATCGGTTCAATTGTTATGATGACACACTGTCATGTCAAATTTTCTTACCATCATGCACAATTTTTGTCAATTCCTTTATCCCAGTTAACACCCAATTAGGATGTTTGTTCCCGGGAATGTGAATTTCCTGTATGAAGGGGTGGGGAGATGGGTAGTGTGACTCAACTACTCAAATTTCAGAAAATTAGGTTTGGTAAAGTTCTTGATGTGGAGAATTGGATTCTTTTTTTCCTGTAAGATTTCCGGCCGGCGGAAGCTGTAGTTTGCCCAAACTACAACACTGTAGAAATTAGATAAATGGTTTTAAGAGATGCAATAGTCATGTAATGTTGTTTTGCCACAGAACATTAGTGAAGTAGAGAAGACCACCAGAAAGAGAAGGCAGGGACAGTCATTGGAATCTTTGTCGTGATTAAGTCTGACTATTTGGGCAGATACAGACAGCCTGACACTTCTCCTGAGATGTTCACCATGTTAAAGTATATATCCAGGGGCCCGCCTTCACGTTGGTACGCACTCTACTAGGTGCCGCCTTGGTTTTTTTCTGTAATTTTTTTGAGAATGTCATACCTATGGTCAGGTCAAGGGTCATTACAAAATTGTAAAATGGTGCACAAATGCTATACAGAATAAAGTTTTTATTAAATATATAAGCTGAAAGTCTTTTTGGTTCTTGTCAAAGTTATTAAATAGCTAGGAGTTAAACAGCATTCTAATGCTTTTAAGTTGTTTTTGCAATGTGTACATGTTAGCTACTGTTAGAATGTAGAACCTTGCTCAGTCTATTAGCCTAGAGGAAATTAAAAAAATGTTTTGCAACAAATCCTGTTTGTCTTGTGTTACCACCCTTAACACCAAGTGCTAGTTTCAGTTTACGCCTTGGTCCAACATCAGTAAAACAAGCTAGAGCTACCATAGAAAAATAAGTTGGTCCAACATCAGTAAAATGAGCTAGAGCTACCATAGAAAAATAAGTTGGTCCAACATCAGTAAAACGAGCTAGAGCCACCATAGAAAAATAAATTGGCCCAACATCAGTAAAACAAGCTAGAGCTACCATAGAAAAATAAGTTGGTCCAACATCAGTAAAACAAGATAGACCAACCCTAGTAAATCAAGCTTGACCAAATTAAGTTGAGTTAAAACTGCCATAGTATATTAAGATTAGCCAATCCTACTAAAATATGTTGGACCAACAAAATTGCTTTATTTTGAAATAAAGCCATTTCATTGTGTGGAAATCCTTTCGATAACTCAATTAAGTTCAGGTAAATATGTATTTTTTTGAGTGCATTGTGAATTAGTAGGCTAGGTGACATGCTATTATACCTACTGCAACGAAAAAAGGTGGGGCTGCATGTTGGTAGGCTATCTCTCATAAGTCCCAAACAAAGGAGTGGCAACTTAAAATCGTATAGGCTATAAAATATCTGGTGATATATAGCCTAACCCGCAGGAGTAGCCTGTTGTCGCTGTGTAAGCTGCCATATATATTATCCTAAAAGGTTGTTAAAGACGATTGACCCAAGCAGTAGGCTAACCCATTGTGGTACCAGGAGTTAGGATAGTAGCCTACACGCTTACTACCGCTCACGACTTGTTTCCATCACTTGGGCTGGCGGAGCTATCAGGCAAGCTGATTTAGTGGCAGCCAACTGGTCACCGTGCTAGCAATACGTTTATCTTTATTGAGTGCAGACATCCATGTCTCCAGCTCGACGTAGCATGCGAGCCGCCGGAGAACAAGGACTGCTCCTTTTGTATCCATCAATGTACTCCGGGCAGGCGGTCCTGAGGGTGGGGAGGGGGCGTCAGATCAGAACACAAGGCTACACTATAGTGATTAGGCTACACTATCACTATAACGCGCCTTTGGCTTTCATCTGCAACTGCCATGCGCTTTTCAGATCGCAGCGCAAATAATTCTCCCGCAATGGGCTCTGCCGTGTTTCCAACAGGTTTGTTATAGTTAGGAAATAAAACGCATGCAATAGCGAGGTCGTGCTGTTTTTGTCCTTACCGGAGCAGGGTTCCGTTCCCTCGGTGACGTATTATATCTGGTCCTCCGGGGATCCAGCTGCGTTAATGCGGTCCCGGGGCTGATGTGCAGCTTACTCTGTCATGTACAGCTCCTTGCTCCGCAAATTTCTTACTCACACACACACAAGGGAGGAGCTGACTCGTGAGCCTCAAACTCCAACTGAGCATGTGCGACTGCAAACTCCGCTTCAGCTTCGCTCTCCTAAGTATATTGTTTCAAATAGTTGGAGACAGTTGTGTTCCTTGGCTGCTCTCCTTTTGAATATTGCTAAGGCATTTTAATGTAGTCTATAGGATGCTGGTTGAGCAGTTTTGATAAAACTTCAGTGGGCATTTATTTTTGAAGAAGAAACTTAAAAAAAAAAATCAAAGACGTATCCTGGAAGCAGCCCACACACTCGACTGCTAATTTCGAGAGTTGCTTCACATGCGTTTCTGTGGCAATTAATTAACGTTTCGGTCTCAAGTCAAAGCAATTTTAACTGGACGTTTCCATGAAGTTGATTTTAGCATGTGCACCTTGTTAACACGATGATTCTGGTTGGCTAGGGCGCTACTTTAAAAGTAGATGGATAAAATATCTCTGATTAATATTACGTTTATAGGATGGGGCATAGCATGTTATAACTCGCCTATAATATATACATCTCAGGAACATATTTACACGGACGATTGGCAACAAGCAGCTACATGCATCTGGCGCGACTGGGGTAGCACATCACGCACGGATTCTACTCACAGTGCGACGTCTCCCTCTCGTGGCCATTCTCTAATTCTACTTGTGAAAATTCTAGTCAAAGTAGTGTGATAATCTCATAAACAGTTTTATTCTTATTCGAATAGCCTACTGTGAATGGCGTCCACCGAATATCCAGAAGGGTCATGGCGTATGATCCCCATGCCCAACGGTAGTTATTTCAAAGTCTTCCTCCTCTACTGCAAGAAAATGTAAATGGGCTATACAGTTAACTTGGAGAAAGTTCTGGGCGCACATGCAGACTGTCCGTGGGCATCCGGAGATTCCTTCTGTCGCTATAACGGTTAATCGTTAACCTTTGGGGACTGAACCGCACACTTGAAGAATCATGTGAGGACTGCACTTTAAACCTCTGAATCAAACCGGGGGAGCAAAACATGAGTATAATGTTGTTCAAAGCCTAATAGAATAAAACTACTGCAACTCTCCAACTAGAGGTAAGTTTCAAATTATGCGCGCGCGCTCATGGACAGTTTTTACTCCCGTTAACTGTATTGGTTGAGTTCAGGTGCACTGTAGGCCTAAGCTACTCCATCCCTAGCCTGCTGTACAATGATACTTCAATACAAAGTGTCCCGACAAATAGCCTCAATAGTGCAGTTCAATAATGCGATAATTTTTTAAAAGAATTTGATTTTTTAATTTCAGACAACGATGCTCGATCTTTAGCTTGATACATTTTGGTGACAGCTGTAAAACCCATTTCGCAAAAACTAGGCTATAGCTTCAAATAGATTTAGCAATGTGGCCTTTTCTACGTGACGGGCCTATTCAAAATCTGGCCTAATTTCATACAAACAAAAGTAGAATTAATAAGAATCCATGTTAATTAATTGTCATATCAATGGATATATCGTTTGTTTCGCAATATTAGTATTCCATCTGTTTCACTACATTAGGGAATGTCACCCATTCTTGAGAATTGGGACAAATAATGTCATACCAAAAAAGCTTACAAGTGTTACTTAAAACAACAAATTCAATTCTGGTGAAAATTACGTGTTTTATGTATTAAATAAATATAATTTATTGGACTACTTTCATGTTATTGAAATGAGTCATTTATTTTCAATTAAGTTATTTAAATACTATTAAAATTATGCATTAATATTAATATCAATATTAATAAATTGTTTTTTCCCAGCTGAAATATCTGCTTTATTTAGCAAAACGAGCTTTTTGTAATGAGAGGCCTGTGTGAATGTTAGGAATAGCAAAAAAGTGCTATTTAAGAAAAATGTAATCACTGGGAGTGGACCCCTTTACAGCATCTATCAGAATGTATTTTCCCAGCATAATTGAAGAGTAAAAAAACAACAACAAAAAAAACATGTTTTATCCAAATTCTCAAGAATTGGTCATATATTATTGTTAGTATAGGCTTAAATTAGTAAATACTGAAATAAAAATGCAAAAAACATAAAATAAGCTAATAGTTTGTATTTCATTTGTAGGCTAGGCCTGCGTCTTGCGTACTTATGCATTCATTTAATCTAAAAATATTTTCTCGTTTCTGCGTAGATACAGATTTAGAACTCATGGAGTTTCGGGAATTATCCGCATCAAGACCAGGGCTTGTGCTACTCTTTGCACTGCTCTGCGGAGTCAGACGGTTTACCAAGGCAAACCCAACTGCCCCTTGCGAATGGGATACCCCCCGCCTTGGGTATGATTCCATGGCTTTGAACTGCACTGGACTGGGCCTGATAATTAGGCCTTCTGACTCGTCCGCTTACTCCCTCGCTCTCGACTTGAGCTTCAACGGCCAAACCGGCATCCGAAGGTCAGACTTCCTCCCCCGTTCGCCGTCAATAACCAAAGTGAATCTGAGCCACAGGTGCGTCGTTGAGGTCCAAGGGGCGGCTTTTGCGGGGTTCTCGAACCTGGAGGAGTTGGACTTGAGCAACAACTGCCTCCGTGGCGTCAGAGACGGGACACTTAAAGGGCTTGGACGACTGAAGACTTTGGATCTGAGACACAACCGGATATCAGAGGTTCACCGGTACGCATTCACTGGCCTGGATGCAGTGCAGACAGTCTGGCTGCAGAATAACAAGCTTGACACCATCCCGGAAGGTAAGGGGTACTTCCATAATACCACGCCTCATGTCAGGATATTAGTGCTTAGGCTACATGGGGGTTTGTAGTTAGGCAGGGGAAAAAAAGACCCAATTTAGTAGAACTTAAATTAAATTGTTTTCACTGCCATATTAAATCAGATTGTATTCTCAATATGCAGCAGTAACCATCTGATTTCATTTTGCTTTTCATCATTACGCTTGACGATTTTTCAATTAACTTGGAACGGATTTGTAAATGCCCTGTCCCATCACTCAACCATTTAGATAAAAATGGAGCATCACTGCAGCCTCCCTGGATCACACAGCTTTAGGGTTTAAAAAAATAAAAATAAAAATATGATAATATATTTTTTTCGCAATCAGATGAGGACTAAAAATAAATAATGTCACACGGTCCCCTATGTGCTTGCTCTCCCTGCATAAATAAACCACAACACCGCCAGAGCCGTCAGTGCGTCCCAAACTATAATTAGTGAAGGACCCAGCCGCACTCTTCCAATTAAGAGAGGGAGGCAGGTTAACGTCGAGTTTAAGGGCAGCCATTATAAATACCTGTCCCCATGGTAACAGGGAGCAGGCTGGCAGTGAAAAAAGGGGTTCCTTGGCCAAACAAGGAAACTAATTTCTTTCAAATCTGTTTTTGTGTGAAGAATGCAGTCTCCTGGCCAGAGACTGTGGGGATTCACAACTGTCCCTAACTGTACAGTGTACTTATTCTGTGTATGGAACTGCAGTTATGATACATGACCAGAGCTGCATGCAAGTTTACACCATGAACACTTTTTGTAACCCAGCGGAGGTGATTTACTACAGAATTTGAGACAAAATTACCGGGATATTTATTGTAAAACACAACCAAACGCACTAGGTATCCGTTTACGTATAGCGTGCGTTGAGGCAAAACGCAACGATAACAGCGTTCTTTAAACACTTTTTAAATTCTCTTTCCAGCAATAGGCGGACTGTCAGACCTTTGTGTGCTCTCCCTGGCAAACAACCAGATCTCCTGGGTGGATTCGAGGAGTTTCCATGGCTGCCGAAGCCTGACGGCTCTGCATCTACAACACAACAGAATTTCTGTGGTTTCAGTGGATGCATTCGAGGGTCTCCTGAACCTGCATGTGAGAAAGACCAAACTGCAGAGTTTGAAAGGGCAGAGACAGAACAACAGATATAAACAGGGTATATGTGTAAAGCCAAACGAATCGTAAATAATAATAAAAACATTTTTTAAAACGCACTATAGTGGCTCCCAAAAGGCTATTTTCCATTGCATAATTACAAGAACAGATAAACAAAAGGTTTGACAAAATAATCCTGCGATGAAGACCGCTTGGGTCAATGTTATTTTTCTGTTCATGAAATGACATGTTCATTCCACAATGCATAAAGCATCCTTTTGGGAGCAACTGCACTGTGTGGGTAACAATATAATTTGTAGAGAGCAGAGACGAGCATGAACACGAGACAGAGAGAGGGGAGGGGAGGAGAGGGTTGGAGAGGGGACGGCAGCAGGAATACAGAGCAGATATACAGGCAGGAAAAAATAAAGTGGAATGAAGTGCGGTGACATCAGGACAGAAAAAAAAAATGGAGAAGACAGCATAGATGTGGTGGTGATGTGTGTGTGTGTGTGGGGGGGGGGGGGGGGGGGGGCACTGCGCAATGATCATAATGCTGGACCCTAAGAGTATCAATGTTGTTGAAACTGCAACCTCAGATGCCACTATGTCCAAGATAAAGAATGTAAGGAATATTTGTATGGATTAAAAAAAACAAAAAAAAAAAAAAACACTTTTTATATAAGCGAATGCATCCCTGCTCTCTGTGGATAAGGGGGTTTGTTTACCAGTTATTAGCTGTACAATGATACGACTGCACTCCTTAGATGCTGAACCTGGGCACCAATCTGCTGGAGACGATGCCCGGCTCCACCCTCAAATCCCTGTGGGCACAGGGCACGGACGTGCATCTCCGTGGCAACCCCTGGCGGCGCGGGG
Organism: Synaphobranchus kaupii; assembly: GCA_029718625.1. Lineage (NCBI taxonomy): Eukaryota > Metazoa > Chordata > Actinopteri > Anguilliformes > Synaphobranchidae > Synaphobranchus > Synaphobranchus kaupii. The sequence continues at coordinate 11,153,916 of CM056378.1, forward strand.
CCCCCGGGGGCAGAATTCGGCGTTACGGGGGCCCCCTGCACGGCGCCCCCTTGTCCTCTCTCAGTCCGGGGCAGCTGGGATGCAGGAGGACCCCGAGGCTGTCCCAGACCCTCACGGCCGACATCGCGGAGGGCACAGACCTGAGGCTACCGTGTGGAAACAGTAGCGATGGAGGTGAGGGGTTACCCCCAATTTAAAAACTGTAAGAACGTGCAACCAAGCTTCCGCATCCATGGACAAGTAGATGAGCAGTGATGTAATGAGTTTCCTGTAATATTGCAACCTGCTTTAGTCAGGTGATCATTTTAAACATTTTATATTTATTTTATGGAATATCCACAATTGCAGAAATTATGCATGTATATGCGTGCGACACATATACATACATTAACCTTACTAGTTATGAACACCTAATGACATATATAGTCTCCCTATAGCTTTGTGTGTGAGTTTGGCTGCTGAAAATGATACACTTTTGAAAAGGTTTCAGATGACTGTTCTCACAAATTACATAATTTGGAAAACCAAGTCAGAAAAAAATTGCATGGAAAACTGCATTTACGTTGTTTTACAAACTTGCATTGAGTTTGTTGAAATAGGAATACACAGCAAGCGCTCATGGATGTCTGTCCTGAACGTATTAAGCCCTTTGCATTTATTACAAAATCAATATTTAATTTCATATAATCTGACACCAGTCAGAGTGATCTATCCGGAAGTTTTCTAACAAACATTCTAATGGTGATGTAACAATCACTACTGGTAAATCAAAGCAATGGAGTTCTAGAACACCGACTTAGAATCTTGAGGGAAAAAAAAAACATTCCAAAATAAAGCCTACTCTTTAAAGGGTTATGACTGGACTCTCTTGACCGGCTCTCTCTGTGCAGGGAGGGCTCAGTACTGGCATACTCCATTTGGATGGCTGGAGAACAGCAGCCTCCAGGGCAGTGGGGAGCCAGTGGCGATGCTGAGAGACGGCAGCATAAAGATCGCCAGGACCACCCCTTACCACGCTGGCCTGTACTACTGCCTCTGGGCGGCTAGAGAAGACCGGGTCATACAACCCTACAGGGTTGAGTGGGCGCACAGAGCCGTTTCAGGTGGTGCCAGGCTGAGGAAGACCAGGGAGGCCAACGGCGACCAGGAAACCGTGTCTGACGATCACTTCGTAGCCGCGGTGGTGAGCGCCGTGCTGGTGACCTTCCTGGCGGGATTCGCTCTGGGCGCCTTCAGCAGGACCTACCTGAGCGAGTGCTTCCAGAGGTTAAGACGACGGCGGCAGCAGCAGCGACGGAACAGCGGCGGGGTCGATATGGCCACGTTGCCGTGGCAGTACGAAAACAACACCTTTCAGAAAGGGGGAGGGCCCAAGGACTTGTCGTCGTCCGAGGCGGTCCCCTCTGCGTCCGCGCCCCCAGCCGACGCCCACAGCCGACGGGTCCCGACGGAGGCGAGCGCAAACCTGGGCGTGGCCTACATGGAGGGCAGCGACAGCGGCAGAGAGAGCCAGGGGGAGGAAGAGGCCCAAACCGGCGCGGTGGCGCGCGGCGGAGGAGGAGGAGGACCGTCGACGCGGAGCGCCCGCGAGCCTCAGGGTAACGACCGGGAAGCGTCGGCCGAGGAGACGGACCCCGCCAGCGAACGCAGCGCCAGGACGTCCAAGCGCAGGGTGATCAAGGTCTACAACTACGACGAGGAGGGCAACAAGTACGGCCACGTCAGAGATTCGCAGGACGAAAGCGCGCCCGGGATGAAGCAACGGTCTCTGTCTCTCACGCGGCTCAATGCCATCATGGCCAGCGCCACGGCAACGGGCTTCAGCAGAGAGCCATCGCAGGGAGACACGGTGGAACAGACTGATCCTGGCGATAGCGCACCCATCTTTAATCTATCCATCTGAATCACTTTCAATGGGCACTGCCACTCACAAATTAAAGGGTAATTAAAGATAATGACCAGTGCAAGAGAGCTTATCCATTGGATATGTCATTTCTACATAGGTCCAGTAGATGGTACTACTTCGCAATAAAAATTTGAAATCACACTGAACAGACAAGTAATTTTTTTTCCACCCAAGCAAAATGACAGCTTTTGCATTATAAACAATTGTCTGCACCTTACAATACTTACCGTACAGGAGTTAGGGTTAGGGACAAATCTTATCAACCCAACTCAAAATGCCAGGGGATACAAGGGTTGGTACAACTCCTTCCTTTATTTTCCTTCTGAAAACACTATAAACAAAAGTAAGACTCAAAAAATGAAAGAGGGAAGAAAAAAAAAAAAAAAAAAAAAATGAGGAAACAAAATTCCCAGCAGATCTTACAATACTGGATATGTACTTGTATGATGACAGATGCAAAAACAAAACAGTTCCCCTTTTTGTTTAAATTAACACTGTAAAAGTCTCTTTTGGGCAATGAATCCATCGTGGCAGAGGGGCTGCTGGGACAGTTCTTGTAGGTGTGCCATTTTGTCCAGAGTGAAAAATATCTTGGGCTTGCCTCTCTCCCGCTATAATGACAGACGGGCCTTCTGCCACTCCACAAACTCGTCCAGCAGCACAGGCCCTGGGGGGAGAGGGGAACGAGGAGGAGCGTTAACAGCCAAAATATCACCGTTACCACACAAGCATCGCTAACACAACAGCTCAGCGCTAGCTCTGAGGACATTACTGACTGAAAATCGTGGGGTGCCCTTGTTATCCCACCGTGGCCAGTGTAAAACCACAACACAAAACCGAGCAGGCAGCGTGGAGAAACAAGGTGCTTTAACTGGACAGGATTTTATCTCTTATTGATTTCATCTTTTGGAGAAAAGAGATGAGATTTTCTCCATCAGCTCTTATTTTATCTCTTGTTGATTTTATTTATTATTGTGACACGCGGGCTGCCGTTTAATAATGAAGTGATTAAATTAATCTGACCTAACCTGTCCCCCACAGAGGAACACAGCCCACGTGGAGGGCAACAAGCACTACGGTTACATTCATCATCATCATCATCTCTTTACTTAGCAGAAGCCTTTATCCAGGACAACTTACATTTGTATACAATTTGCACAAGGCACCCAGTTACGCAGTGGATACCCCTAAAACGAGCACATATGAAAATGATTTTTGCCATAAGTGTGAATGTCAAATGGATTAAAAGGTTGTGAATTTAACTTCGAACAGAATCTTTAACTAATGATTAGGGTCACCAGTTTGCTTCCCCTGGTTTTCACGCATGGTACTTCAGTCCTCTACCAGCTAGAGGACAAAGATAGCTTCTTTGTCAAACCATTTCTCAAATAATTATCTCATTTGCACCACCTCAATCATCTAAGTTGATAAAGTAATTGGCACTACGAAGCAGACAATGAGTGACAGTGGTTTACAAGCGTCATTCGCTTACTACCATGATGCAGTATTCTTAAATGCTGTACAGGGGCATGTTAGTTTTTGTTAGAACCTGTGGTAAATGCCCGCATTAAAAATGACAGCAGTTATATAACATTTAATGTACACAAAAAAAGTTACATAAAAAAAATTAATTATATTAGTAAGAAAATAGTTTGCAGCTGAGGTATATTAAAACAAAACACATGAATGAAATGTGGTGAATGTCATCATTCAAATTAAAACTTATATTTTATTATGGCGAGTTGTTTAACAGTCTCTTTGGTGATGTTTCTTAGTTTTTAAATGTCGGTCTATTATCTTCTTTATGTAATTTGTTAAACTGCAAGTTGGGCAAAATAAATTCAATCCGTCGTGGATACTGCACCAGGTGGATACTGCTTCACTCGTTCACTCAGGCCGTCACCGAATACAATCCCTGTTCCCTGCCACCTGTGTACTCAGACCCCTGTCTATGTGCCCTGCCCCCTCACTTTGCAAGCAGTGCGCGAAAGAATTCCTGCAAAACTCTGTCCAAACAAGTGAGGAAGTAGTTTGTAATATATTTTAAAATTTGTTATTTTTATTGAGAATATCAATCAGTTTACATATGACGATGGTTACAAAGTGTAGATTATGAATGAAGATAGAATTAACAGAAATAAAAAGAGAGTAGTTCGTAATATGTCCCGCTCGCGTACTACAAGCTGTAGTTTTTACTTCCGGGTTACTTCCCGAAATTGTCAGATGAGTGCACAGTTCTGTGGATGGGTGTGTTCCTGAATCCCCTCAACAAAACCCCGGAAATAAGGGTTTCATCCTGGTATTTTAAGTGCCCCCATTTGTGAGAAAAAGTCACCCACTCAAAAGCTTTTTGATGAAGTTGACTCAAATATGTGCCCTTAAAGGGGTTAAGGGATTGTATTCGGTCACGGCCTTAGACTTGCTTTTCGTAGCATTTAAACTTCCATCCATGTTCACCTGCCTCTGACTCGCCTCATATTGGCTCACCTAATTGTTTTTATAACAAATTTTTTATTTACTTATTTTTTTAATTATTATTTTTATTTTTTATAAACGCCTCAATTAGAAACTCAATTGTGTGATTAGTCACTGGACTGGGCCGTTCAAGTGCCTATGGGGACCCCTGGAGGATAACCACTGAAATGCAGGTTTTAAATCCCTGCAGGTCACATGGTGGAAGCAAACTGGTGACCCTGTGAATGATAAGCAGCAGTATGACAGGTCTGTGAGTTCTGGCGCGAGGCTCCGCAGCAGAGTGGGATTATGATGTCATAGAGGGTCTCCGTGGCGACTCACAGGCGCCGTCCTCGTCGTAGTTGCTGAGGTCCACGTGGACGGTCCTGCTGAACTCTAAGACATTGTACCACTGGTCCTTGTTCATCACTTTGTACTTGGATTGCTGGAAAACACAAGTGTAAGAGGCAGAAAAAAACCAGTAAAATATAAAAGATTCTTGGGTGATTAACATTTCTTAAAAAAAAAAAAATCTGATTTAACTCATTCAATGCCAGAGTTCTGGAACACTAAGACTAAGCAGTGCCAAAGGCAATATGGCTGCCGACATTTAACATTTTTAGATTGATCCTGTGGATGTGCAAACTTATAATAAAACACATTATTTGACCTATTCCAACATAAATTTTAGTTAATGAGGTCAGATGGCACAAAAGTGTACACATTTTGATTCAGTTCACTATTAGAACATCAAATATAAAATATAAATAAAAACACTTTCAAATTAGGGTCCGAGACCAGTGAAATAGAAAAGATTCTGGAGTGATTTCTTTTTTTATTTTATTTTTTAAATCTGATTCAAGCATTTAATAAACATATTGGATTTCAATATCCTGAAACCACCTGAGTAAAAAGCACTTTACCCATTTGCGGTCTCATTACCAATACAACGAAAAAGATACAGTGGCTGAGATGTACAGTGGAGAAGAACATCTGAACAGAGACAAACCTCCAAAAACTGATGGAAAACTGGAAAGAGAGGCCACGTCCTCCCTAGGAGTAGAGCTAGCATGGACTTGGCAGTGTCCATGTCAAGGCTACGCTGGTCTTTGTCCTATAGAGGAAGGAACACATTCACAAAAACATCACGAAAATGTGTAATGCAGCGATGAGCAGTATCTGCTGAACCTTGGCCAGATCCCTAATTGGTTATAAGCTTGGAACTCAAAAATATTGTCAGTTTTAACACAGGGAATTAAGACTGGGACCCATGACTTCCAGAAGGACTCATTTCTTGGGAAAGATCAGGGAAGCTGGGAGTTTATTAGCACTTATAATGCATCACTTCCAACAGGAAGGCAAAAGGACTTGACACACCATCAGGCAACATAATCCCAAATAAACATTTAAAAAAAAGAAAGATATTGCCAATTCTATTGTATACATTTCAATCAGAAAAATGAAATGCTATTGAAAGAATAGGAGTTAATGCTGATAATAATTTGTTGGAGTGGAACCTAACTGTTTCCAGAACAGTGCCTGTACAGCATTAAGATATTTAAATGTTACCTCCAATTACTTCAGGAAACCTAGTTCAGAAGGCATACAATTCCTGTGATTGACAAATAGAAAATAGTCTAGAAAATCTGAATCCAGTCTCTCAGACCGATTCAACACCTCAGCTTTCTTAATCCATCTTTCATTTATTAGTGTCTTAGGTTGAGTGATAAAACATACAGCAGCATTGTGACTATGGGAAGTGCTAAGAATAGTGAATGATGATGATGATGATGATGATGATGACTTGCCATGATTGGTCTAGCTCTCATTGCCGATTCGTTGTGCTTAAACAGAAAGGTCAGTAAAAGTCTTATTTTTGATTTTTATTTTTTTAACCAAGCCTTTGCCATGTCTATGAATGTGGCATCAGCTGACTGTGCATCATATTCATACAAAAGCCACTTGAATCAAAGCTAAAGAAAAAAATAAAAATAAGATATATTTTGTTTTTTGTTTTTAAATAGCAGCACCCCCCCCCCCCCCCCCACTAACACTGTAATATTAATTTAAACTTGCCTACATCATACACACGCACGTCAAATGAGTAACTTGTATTTGTTATTTCAACAGCTGAAGACAAATTAAATCTATCTTTGAATTCAGCAATATATCACTTATTCTTAAATGACTAAGCAATAATCATCAAAACTACGCATACTTAATTTGACTACATCTAGCTGTTTCTCCATCAAACAACCATGATACACAGATGCACGGAGCGTAACAAGCTCCCAGCTGCTGAAGGGAGAGTGTGTTCTTCTGTTGTTCTTCCACAGCTCAGCTAGATATGTTTGTAAATTATTTGTACAGTGGAAATTACACAATGTCACATCACGGCAAGCTCTGAATAAAAAATAAATAAATAAATAAAAAAACGAAACAATTTGTCGATGGACTAAACTCACCCGGGCAAAGTCGAAGGCATATCTGTAGATATTCTTAAACACTGCCGTGTCGTTGAGCTGAGAACGCAGGTAGTCAAGCTTTCCCTGTAAACGTTCCGTACAGTCACATCTACGCGGGGAAACGGAGAGAAACACGCAGGTTAATTTGGTTAGTTATACAGGTGCATGCTACAGCTCAACAGCACCATCACTGCCCAAAGAAGAAATATCAGCTGCACTCACTGAAGAGAGGTCATTCCGTTCATCCACTCCTCTTTTGTGAAAAATCCCATATTTGGTGCCTCTAGTTTCCAGGCTAAGACTAACATAATGATCTGAGAAAACAAAAATGAAACGGAACGCATTATTACCGGCTGATTACAATGCATGAAAAGTACCGGAAAACACAGTCGCGTACTAGCCGGCCTTTAATAGGAATGATGTGATAAGGTATTAAAGATATACCCGTACAAAGCAATCCACTCAAAGCTATAAGGAAGGGTGAGGCTCTCTGTGCTGATACGCATACATGCTAAACACCCGGCATGCAAATATGATGGTGCGTACTAATCTGGGGAATATAAAGAAACCTACAACAAGGTGACCTAGACAGCATTAAAATGTTAACCCGTAAATTCAGATGTTCAATTATTGGTGGGAAATGACCAAACTGACACTTTTACGGACACAAGATGTTGAAATACTCTCTAAAGAAAAGCGGAGGGCTGAGGGTCACGAGGGCACGGTCGTGTGCCTGAAGGAAAAGGTTTTCATTCCTCCTGTAAACAGAGGCGATGGAGAAGGACCTCACGTTCTCTGGCTCCACACCAATGTCTTCACAGAACTTCTCCATGCCCTCTGGTCCCACCACCTCGTCTGGGGCTGTTGTTGATACAAAGACAAAAGCTCTATGAAGGAGACTGGTAACGCACTGCAAGCGCAGGTACGGGCCGACTCACTCTTCTTCTCTTGTTTAGATATTCTGAGCACTCCACACTCAAATGAGCTTTTTCACTTTTTTACTTTGAGCAATCTTATTCTGTCAAATTATTGAATTAATTAAACCTGTATTGTCCCAAAGGGGATAAACATAAAAACTAAACAAGACTGACAATTCAGCATTAGGTATAAAACAGATTACGTATGAAAAATGGATATAGCCTAGAGTCTTCACAAAGAAATACTCCATACAATAATGCTTATAACAATCAAAAATTAATCAATTAAAATACTCCTTGTTACTCTTAGGTGTAGCCTACTAGGGTGAAAGCTGACTTTCTAAAGACAAAAATTATGTGTACAGGATCAAGCAGCACCTCTTAAATGCATCCAAAATAAGGTAAAGCCATTTACAACAGTTGTACCATTCAGTTTGGACAGACCTGGGTAAATAAACTCACAAAGTACTTATGTATGATTGTATGAACTCTTGTATGTTGACACGTGCCTTCTTGGCCAGGTCAGTGTTGTAAATGAGAATTTGTTCTCAATCACTTTTACCTGGTTAAATAAAGGTTAAATAAATAAACAAATAAAAAGATGAAAAGGCACAAAAGTCCAGAGAGCTTTAGTTTTAACCATCACACTGTTTCCTGAAGCTGCTTCTGGGGCTCATTCACTGCTGCTCACCCAGGGCCAAAGAACCCAACACCATCATTGACTGGTATCTATACTAAAGGTGCTTACAGTGTTTAAAACAGGGAGCAGACACGTACGCGGACGGACAGTCCGCCGGAATGTCGCCGCAAAAAAAAAAAAAGAAGTCAGTCCAGCGCGGACTTTTGCCTTTCATAGTTGAGCGTACCAGCCCCTTTGTAGACTACATTTCCCATCATTTTTGCACGCGAATTGCAAACAACAATGGCGTCCTTCATGGAAGATGATTACGGTATGCAGAAGGTATGCTTGTAGGTGAAACGACAGGTCCGTGTGGACAGGTCTACGCGCTGCGCTGACTGTCTAGGCAGACGTCCGCTCAGGGCCCATTTTGGGCCTGCTATGATGTCATTTAGGTCCACGCGGACCCTGCGGACGTGCATACGCATACTTTTTTTGGCGACTATTAATTGGCCTTCAGGCATCTTGGCCATTTCTCTTCACTGTAGATGTACTACTTACTCCCGGGGCCTACTGTACAGCAGCCCATCTCTCATACAGGGGACGGCGACACTTGTGCATCACTGGCCAATATTTAGCAAATAAACTAAACAGCCCTGATTAAAAGCATCAGCATGCCAGAAATATACTGAATCTGAGAAACACACACACCTGCATATTCATAAAACCAGGAGAGGCACTTCTTGCTGGAAAAGTGATCTTCGGGATTCATCAGCCTTCCAGGGGCTTGTGTCCTGCAAAAACTGCTAAGACGTGACACACACTTCATCATTAAGGCTGGGTGTTTGTCACGGAAAACATTGGCTAAAGTCACGGAACAGTCACGGCAAAGTTGTTTAAAATCACAGAAGAAAGCGGCAGAAATCACGGAGTCTTTTAAAAAAACCACGACTTTATTTAATAGATCTAGTATGCGCTTCAATCCATCACAGAAATAAAGAGCATGCTTTTCTGCCTTTCATTTACAGAATGTTGTTAGAAACAGAGCATATTCAAATTGCATTACTAAAATGATAAAACAGGGTTAACCACGTCCTTTTATATTTGTTTAAAGTTTGTTTTGGTACAACATGTTGTACGTGGCGAGGTTTGAGTTTTTGATGGAGGGCTGTTGTCACTGACATTACCACAACGAGGGGAAGGAGCGCTCGGGATCAACTGTTGACAGGGGCCGATTGCAACCACTGACAAAGACAGGAATCTTGACCCCAGGGCATTCCAGAATCTGTATACATTGTCACACTGTGTTTCCCTCAGCATTTGGCAATATGGATAAAATTCTTACGCATATAGAAATCACACTGTAGGCCAGGTTAAGGTTTGCAGTTCACCAGGGTGTGAAATTAACACCCGTCTTCAGCCAAATTCTGGCAAAATTATGATTGTGGCCGGTAAGATTTTCTACTCTAGCAGCCACTTTGGCAGGTAACCAAACAGGTTGTGTAATACTGTAAAAGGTAATGTGGCTGGTAAAATGTTGAAAACGGCTGGTGATTTTTAGAGTGGGTGAAAAAGTTAATCTCATTCCTTGACAGTTACCATCCAAAACTGCCTAAAAATCATGGAAAGCACTAAAAACGGGGGAAATCGCGAATGGAAAAACAGCAAAAATCACAGAATCCGTGACACCAGCTACTTCCGTGACAAACACCCAGCAATATTCATAACGCAGAGCTTTTGTCAGAAATTATTCAAGCGCAGCCCAGTTACATACAAAACAAAACAATGACAATCAGTTAAGAAATTGACCATTTGCCATTTTCCTCCTGCAGACAGATCCATATTTGATCTGTAACTTGCAGAGTATAAGATGAAACCTAATCTCAAACTTTATCAGACCAATGAAAGGCAGGCAAAAGGCCTTAGATGCTTCTCTGGCCTAGACACTGGAACAGTGCATGCATCTGGCTTTTCCACAGGACTATAGGAAAGAAACTAGACAACTAAAAAGTTCTAAACACTACATAATAAATAAATACACCAGCTGCTTTAATAATAAATACATCAATGGCTTTCTGAAATTCTGATCATTATATTTCAAGAATTTCCATAATATGATTCCTTTTTTAATACCGACAATGCCCTGTCCTGCCATGGAACTATTCAGCCAGGTAAATGCTCACTAAACAAGCTGCAGCAGCACCAGCCCCGGGCCCATGGGAACCGGTGTTTTAATGCTATCCTGCCCAGGGACTTTGGAAGTTACCTGGAAATTTTACACCTTCTAAGGCCAGGGTCCTCTGAACCTGAAGACTTTCTCTTCTTCTTCACAGGCATGTCGGAACCAGCACAGGGTTTGTATAGTCGGGTTGGATCTGGAGGGAAGACAATAGGGGAACAGAGACTATGAGCTTATACTGTCCAAGGGGAGGACAAATTCAAATCTGCGCTAGTTGGCAATGGTAAGGAGTAGTAATGACGTAGGAAATGGGTACCTATGTATTTTTGTCCTCCGTGTCCATTCAAATCTATTAAATTCTATAATAAAACACAAGAGACATCTGTCAGCTTCAAGGCAGTCTAATGTCCCCGTTGAAGATGAATTATTAAAGAAACGCACAAGTGAAAGCAAGACCGCTCACGGACTACTCCAGACAACTGTCATCGTAATAAGTCTAAAGCAACAATGAGAATGAGAAATGACAGTTTCATGGCGAGCTTTGTCCATGACGGTTTTGGTCGCTTACTAGTTTGTCCAGTGTTTGAGATACGTTCTGGATATCAGCCAGTCCGGACAGCTTCTTCTGCAACAGAAAGAGACAAGCACCGTATATCACAAAGCTATTAACTTTAATAAAATAATGCGCCAAAACAGGCGTTTCCTTGTGTATTGTGAATATCAATTTTGAAATTTCAAGACGTTTTAGCTGGTTAATGTTTTTGAGCTTCATCGCGTCATGCCTAACTGCGTCCCATCAGATGATAATAATACTAATTGTTGACATTCTACAAGAACATCTTGCACAAATCTCCGTCGCTGCATATTATTTATTTTTAGATTTAGATAGCTACGTCAGCGAAGAGCAGCTTGGCTGAAAACTGCCTATTTTTCCAACTCAACACACGATGATCTTCCTATTCTAACGTTAATTTACTAAGTTTTCTAACGTTAAGCTCGTTAGGTCACCCATATGTCTGACATGACACTGGCTATTAAAAGCAGAACATCACCAGCGCTAGCTAGCTAAAATTGATGTTAGTCTAGCTCTGTCATGGCATTATTTGCAATGCAGATAACTCGTAAGCTAGGTTAACGTTCATTTACTTGTATACTTTAGCAAACTACCCAAGTATTGCAGACTGAAGGAGATGCTTTTGATTAAGCTACACTGCCAAATTAACGTTAGCTTAGCCACCGCCGAGAGTTATTACAACTAGTGCTAATGTGGCGGTAGAAATGTCAAGTAGCGCTAGCTAATGTTAGCTAGATACATGTGTAACTATCCATATACAACTTAAAATCAGACCAACCGTGGATGAAGGGGCAGACGATTTTGTTTTTTATATTTGTCAACAAAGTGTCTCTTTCCAGGCGGAGGTCCTGTTGAACACGCAGCTATAACGTTTAGATTAACTGCGTCACCGCTTGCGGTAGCTAACAGAGAAAAGGAAAAGAGCTGCAGCTCAGCTGCACAACACTTTAGGGACGTTGACTATCCACGTACAAAAGATTGCAGCGGCGTTGTTGGCTAACGTTATACAGAAAAATTATTACCTAGCGAGTCAGCAATAAATGTTTCAGCAAACTGGCAAACGGCTAACTTTAGCAAGCTAAAGACAACAATAAACCTTAGACGACAGCAAGCCATCCAACTGGCTACTGGACATTGTGCTAGCTAACGTTAGCTAGCGAACCATCAAACAGGGTTTACAGAGTTACAAAGAAGGCTTCCACGCTGATTTACGGCATTTCAGTGAGTTGCCAACTTGCTGCACATGATTAACGATGGACGCATTGATTTACCTATCAGATCTAACTCAAAGTAGCCAGCCTACAGTAATGAACTCGTAACGTTACAGCTAACGTTAACTAACCAATAAGGTACTCTTTGTTGGGACACTGATCCCATCACCACATCTAGCTACCTAACAGCTAACCCAAAATGACACTTTCCCAAATAAGCTAACTTGCGCTAGCTAACCTTAGTTGAGTTTTTGACAACGACAAAGCATCCACCGGCTTCTTTTGTTTTCTTTGAAGTCAAAATCTCAACAAGGCAATGCTGCCAGAAATCACTGGGCTATATTTAGTCTGAAATATAACTTGCTAAGTTAGCTACCCAGCGATCTATTTAGACAAGTTAGCCAGAGCTAGAGAAACTCAATAGATGGCGATAGCTAGCCAGTTTTCTGTTATCGAGCAAAAACCCTATACGTTTACAACGACTCGTTTAAACAATATTGGTAAATTGCGTTAAGATAATAACCAAGTTAAATATTAATGCATCTAAAATTTCGGAACACAAACCTCCAATTCCGACGCTTTGTTTTCTTTTCGTGCAAACTCCACTCCATTCACTTGTAGCTTGCAGGCTAACACAGAGAGCAACCAGGGTGCAACAATCTTCTCACACCGGCAATGCAATCTCCTTCCTTCCGGGGCAACAGAGGCGTCTCGGACGGTACTATAGTGTGTCTAAAATAGGGGTTTATTCCATGTATGTGACGCGCATTAAAAAAAAAAACCATAGATGTGGAGTATCGTAAATAATGTGTGTTTATTCGTCCGTATTTAAATTAACGTTTTATGTTGTACCAAGATGAAAAATTGGTAATTACAATAAGCTCCATTATTTTCAAAATATAAACCTACCCACATTGTTATTTAAAATAAGCCCGACTCATTGGTTGAAGCTAACTGGTTTGTTGCACCTGCCCACGTGCACAATTCAGGCTATTTGATTGGGTGCTTGTGAGTGGGTGGATGACGTGGGGTGGGAGGTAAACTCTAAAAGTAATCCAGATACTGTACCCTTTTCGTTTTTTATGAAGGGCCTTGATAAGCAAACAGTTCCATTACGAGCGATTTAGAACAGCCCTTCAATTTTTAATGCACACACTTGTATTTGTTTCCATTTCAGTTAGATTACTAATTAAATTGGGTGAAATGTACAGCAGCTATGACCATTCTATGGCAGCAATGAGGGATAGCAGGTGTTATATTTTGCCTGAAAAGTACCCACACAGCACTGTTTAGGTATGGGGTATGCCCTGCCAACCCGTTACTTGGTCGATGGCAGACCATTCCTGCCATTTAAAATATCTATTGTACTAGCTGCCCACTCGGTCTTAATGAAAATATGTCTGACAGAGGAAAGCCTCTCAACTAGATGCTTTTCATGCATTTAGCATGAACACTCTTATCCAGAGCAACGTACACAGCATCCATTCTTTGCAAATACAATACATTCATACAGTTGGATATTTACTGAAGCAATCAGGTTACATACCTTGCGCCGATGGATCTCACTTGGGGATCGAAACTTGGTGTTGCAAGCCTAGTTCTCTTATGCTAAACTTCTACCAACATGAGTCAGAGATGTAATAAATACAATTAATTACAGGATAGACAGATGGTGAAATGTCCCAAGGCAGAGGGCATAGCAGTGCTGTAGCCTGAAGATAAACCCTCTCCTAGTCAAAACTAGCTGTGAATGATGGTTATGCTCATCTACATGAACTTACGTTTGCTCAGACAGAATAGATGGCTGCAGTGTTTGCGAGATATGGTGGGAAATTAACAGATGAAAACAGGCCATCAAAGTCTCTTTACAGTACATTTTTATTTTGCCAGAAAATAAATTATACAACTTAAAAAATGAATTCAAAAATAATGCAGTACATCAAAATAGTTCAGCCAGACTGCCATAGATTATTACCATTCAAATATTGTACAGCATTATATTCGTATGTAGTGGCACATTCAACTCGTAAATGTAATCAAAGATAAAACCAAGTATTTCAAGTTTGCTGAACACTCAAGGCTACAAATAGTGTATGTTACAGGCAGAGTGACCCAATTGCTGCAATGACACATGATGTGACTTTATATGACAAAATTCAACCATTATAAAAACAGGCAAGTTTTCCCCATATATTTCATTATGCATACAAGTTTCAATTTGCTATTCAGGTATATGCCATATAGAATTTGTACTTGTGACCTGTTGATTAGATTTATCAAAATATATAGTCAGTTTCGCTTCTCTTAGAAAGAAAAAAAAAAAGTATCATAACAAATTTACAGAAATAAATAAGTTTCTCCAGGTTAATGATTGAGGGAAAGACTTCAGACTAATACTGTTAAATGTTTGTTATACTTAAAGCCGTTCAAGTTACTATAGTTACACAATGTGTAATTTAATGACTAGAAATACTGAAAAAAGATTTATCAAACATGGCTGTAAAAGGTAAGACCAACAAGTAATTGATCTGTCTTGTTATGGTTGGTGGCTATTGGTATTTAAAAAAACAAAACAGGTGTATGACTTCCAAAGGAAAAAGCATGTTGCATCACAAAAAACCAAAATGGAAGACAAAAACTAAGATCACAAACGATGATATTCTTCAGAGTAGCATGTACACCTACATACGCAGCTGAGGTTTAACAGACTTATTTGCTATACTCGGGTTTATTCCTCTTGAAAGGCCTACTCCGGATCTTCAAAATGGACCCCGTTACCGAAACAGGCAGTATGTCCACCTGCCTTAAGATTGCCAAGGTTATTCCAGCGACTTTAAATCTGACCAAACAGTACTTGAAATCAGATTAAAACAGAAATTATGAAATTATCTTTGTTAGTTTGTCTGGCTAAAATACATTTTTGTTGTTATTGTTATGACACCCAAGCATTCTTGCAAGTAACTCAACTCCTTACTGAAACATTTATAATGATAAACATAAAATGCATTCACTGCTTGCTAGAACATATCATGACCATTGCAATGCAAAACCGTCATCTGCAAAACTTGTGCACCAATTTAGCATAAACATAAAATCATTTCATGGATACAATAACTGCATAAATTTACTGTTGATATTTCAGACACCCACACATCTATTTAACAGCTTTTCATATCACTTTCAAAATTCCAAAAAAACCTTCATCCATTCTGTGATCAAAAGTTTTTTGAAGTCCAGGTTTCAAGAAAACAGTATCCCTTTTTAATGGTGTAATGTGTTGACTGTCCAAAAGACATATTGTAGAAATTCTTTGGCTGGAGAAAAGGTGTTAATGTTAATGCTCGAGAAATTAAAAAAAGTGAGGAGAAATTAGAAACCATTCAAATGACCCAATTCCAGACTTATTCCCCTTACATTTTAAAATACTAGTGCAACTGATCTTTTTCCTTTTTGTTTTGAAAAAATGGTATGGGGTAAAAACCCTGTATGTCTAGCTCTAAAATCTTAGTCTGTAAAAATCAATAAAGTTCATTTAACTGTATGCCAACTAAGTAGCAAAGAGTGGATTAAAATGTGAGTTGTGGCATTTCTACATCAATGTCAACAACAAAGACCTATGTGGCACATGACAACCAGAGTGGGAGGAAAGTGGTTACTATGATGAAAATAAAAAGGGATAGTGTTCAAAATATTGTTTAAACAATTTAATTTCAGTGTCTGAAACTCCAATTCACCTAATCACAGAATGAATATGTACAAATCTAACAGTGCCTAGGCACCATCATAAAGGCTACTTCAACACAATGAAATAGCAAAACAAAAAAAATTCTCATATAAATAAGAAATAAATTACATGGACATTTCATACTGTTTGCCAAGCCCCCTCCAGGCCCATGTACTTCCAATGAGCCCGGGCAGGTGTGTACAGTTTTTAAAGCATTAGTTACGGATTTGTGGGGCGGCATGTTAACTAAACCACAATCTGTCCACACGTTTACCCTGGACAAAGGAAAACTGCAACATGCAACTAATATGGTGGCCCATTTATAATGTACTTTAAAAAAACAAAACAAAAATAATATTCTTTTTCCCTGCACGCTGCAATTACACACAGATATGCTATCGGTAACCAGCCTGACAGGCCATGACATTAACGTGTTCTGGACGGACAAACGGTGCTTAATTGAAGAATGACAGACATTCCTTTATAGCCCGGTCTCATGCAACAGCAGCAGTGAGCTGACCATGCAACACTGGTTGAAATCTGTTCCAGGTCCAAGGAAAGGTAGAGGAAGGCAACGTGTTGGTTATTTCACTATGAAAGGCTGCCAAATCTCTGCTTGAACCCAAGAGGTCATGACAGCTATGCGCCAGCAGATTAAACCGGGAGACAATGATTGAGCAGAGAGAGGGAAAAGATGACTAATTTTAACCACAATACCTTTTTCTGAAATGGGTTAGTGTATGTGCTCTTCCAGCCAATGGGGACAGCCCCATTTCAGAATAGTTTGAGAGCCATGAAACGTGATCTAATGATTGTACATAGCCATCTTCATTCATTAGAGGCAATTGACCCTGACCAAAACAAAAACAGATTTGTATTACCAATACCATGGGTAAAGGTGCAAAATATAGCTTTATATAATGGCTGTCTAAAAATAGGTTGGCCAAGTTCTTATAACTGTGAAGTTTATTTTGAGACACCACTAAGCCTTACACCGATCGATGGTTAGGTCAATAAAACCACTAAAGTCTGGTTGTCAGGGCAATATTCTAAATCTGTAAAACGTAGAAACCACATGGGCATTTTGGTTTGGTGAGCAACATAGACTCCATTTAATAAACTGTCTTTCATAAGTGCATTCAATGTTTTTCTCTAGTAGAATTTACAAAGCTTTACATTGAAAGAAAAACCTGGAACAGCCAATAATTCAGCAATAACCCAATGGGACAGTAATCACTCGGACTCATCAGCTGAATAATCAGCCTTCTCCAGACAAGCGTGGCGCACAGTCGAGGACGATCCATGCCCCAAGACGCCTGTGAAGTGGTTTCAACCACAAACCAACATTCAGCACATCATACACAACCAACAGAAGCGTCACCATAACTACAAAATGGTTGACATGATGAATGTATTCAATCTCCTCTACCCCTTGCTGGGAGCCCATTCCATTTGGACAATTTCTTGCTGGTTAAGTCAGGGCTATGGTGAGATCAATAAGAAATCCATGTGAACAGCCAACATACAACATTTCCGCAGGGAAAACAACAATGTGGACTTGCGCACATCTGACTAGCGCCATCGACTAGACTTTAAAAAAACGTTTCGCCAACATTCTAACAGCACTCATCGCACAACGCGTCCTCTGGCCCGCAGCCTCCAAATTATTGCACTTGATTGACACACTGAGAGCAAAGAATTCAACGATCCTTTCTCCGTGCGCCTCACGTCGCCATTAAACCAACGGTTTAATAATTGTTGCCATTTCGACGTGGCCTCTCGTGGAATCTAATCATCCACCATCCATCCTTAAACTCTCTCTTCCCCAAACGGTGAAAAACACAATTCTGCTTCAGCTATACAAGGAACAAACAAAACAAAAAAAAATATATACATACTTAACTAAATGTGCCAGAGGCCTCGATTTAGATGAACACATGACCTGTTTATACAGTTTACACCTCGAGTATTCTCCATTACGAACCCGTGCAGAATCAGGAGATGTCTCCCTGGAAGACGCCTCTACAACGTTACTCTGTAGGACACCAAGTATGGTTAAGCTGAGAGAAATGTTCTGATTACAGAAAGCATTTCCCCGTGGCGTTACCGGGGGATACCCCCCTGCAGCACGCTACAAGCAGGCATTTAATGAAATGTTTTCACCACTGCAGTCATATGATGTACTCTGCTGCTGGTCTTGTGCAAATTCAAACAAAAACACCTAGAAAAATCACATACACACACACACAAAAAAAATAAAAATTCAAACAGAAGATGGCACTTGTGTAAAGCTATGTAGACAGACCCAGTAAGTAATGTGAAAGTGCTAATGCTCTAGTTAGAGTCACATGACATACAAAAACAACAGCAGACAGGCATCAAATTCCCCGAGTAAAGTGGTGATAGGAGTGGGCAAGGCCTGTGTGCAGAGGGGTGTGGCCTATATGCAACAAGGCGGGGCCTATCTGTACTTACTCCAGCTGGCCTTAAGGTGTGTAGTGGGGGGGGGGGGGGGTGAGGACATACAACACAGCACACAGGACAGATTCTCTGATGAATGCAAGATTACCACAGACTTAGCATGCTGCTGGAGATGTTGAAACACGAAGGCAAAGGCCACCATGCATACTGACTAAAACTGGCAAAATACAGTCCTCCCCCCCCCCCACCACCCCCCATCCATTTCCATTTTTTTGTAAGGTAAGGCAGGATTTTTTATATTTTTGTAACTGAACTGTATCCGTCAGTCGTAAATCCAGTTCATCGCCATATGCACAGGCCGTTGGATTTCGGAGCCTCCGGCAAACACAGCATCCATCCAGGCATCGTCTTCAACATCTTCCTTCACCTGCATCATCATCATCATCATCATCATCATCATCATCATCAATTTTCTATCACGGCTATGGCCCTGTGTGTGCTACGCCATGTAGGTGAAGGTGTTAATGTCGGTCTCGTCTCTTTTGATGTATTTGTGCTCGATCAGCCACTCAATCTGTTCCTTAATCATTTTCTTCTGTGGTAAAAACATGTTTTTCAGGATCTCCACCAGTTCCGTCTGGAGTTGGGCGTTGGTGATCTTTTTGCGCATTTTCATGATTTGAATGATGGCCTCCTGAAACGGAAAGTGATCGCTCGGATCAAAACAGAACAGAGAAAACACGACTGTGACTCCAACTTGGAGAACAGGAGTGCGGGAAACGCCTACCTGAGTTCTTAATATTCTAAGTTGGACGATACCCTCGTTCTCCTCTTCCCTCATTCGCTCCGTGGTCAGCTGCAACCGGCCAATCAGATTAATCTTCCCCCTCTTCTGGACTTTGGAATTTTTTCTGAAATTCAGTAACAGAGGTTTGGATGCAAGCAGGACAGGAGTGGTTCTCCTCAGTGCACATTCTGACTTAATTTCAGGGCACAAGGTAAATCATACAAGCAATTAAATGTAGGACTTTTGGGGGCTCATTCTGCTCTAGTTCATAGGCCAGAAGGCCTGGGTTTCGAATCCAAACCCTGCCAGAGCCAACTGCAGCCGGCAGCCGGTTATTACACGTCACCCACGGACAACAGGGTTTCAGTCGCCTGGGGAAACAGCTTCTCATCGTTCACTAGCGACCCCCCAGTGGCCGATGGGGTGCCTGCAGGCCCGTCTGTTGAGCTGCACATGAAGAGTCTTCCTCAGACTCATGTCTGTGCGAGCCCCATGTCCGAACTGCGCTGTGATAAGAAGCAACCGCAACTTCAAGAGCTTCAGAGGAGAACTCGAGCTTGTTAGCGGTCTCCCAAATTAATTGCATTCAAGGTTGCATGAATGAGTGCTTATATATACACAATAGGGAATTCCAAATTGGGGAGAAAAATTAAATAAAAAATTTAATTGAGGATATCATTTATGTTGAACATACAGTTATGGTGAAACACTCACATTAACTTGAAATGCAAAAAAAAAAAAGAAGAAAAAAACAAAAAAAAAAACATAAAATGGTATCCTCAAATGAAATGGGTCTTACATCAAAGAGAACTCCTGGTTGACGTAGAAGAGCGTGCCATCGGTAAAGTCTTTGGGAGAGCTGACTTGAGGTTCGTATGACAGCACCTGACGTTTGAGCTTCGGGAACGCCACAAGAGACTACAGGGAGGTCAGGGAGGAACACGTTACCATGGACACCAACAGCTCTTATACAGATCCTCACGTAAGGACACAAAATCGAATGTGGAAGGTGGTTCGAGGAAAAGTCTGTGCTTAAACAGCTGAAAACAGATGCAATGAACCACAGTGTGGAACGGCAGCTAAGCATGTGGTGTGTTAATCACAAGTCCCCCTGTGCTGAACTCTGACCTTTGACCCCAGACCCCCCCCCGGCGCACTCCGTCTTACCCAGAGTGTCCGCCGCAGTTCTGCGTCAGGTAACTCTGTGGCCAGTTTTAAATTCTCAAAGCTGATCCTTTCTCTCGGTCTTTGGTTCCAGGCGAACAGGACTGCCAGCTGAAAGGTCGTGACCTCCAGGTCGTACTGTCCCACTTCATTCTTGAACGTGATCTGGCAGGGTGGAGATATAAGCTTCATTAGACGCTGCTTATTTCCGTACCTCAGTTTTAAACCAGCATCTTGTCGCTAAAGCAATAGGGCAGGGGTTTCAACCTGTTCTCATCCAGGGACCCCCACCCAGGTTCAAAGGCATCCAGGGGACCCCCGTCAAGTTAAAAAGGGTTATATATTTTTAAATATTGTCCCAAATCTATATATGGTCATTGTATATCAAATCTGGCCAGGGACCCTCTACAGCAGGGGTCTTCAACCTTATCCAGAAAGGGCCAGTGTGGGTTCAAGCTTTCGTTCCAGTCAAGCAGTTACACACCTGATTCTACTAATCAACCACTAGAGACTTTGCTTAGGACCTTGATCAGTAGAACCTGGTGTGTAACTGCTTGGTTGAAACAAAAGCCTGCACCCACACTGGCCCTTACTGGATAAGATTGAGGACCCCTGCCCGACAGTACCTTTAAGATACCCCTGTTGAAAACCCAGGCAATAGGGCACAAGGGGGCCTATAAACAGAGTTTCTGCTCCCGTAAGCAAATTCTTCTCTCTCAGGGAGCAAGTTCCCACAAACCCCTGTGACTCTTCTATCTGGGGTGATACCACTTTGATACCTCCCCCCTTCCCCCACCAACAACAGGTGCACCTGCGTTGACCTTCAACCGCCTGAACGTCATACCTCCCCCACCATCAAGGGGGAGCACTCACAATGCCGTTGGACATGAGGTGGTGCCAGTGCAGCTTCCTGCCGCTGTGGTTCTTCTTGTAGAACTCCTCCACCTCGGGGATGAGATCCTCCAGCTCCGTGGGCAGTGACACAAAGACCTTCTCCGAGCTGCGGGACCAGGCTCCCGCGTTCAGGATCTTGATGTTGACCGAGTCAGCTGCAGGTAAAGAGAACGGTTTGATGCGGTTTGATTTTACCACGTTTTAAAATTTTTACCAGTAAGACAAAACCGATGTACAGGTCACCTGGTAACGCCAGCTTGTTGTGTTTATGCATTTCCTTGAAGACCTGGTTCAGATCCTCTGATACTTTGATGTCCTGAAACATGCGGGCCAGCTTGTTCACGTAGTCAGCGGGCATGCCCACTTCCTGCACAGAAAGGGTCAAGTGACACACAGCGTCCAATCAGGGCACTCGTCTCCGCAAAGGAATACACCACAGGTGGATTCAAATCGCTCATTTTATCCGTCCTCTTCTCCTCGGTCCTCGCCTGAGCCGGAAATCGATCGAGGTTCGCCATATTTACGACATTCCAAACTGCTAAAAGCTCCTCGGAGGAGCGAGGAGTGAGGAGTGGGGAACGAGGAGGCTCCCGGAGGATGCTTCAGTGAGGAAACACAAGTGTAGCCTTTGCACCACATTTGCCACGTCGCAGGCACACTCCTACACAAATGCAATTTTACCGTTCCATTTATTATAAAGCGCTAATCCATGATGACACTAATTCTTCATAACTAACAAAAGCACTGTTTATTCATGAAAAAATAAGCTAAAAAGCATTATAGTTAAGCACGTGAGCATAATATGACGCTGACGCTTGATTGAACAAGGACGTTCCATTTACCTAATACATGTTGCCTCGTTTCCTCCATCCTCGTATCTGTTCCTTGCATCCTTGCCTCGCGTCCACTGTTGGGCGGAGCGAAGGAGCGAGGAAAGGACGCGAGGAAAGGATGCAAGGAGTAAAAATAAGCGACTGGAATGAACCCTACGTGTTCCTGGTGACTAGGCACAATGCACTTGTTTGAATTGTCAGAGGGAAACAGAACTTTCCTCAAGAAAACTTCAATACAGATTTATGACACCATAGTACAACTTGTTTTTCACACTAACCTTAGAGTTCAGGACAGTGCTAGTATTCTACAGTCGAGTTTGTTGAGTATTAAATACCTTAGCCCATGTTTGTGGAACATTAACAGGTCAGTGGTCGTATAATTATTTAGTGCAGGTGTCACTCACCCTGAGCCACTCCACCATGTTCTCCTCAATCTCACTATCAGCCGAAATGTCCAAGATCAAACGGCGCGTCAAATGCGCTTTGTGATACCGCATGAAGACGTCCTTGTTCTGTACATATTTCAGTACCAGTAACTGTGGGAAGTAAAAAGCCAAATGCTGTGATTGACGAAGACATCCCTCAACTAACAGTATAGAAAAGTAGCACCAAACACATTTCAGCCCAGCTATTCAAAAGGAAGGATTGAATATGGCTCAAGAGCCAGACCACTCATATAGGAAGAGTCCTTACCCGGCTAACTTCAGTATAGGCTAACCTAACGAGGGAGGAGAGCTGGAGCACACCAAGCTTAATTTAAAGGTGCAGTAGAAAAGATTTTTTTGATATAATTTTGGCGAAATTCCTAAATTTGCTCATTAGATTCCAGCAGCTATCAATAAATCAAGTGTTCTGAGAAAAAAAATCTGGTTTCTGTGAGTGTCCTGGGCTCTGTACTAGGCTGTCAAAAAATCTCAAGCCGGTCTTCCAAAAACCAGCCAATCAGGGCTAGCTATGTAGCTACCAATGAGGGCAACTATCTACAAGCAAAAGATCCTCCCCGTAGAATAAACCCCTCCCTGTCTGCCTGTCTCCGCGCATACACTGGAGCATCATTTGGTGGGAGGGGCTTAGGAGAGAGGAGAGCAAAAAAAAGGGGGGGGGGGGGGGGGGGGGAGTCTTTTTGCCTTGTATATTTTCAAACTTGCCTACTGCAGCTTTAACAAACAAGACAATTGCCTGTTCATCAGCCTATATTGAAGTTACCAGGATAAGTATTATTTTCACACCTCTCGACTAATATTTATTAGTACAAAATCTGCCAGTAAATAATGAAACTGATAAATAACTAAATAATGTGACTTAGAGAATTTTATAGGGTGTCGATCACACGTACCACTTCTTTCAATTTCACTTCAATTTCTTCCGATGTGAGTTTTTTACTCAGGGGCGTTTTCCTCAGCAGCATGTCACAGTAATTAGCCAGCAGCTCTGGGCACTTGGACTCTGGCTGTGTTTTCAGTCCCACCCTGAATGAGCAAAACACCATTAACACTCATCTACCCGACACACACACACACACACACACACACACACACAACCGTGTCTGAACATCATTGCTCTCATCTACCCAACACACACACAACCGTGTCTGTTCAAACGACAGACAGACAGACAGACAGACAGACAGACAGACAGACAGACAGACAGACAGACAGACAGACAGACACACAGACACACAGACACACAGACACACAGACACACACACACACACACACACACACACACACACACACACACACACACACACACACACACACACACACACAACCGTGTCTGTTCAAACGCCTCAGACACATCTTCAGGGTCCGCTGAGACAGACTTTAACTGTACAGATCAGACTGGTATGTGCCCTACAATAATATGACTGGGCAGTGGGCACTTATTCAGTTAAAGCTGGCAGTGCAGCACTGCGCTATTAGACACATATTCACATGGAGCTGGGCAATAGGGAAAAAAAAAAAATCTTTTTCACTAATGGTCAAATACTACATTCATATTTTAGGCATTTAGTAGATGCTCTTATCCATAACATGTACACAGGTTACCTGCTTTTACATACAATCCATTTACACAGGTTACCGGCTTTTACATACAATCCATTTATACAGCTGGATATTTACTGAAGCCAATCAGGTTAAGTACCCAGCAGTGCCCCGGGTGGGAATCGAACTCGCAGGTCCAGTTCCCTAACCGTTATGCTACACTGCCAGCCTGTGGTTAACGATAATGGCCATGATGACCAGGACAGGGTAACACACTTGTAAGTACACCAGGTGATTCTCACCCTTTCTGTTTCAGCGGAAGCTCCAGTTTAAATATTGTAGCGTCGTTCACAACCGCTTTATAGGCCTGGGGGTGAAAAGAGATCATTCCTGTCAAACAATGACCCACATTAACTCAATAAAGACTACTGTGATAATAATAACACAGACTTCCTTAACAAGCGGGCCAAAGATTTAACCATTATTACTAGGGAGGAGAAAAGAAGAAAATAGTCGATTTATTTTAAAGGACTGTACAGCATAAAGCTTAAATGGGTAACTGAAGGTCACTTTTAATCATCGCGCTTCAGATAAAGGTGAGCGGACCCTGGTGAGGTGGGTGAATGCCACAGAAACTTTGTGTGTCAAAACTTGAAAATACTGTATGATTATTCAATGCCTGTAATACAGAGAAATGGGGTGGACAACGATTCTAGGGAATGGTGAGATTTGTGTATATCATTACATTACAGGCATTTAGCAGACATTCTTATCCAGAGCATTTTTAGCATTTTTAACATATTATCCATTTATACAGCTGGATATATACTGAAGCGATGCAGGTTAAGTACCTTGCTCAAGGGTACAACGGCAGTGTCCTACCTGGGAATCGAACCTGCAACCTTTAGGTTACAAGGCCAGTTCCTTAACCATTATACTACACTGCCGCCCATAATGTTATTAAAATCTGTGGGAGAGATGGGAAAAAAAGCACTTCTGCATGAAAAAAGCTGGAATGAAAACAGCCTTCAACAAAAACATTAAAAATATTTTCAATCTGTAATAGCAAATGTAAACAAAATATATGGCCGAGCACTGCCATTTGAGTTTGGGCTATATCATTAACCAACTATGACACGGAGTTCACAGCAGCAGTACACAATCAGGGTTATGTTGGGCAGCCTTCCACAGGTTACCGCTATATCAGCGCGCCCGATCTACTTGCCAAGGACCTACACGTTATCACTTGTCGTGCGTGACAGATGTGCCTTCCCTCAAACTGCTGCTAGCTCTATGCGGTTTAAAGTTTGCCGAGCCGCCGTTGGCTCCTGGGTAAAGCCGTCAGTTAAAGCCGTCAGTGGCTCTGAGCAATGCGCGCATTTCGCCGTTCTTCATGTTAATGCACCGTCCCACCGCGCCCGGCGCAGTGACGTCTCCGTGGCGACGCGCATCCCTCACCTTATCTCTGGCAGTCAGGAAGCGCGGGTCGTCCTGGAACGCCTCCTTCACCAGCTTACTGAAGCGGTTGAAGAGTGTCAGGAGCTGCTCCACGTACTTCTCGGAGTCCTGGACACACGCGGGGAGAGCAGAGTCTTAACGAACGCATCGCAGCGCATACCCGAGTACACATCAACCCCCGTGCTTTTCCTATAACACTGCTAGAACAGAACCCAGCAGTGCTGCTCTGGTCTGCACACAGCCTGGGAGGTAGGAAGCTGGCTAAGACCCCGCAGAACAGGCGTGCACGTAATTAGCTAGTGTGCCTCTCCCTATATCGGGCTGGGGAATGATCTATTCCAGTGCATTTCCCATAATTCCTTCTGACTTTCTCTATAAATGCCCCATTACTGCTGCTCTTTTTTACACTTTTTTCAGACATATATATCATATGGTTCCTGTGGTGAAAAGGGTTATCTTTCTCTTTCATATTGTACTATTACCACTTAAATATGAACATGCAAAATGGTAAGCCACTTGTGCTGCTCAATTTTTATGGGACGAGGTTTAAAGTCAGATGGTCATGGTAACGGAGGGACATTGACAAATGGTAACGGAGGGACACATTTTCACCCCCCTCAAAATCATAATTCTGCCAACTTTTATTCAAAACTGGTTATACTACATCAAGACACATCCCAATACGCTTTCTTTTGGAATGTTTCTCATCTACCCAACACACACACAACCGTGTCTTAACACCATCACTCTCATCTACCCAACACACACACAACCGTGTCTGTTCAAACGCCTCAGACACACACACACAATTTAAAAAATTGAACGGAGGGACAGACCGAAATGAGAATCAAGACATTTTTTGAATACCTTGTCAAAAAAATTCTGTGACTTTTTATCGTAAACCATTCACTCTACTGGGATGCCTATTCATATCATCATTAGAAAAATGCTATTTATTCATACTTTATCAAAAATAGTTGCTCGATAGAATCAGGGGGAAAGTGCATCTGTTCAAGTTCATCAACCCCAATGGATTCAAAAGCCCAGAACTCTTTTTCTAGTGGAGATAATTCAATACTTTTTTTGTTCTGTACACCTTGCCTTGGAATGTTGGCTTCAAGATCAGGCAGATAGGAAGTAATTTCATAATGTTTCAAATTTGACTACTGATGTTAACCTCCCATTGGCCTGGCCCCAAAGCCACACTCCTTCTCCCTAACCAGTGCCGGCATTTCTTCCTGCTCACAGACAGACACATCCGCTGTACTCACAGTAGTAATGGTCTCTGCGGCCGCCACCATGTCCGCCAGACCGGCGCTTACAATGTGCTCCTCCAGGTCCTTCAGCATGGGGTCAATGCCATTGGGCACCTTGTCCATGAGGGAGAACATGAGGTGAAGCTCTGAGGAATGGAGGCCCAGAGTTAGAGGAGAACCAGCAAAAACCCGTCTCTACAGGTCTCACCGGAGTACTACAGCGAGCCTGAATGTGTTCTGCAGCTTCGTCGTGCTAGGCCGATATATTTACAGCTGTGTAAAGACTTAAAACAGAACCATTCATAAAGTGACCCTAACACAGTTCGTTAACCTGGGATCCACAGGAGGTTTATGGATGTTGGGGGGGGGTGTTCTTTCCTGACCTGAGCTTGCCCACCCAGTGGGCGGACCGCCACGCCCGTTATACTCACTGTCAGTCTCGTTACGCTTGATCATGCCCGGACATTCAGCCAAGATTGTTTCTTTGAACGACGTCACCAGAGCGTTTACACAACATTCCATAAGCTGGCAAGACAAATAAAACATATTAAGAAAAATTGCAGTATCTTTCAAAAACATTTCATCTCTAATCTGTAGATTTCTATTGATTGACTGTTTAGCTTTAGAAGCATGAGGTCACCATAAATCAAAGGGCAGCATTAGGCCAAAACTTTGACCGACCGACCAACCAAAAAAAAAAAGAAAAGAAAAAAAAAAAGAAAAAAGAAAAGTACAGGCTCAATGTACCATGACCATTCAGCTTCCTATAAAATGGCTTTCACAGATTCTTACAGATGTTCTTGTTACACTTATTTCCTTAGAAGATGTACAGAGCAACATTTAAAAAAATGCATCTATTAATTTTTCATGCATCACTAATTTATGCAGCTTGATATTTACAGAAGAAATTCAGCTCAAGTACATTGCTCAAGGACATAACAGCAGCATGTGTACTGGGATGTGCATCTGTAACCTGGGTGGAAAACCCACTCCCCTTAACAACTACACAAATACATTTTCACCCATTACACTGGAGAGTATACCAAACCTAATGCACAAATAACGGTGCCCCAAATGACAGTTAAATTACAACCTTCAGGGTAGAAGCCAAATTCCTTATTCCACACACCAGACTGCTGTCCTCAGTCATGAATCACTGACATGAATTACTGTTGGCATGTCAAACATTTGATTTAATGCCAGCATCTAATGTACACAACAGCAAGAAGAGCTGCATGCAAGACAACCCCTCCTACAGCCTTGGCACTTACTGCTTGAACAGAGTTACATTCACGTCTGGTCTCTAAGTAACGGAGTGCCCGTTTCTCCTCTTCTCTTAACTTGGCATCTGCCTGCAAGAGAAACACAGCAGAATGAATCACGCAGGCCAACGGTCACACGCACGCACACGCACACGCACGCACGCGCACGCACGCACGCACACACACAATAAAGCACATACGCACAAATCACAGGTATCCATGCGCTTGCCACTGTGCGAGCAGGAAAACAATCCTCTACATCAGCGGTCCCCAACCCTGTTCCTGGAGATCTACTGTCCTGTAGGTTTTCATTTCAACCCTAATTTGGCACACCTGATTCTGCTAATTAGCGGCTCAACGAGATCTCTAGCTGTTGAATGAGGTGGGCTTGGTTACAGTTGAAATGAAAACCTACAGGATGGTAGATCGCCAGGAAGAGGGTTGGGGAGCACTGCTCTACATCAACTGACCACATCAAGGCCACGGGGAGCCAATGGGAAAAGAGACGGCTGGGACGCACGTATTTCATGTAGTTCTGAACTCCGTTCTGCTGCAGGTATGAAGGAGCCTGAGTTCTGTAAAACCTCTCGGTGGAGTCCAGGTACGCCTTCTCAAAGTTATCTCTGTAGATCTGCAGCTTGTCATCCGGGTTCGAGCAAAGATTCACTGTGGGGAAAAGAAAATGATCAGGGCGCTGTTTACCAAAAGGATCTTAGAGTAAAGCTCATCTTAGGCCAGGGGTAGGCAACCCTGGTCCTGGAGAGCCGCAGGGTTTGCTGGTTTTTGTTTTCACGTTAAATACAGCAACTACTTAGACCAAAGAAATCAGGTGAGGTGAGTTAACTGTGTAATCAACTGCTTTCATTGATCAATTAAGTGGCGAGTAACAACAAAAACCAGCAGACCCTGCGGCTCTCCAGTACCAGGGTTGCCTATCCCTGTCTTAGGCCATTTTGTTGTTAAATGACTTTAATTGTTTATTTGTTTTTTCGCCATCCGTTTATAGTCTTTCACCCTCTTTTTTTATTATCTTTTTTATGTGATGTCAGTAAATTTTAATCATTTTAATCATAAAATTAATAAAGCACAAACAAGAAACACACTAAGATGATCGTAACTCTAAGATGCTTTTGGGAAACAGGGCCCAGGCAGTGACTCCTGAAAGACAAGCAGCCATTTTGTAGTTTTCAGCAGCTGTACCAAGTAGTTTTTATTTAATTAAATTTTTTTAATTTTTTTAATTGAACCTTTATTTTACCAGGCAGGCCAATTAAGATCAAAATCTTACTTACAATGACACCCTGGCAAGAGTCAAAAGAACTCTTGAGGATGCAAACAGCTTATCAGCAACTAAGGAGGATTCTATGTGAAAATAAAACCCAGGGAACTGATTGGTTGAACTAAATGTATATAAATCACACCATTGATTAGGGCCACACCATTCTTTGGTTGATATATAAAACCACGTACAGGGATTTATTTCCAAATGTCATCATCAAAACATAATTTATCAAAACTAAAAATGCAAATACATATGAGAATTTTTCAGAAAACAACCCTGGATGCTTGGTGCCCTTTTCAAATAATAATTTAAAAAAAAACAGTTTTCACAGAATTTCATTTGGGAGCACAGTAATACACTGCCCGGCCAAAAAAAAAGTCGCAGTTGCACCAGTCATGCATAGTGCCCACTGTACAAGCCTCTGGAGGCAGTGTATGATCTGGGGTCGCTTCAATTGGTCAGGTCTAGGCTCAGCAACGTTATGCAGCAATAAAATTAAGTCAGCTGAGTACCTGAATGTACTGAATGACCAGGTTATCCCATCAAGGGGCATATTCCAGGACGACAATGCCAAGATTCATCGGGCTCTAATTGTGAAAGAGTGGTTCAGGGAGCATGAGGAATCATTTTCACACATGAATTGGCCACCAGAGTCCTGACCTTAACCCCACTGCAAGTCTTTGGGATGTGCTGGAGAAGACTTTACAGAGTGGTTTGACTCTCCCGTCGTCAATACAAGATCTCGGCCAAAAATTAATGCAAGTCTGGACGGAAATAAATGTTGTGACGTTGTATAAGGTTGTCGAAACAATGCCACGACGAATGCGCGCCATAATCAAAGCTAAAGGCGGTCCAACAAAATATTACAGTGTGCAACTTTTTTTTTGGCCGGGCAGTGTATAACCCACAATAAAAAGACAACAAATGTACTGTATACCTAATGGGGAAATTATGCCATCAATTACTCATTTGAGAAATCAAGACTCACCACAGACATGATTGGTTAAAATGATTAAGCCAGCGATATGATAATCCCGCCCATTTCGGCCTCCCGCTCTCCCGTGACGGCGCGGTGGCGCTCTCACCGTAAGACTCGCGGACCCCGATGACGAGCTGCGAGTCGAAGGCCTCCCCGAGCCGCTCGGCGTGCACGAGCTTCATGGCGCTGTCCTGCAGGCGGCTCTTGATGTTGGAGAATATCGACTCGTTCCACGTGTCCAGCATGAGCTGCGGGGAGAGAGACGGGGAGAGCGGGAGAGGGGTCAGGAAAAGCGCGGGATCCGTCACGCGAGCCGCGGGTTTCGCTTCTGCCACCGACCACTCGGCTGCCCCCCCTCCCCGAGACCTCGAGGGTCGGCACGGTTGGGCGTGTGAAACGTGCTCAGCTGCCCCAGGGGAAAGGACGCTGTGGCCTGAACCAGGCTGCCTACAAGCTGCACCGCTCTGCTCTGCTCTCCAGCAAAGTAAAGCAATCAACCACAACTGCTTCTGCTCAATATGCAGCCGTACGAAGGAACGCAATGCTAAAACGCAGGCTATGCAAGTTCCTCTGAATGAGACCGTATACAAAGCAAGTAAGAAATTACCACAACAAAGACTGACGTACGGAACGATTCAGCTCCAACACAAACAGGTCACCTGACCCTGTCAAGAGGATTCTGATTGGCGGTGTGATGGCAAAGAGAATAATTCCAGGCAGAAAGGAAACTCCCACCCCATTATACACAACCTCGCAGATCCCCGCTTAGTACAGCCTACACCCAAGCCGACGCGGTAACGGCGGCTCCCTCACCTTCCTCACGATGCTGTCCTCCACGTTGGACTTCTTGTTGCTGCCCTGTTTGCCCATGAGGGTGATCTCCAGCTGGCAGAAAGGCTTGGGCAAGATGTCGCACTGGGTAAAGAACTTCCTCCACTCCACGATGTAGGCCTTAAGCAGAGCGGTGTCATCCTGGTGGCTGAGCACTCGCTGTTACCGGGGGGGAACAACAACGCACGAGTAAAGAAACGTATCGCCAAGCTAACGCTATTCCTCACACACAGCACCTACGCCCCAAAACGCACAGGGCGTGATTCACCACCGCATCACAAACGCACAATTATCCACACCGCTGCGTCCGTGCCAAACCATCTGCAATGGGTTTCCCCTGGCCACTGACACCCAGGTACAGGATTGGCTGCTGTTCTCTCAGTGGAGTGGATGACTTACCGCCTGTGCTTGCTTGATAAAATCTAAGATATCTTCTTTGAGGGCCTGGTGGATTTTCGCGGGGCCTTTGTCATCCCAAAGACAAACTGCATGTACATCCCTGCACAGGGATGGACGACAACCACACACACACACACACACACACACACACACACACACGAAAACCATCACATCAATGTGCTCCACGACTATTTACACAGGCAGTAAGGACAGCACCATCCTACCCTACCAGAAAAATATAAAAAATAACACTTGGCTTGCACTGTCTGATGATTTGAGAATTACTTCACTTGGAAAGATGAACTTTAACCAGGCACACCATGTTAAAAACAATACAGAATAAGCACACTATAAATTTCGCAGGATAACTATGTTTGGAGGTTATAGGCCTGGACATACTTAAAAGATCCCATTCTTACTTTTTGACATTTTCCACAAGTAATTCCTTAATGCAAATGACTTGACTTTTATATGCTTATAAATTGTGTGTTGTATGTTCTTGTACAAGGACATAGACAAAAATTAGCCAACACACTGTATGCAAAACAGGTTTTCATTTTATGCTGCCCCCCCCAAAACAGGAAGAAGCAACATTTTACCATTATATCACTGTCATAAAGGGCCTTTCTCTCTCACACTGAAAAAGCAGATCTTAAAGGTGTGTCTAAACCATTGTTTAGACTTCCTAATCCCTGGCCAAAGGGCATACTGTCTACCCAGTTTTATACCAGCTACCAAATTCAATTCAACTGACATGGTGAATGAAAACACTTGATTTTGACATGCAAAAAGTACCAACAGGACAGTTAGTACTTTATTTTTGATGCAATATGGGTATTGCTGGGGATTCTTTGGTTCTACAAGGACAGGATATGTAAGGGTTTTCTAAGAATCAGTTACCTTACTACTTGTCTGTATCAATACATTCACCCCTCTAACCTCTAAAAATAAATACTCTTTAAATGCATCTCAGAGCTGGATCTGTGCTTGTGTAAACATCTTTCCTTTATTTGACTTCACTTAATTTAAGAGTGCTTAGATGTTCAATGGGGACTAGAAACTTCGACAAAAAACACAGTTGAACCTGAGGCCACAACACATGAAGAAAAGTTACATTTATTCCACAATGAATTCATAGTAAAGGTACCGATGTCAAATAAATATTGCCATTTAATTTACAGCTCAGCTCAACTGACCCAAAATAGCTGAAAGTTTAGACTGAACTAAACCCAGCACACACAATGTGCCCACATGGAACCAGGGTTTTAGAAATGCATTTAAACAAAATAATTTATACTTAACCGCCATATTTAAAGGAAACGTTCAGACTAATAAAGATAAATGCTAAAGACTAAACATAACCCACTGGTAGATGCATTGGGCCCCAAGCACTGACACTCATCGACCACGTTAAGTTGCGCTGCACTTACGAGAACAAATCGAACCACTGCTGTTTGGTGACGGACTCCTGGCGAAGCAGCTTCAGGACGACGGGGCGCATCAAATCCCATTTGTCCTCAAATTGGAGGGACCCCTTGTTCTTGGATGGGGAGGGTGGGACGGTACACCATCCCGACAGAGGAATTACACAAGAGAATGGGGACATGAACTGCAAAGAGTAGTCTACTCAGAGTTCTTGGGAGCAGCCTACTCAACATTTACAAGTCAACTTTATCAGGTCCTTATACGGTCATTTGAGCAAGATCAAACTGATTGTTTTCCCTGAGTGTAACTGTGCAATACTTGTGACGGGCTTAGTCATTTATACACTTGAAGCTGCCGGGTGGATGTTTTTATCGAGCTGTAAAGAGAGGGATATCATCCTGTTTATTTTGATATACAGCCATACACTGTACACAGACTAAGCTATAGCCAGTCTTCCACTCTAAGATAGCTATCAGGTTCAATCACGAAGCATTTAAACTCCAGATTATGCCCTCGACCTATATCCAAGAGTGACTCAATGGCCATTTATAGTTATTCAATCATGTAGACCGAGGTCAGCACCAAAACCTAGGTTATGATTTGATTTGGGGGGACAATTCAACAGCTTGTAAACCCAGCCACAGTCCTAAACCTGAGCATTGGTGCCCTAGTTGTGATCTTTCACTGTCAGCTAGCTCCCTCCAGACAAAGATTCAACCACCATGACTCAACAAACAGTCATGGGAACAACTTATTTTTGTTCTTCCAAGGTCTCAACAGAGGACAGTTTGCCAATCTATTGATCATCATTGACCAATTCACAGATTAGAGGATCACAAAAATGCTAATAAATTAAGTTATCTATCAAATGTAGCGAACCTCAAACAAGGTAACGTTAGATATGATAAATGAACCTAACTACAAGCTAGCTAGAATTGCCTAAAGACACAAATCAATAAGGGATCATTCCCTGATCATCGGCATCTTGCAAGGCAATTAGCCAGGGCCACCTAGCCAGCTAAACTGGAAACTGATCGCTCTAAGTTAGCTAACGTTAGCCTAGCAATGACGTCTATTCCAAGGGGCCGTTTGGGTTTTAGAGTAATAATGTTGCAGACTATTTGACAGGCTTATTTATTTCGCACACGTTCAAGTTAGCTAGTCAGCCTTCATACTAACTAACTTTGCGGTTCATGCAACGTTTATACTCATCACACACTTCTTAAACCACCACACTTGGCAAAGAGGAACTCAATTGCAGGATTAGCTGGAGTCAAATGATTGATTGCACAACATATGTGGTAACACAGTAGGTTTTTTGTCAATTCGGAGGTAAATGTCAAGCATTTCAGACCTGGTCACATACAGAACGGACTATTCCGTCTTTGTTTTATTAACAAGCGAATTAGCTACGTTACTAACGTTAGCTTATCTGAACAAGCAATTATCAATGCAACCTAATCAACCAGACAAACAGACCCAAAGTACATGGTGTTTTATTAACCAACACCACTGACAGTTACAAAACAATATAGAAATTCGTACATTTAATGAGCTCGCCTACATGATGAAAAAGTGTGTTCATTTAGCTAGCTAAATCACAAACACTGCCTAACGTTACCTAAGTTAGCGAGCTAGCTGTAATATTAGCTAGCCAGCTGACAAGCGAGATGGCTAGCCTAACTACAGCTTTCAGTTTCCTTTAAATTGGCATGCAAACTGATGTTAATGTCTTAAACTGATATGTCTCTTTTCAAAATTGTGCAATCGTTATTACAGATTGTCGATTACCCAATAACGACTTGCACACATATACACAGTCGATATTGCAATGAAGTACCTCTTACCTTTAGCAAATTAGACGTCGCCATGTTTCCTCAACTTATCCCCTCGTGTAGTCTCGCGAGACTACGGTATAGTCGCTGGGGTTTAATGTAACAGTAGATCGGTGAATTCATGCACATTAATACATGGTGTTTTATATTGGACAGTAGGAAGTAGCTATAGGTTGCGAGGATTGGTTCGTGACAATAAACGTGTTTAATATTCTGTGATTGAACTTGAAATAAACACATTTAATATCCTGTGTTGGAACTTGTCTATTTTGTTGAGATCATTGGATCAAGTGGAAGTTCCATGCTAGTGTTACATCGATATACTACTGTCTGCAACAAATAATGTCACTTAACTCGATGACTAGCAAGCTAGCTGTTTTGCTTGCTAGTCGATCTGTGTGGATTCTAAACTTAGCTCCGCAAAAGCGATCAGATCCATATAAGGATATGTCACATCATGACTTAGAAACAAAATCCTAGGTGGGAAGATTGAAAAAACTAGATACGTTAATGTCAGAGGTACAGACGTGTACGGGTACCATGCACACAGAACTGTTCTGTCTGTGGTGGTACCCACGCCAGTCTTCGTAAGAAAAGTCTGTGATGTCGCAAACTTCCCAGTGAGCAAAAGCCGGAATCTAGACGTCTAGAGAGGAGGACATTCCAGGTTGAGAGACGTTTTGATATAAATGTGTCAATTTAGCCCTAATTTAGCGCAGGATTTACCCGGATATAGCCTTGCTACATCCTAGCCGGTTAAAAACTTTTCCATCAAATTTCGCAATTATTTCACTGAACGCGAGACGACGTTTCACCATCTTTAAATTTCAACACGAAATGTTCACTGGGTTGGCAGATAATTTAGACAACAGACCTAAAAACAAGCGACCCCCGAAATAGCCTGTGTATGAAACCTAAGAGCGGTTTACGGGCATACTGTAGCCTACTTTCTAGCATTTATATAATTGTTTTAATTTATAGTTTTCTCACCTTGCATACACTTTTTGTGGAATTTTTTTTGTTAAATTTGGGCCTATTGTATGTGGTGTGTGAGAGCCGAATCTAGTATGTCCCTGTATCACAATTGTTTTTATTGATCCTGTCTACACAACAAGTGTACCCGTGGGATTATAAAGATATGCTTGAATTGATTTGGCTTTCTGTGGCTTATTCAGAGTGGTTGTAATTTGTTGATGGCTCATCTATTTATCCGCGTAGGTTTGGGGAGAGACAGAGACACAGTGGCGCAGTCCTTGCAGTCCCTTCAGGTGTTTTTCCACCTGTGTAAGCTATCCCTACGTATTATACCTTGTCTTCATGCCTTGTATATTAATAGTATTAATCTTATGGATATTAGATGCTCTAACAGTGTCACGAGGAATCATTTCACAGAGATGGACCAATTGCCTGCCTGAAATGGAATTTATACTTCAAATGCAGCATTAAGTGGAGTAAAGTCTGGTCACTAACTAATAAATATGAGTTGCAACCAAAAGTGAAGGAATTGCATTTTAACATATTGCACAGAATTTACCCTGTTAAATACTATAAAATCCTGATGAAGATGTTGATTGTAGCTTCTGTACTTCTGTGCTTTTTCTTCAAAAGATATTATTTGCTACTACGAAAACTATGGGATTGAGCATTCTGCTGTTTTTCTTATAAACTTTTTAATTCTGTCGGGGAAATACTTTAAACATAAATGTAAATGGAGTCATGTGATCCCATCTCTTCCTCAATTCCTTAAGGAATGTGAGGTGTTTGTTGTCTTTTTAAACTCTGTAAACGTTCTAGGGCTAAAAACAACAACTTGTGAATGTGCTTTCTAAGCTTTCCATCTTTGGTTGTGGTTAGTGCCCCCCTGGTAAGTTAATGTGTTTGTCTTTATTTTGGTATGTTATTTTTTGTTGTTCCTTTGTTAAATTGTGAATGATTCCTTGTATACCTCATTGTGGAAGAATGGGTCATACTCTGTATCTACTTTATATGTTTATGAATGGAAAAATAAATAAATAAATAAATAAATAAATAAATAAATAAATAAATAAATAAATAAATAAATAAATAAATAAATAAATAAATAAATAAATAAAACAGTTGCGCAGTCCAACGTCAAGTCTCACAAACACCCTAACGCTAGCTTCGCAATTAATTCATATGCTAAACTAGCTAGCATGCTTGTGAGACTTGACGTTTGACTACGCGACGTGGTCCAGTAGTGCGTCTCCTCCAAAGTTAAAATCAAACCTACGCATATATGCATCCACTTGTGGTGGCACAATTGTGAGAGGGTTATACAGGCTACATGTCAATTTTCTGAAATGAGAATGGATTCTCTTCCCTGCGTATTTCATAGTCCACTAGATGTCACTGTTGTATAGATAGCCTATGGGCCTATATATATATATTTATTTTTCTGCAGAACGGTATTGTGAGCCATTTCTTGCACAACGCATAATTAGTAATATGGAACAAATTAGAGACTCATTTCGTGTTACAGGCTGTGCGTCAGTGAATAGACTTCTCGCATAGTATGACAATGTAGAGACCTTGCTGTAGTCATTAGCATTGAACCATAATAGTTGGTGGTAATTTGGAAACCGTATGGGCCACATATTACTTTTCATTACATCTATTAGAGATGTCATGTCATAGTTTATAGGTGCTGGGATGACACTGTTGGATGAGGTCAGACTGAACCTCTACAACGGCCTATGTTTTGAAATAACCCAGCCACAACGGAAAGCAGGATGCACCAATAAGTGACCTTACAAAACGTATTATGAAAACTTCTCAGGCCAAAAAAAAACAGAGTAATTCAAAAACACAGAGCTTTCTTCATTGCACCTCAGAATGTGATTTGGCGGTCTCGTTAGTTACGCGTTTCCCAGAGCTCGTTGGAAAGCACGTTTCGCCAATGGCAGTGTTCCCCCATGCACTTTGATTCAAAGGCTGTTAATGATTCAGCCCGGGTGCTGTAAAAATGTTCATATCCCTCAGCACAGCTAAAGCAGCAGCTCTTTGTGGCAGATCGCTCGCAGGGGCTGCATCAGTTAGCCATGGAAACCAGGGGACCAGACCGGACGCCTTCTGATCAGGGAGAACGAGGCGCAAACGCTTTTATCAGCAGACTGCGCAATTACAAAATGAGAGAGTTTCTCACATGGTGAGCTGTCTGTAGCTAGTGCCAAATACTGTCATGTTTCAAATTCATCATGGCTCGGTGAAGGACAGGCAAACCTAGCTGCTGAACAGCAGCTGCAGAACCTGCAAAAAACGAACAAAAATATAGTAGAATGTTTCTGCTTTTTAAAATATATGTTAAGTATACTGTATGTTAATGTATGTACTGTATATTATTATTTTTTTACTACATAACTTATTATAACTGCTACAGGAAGCTTCTGAAGACCATGGCCATGGGCCAGGGCTTGTCATTGTTGATATGTGGAACGGCTGTCAGCTCACAGTACCTGGCAGGAGAATTCCATGTGAACACGCCCATGCTTCAGAGCTTCATGAATTATGCCTTGCTGTGTCTAATGTACACCACAATGCTGGCCTTGAGGAAAGGTGAGTGAACCTGCAGTGAGCTCTGCTTTCTTGTGGGGTTATTTTAACTAGCGTGGAGCTTTCCCAACGCTTTTCTGAAATTAAAGACATATAGCGCAGTCTCTATTATAGACTCCTGCATGACCAATTTAACTCAATAGGGCCTTTAACTATGAAATATTTTGTTGTAATGCAATGACCATACCCCCTTATTACAAAGTCATGATAGGGTTATATT
The DNA here is from genome assembly GCA_029718625.1 of Synaphobranchus kaupii. NCBI lineage: Eukaryota > Metazoa > Chordata > Actinopteri > Anguilliformes > Synaphobranchidae > Synaphobranchus > Synaphobranchus kaupii. The sequence continues at coordinate 11,192,566 of CM056378.1, forward strand.
TCTAAAACTGTGAGTGATAACACTCTCTTTCTCTATGGTGGACACTACCTTGCATATAAAATGAAAATAGCAGTGTGCACCCCCTCAAATTCATGTGGAATGTTACAGAGATGGGTATTATGAAATGGGTATTTAAGAAAAAGAGGAATACATTTTAAATAACTATATCTCGAAAATAATTTCTCAACAACTCAGACACATTTGAGGAGGTCCTGTCATTGTAGAGCGAGCAGTGAGTCGTCAACAGCGCATGGCAGCGCCGCCCATTTCAAACCACATTGCTTCATCATTAACTTTGCACAAAGAAACGGCTTTCACACTTGAGATATAACTGGGTGACAGGTTGGCATTTGAGTGTATGCATGGGGAAAGGGTAATTCGGGTCGGTTTATAGATAATTAGGAATTCTGAGCTGTTTGAGTTTCTCATGTGGGAAGCGCTCATACACAATTGTGCATGCAAAACTGTGTAATTTTATAGTGCATCCGAGTGACATATATTTGGTCATTAACATTTAGTGTGGAAATGGACTTGGGACTAGGAGATAATGGGTTCAGCTCTCACAAGTGATATTACTGAAGTACTCTCTCCTCACGTGCCCTGGACTATAGGCCTGCAATATTCATTTCTCTCATCCTGGTCCTTTTACAGGGCTTGCCCTTGCATATTGAACATTGAAGAATACGTTTGAGCAATGTCTCCTCTTTGCTAGAGTTCTTGCTGATGGTAATAACCCTCAGGATGCTTCTCTTTTAACATATAGGGGATGGAAATATTTTGCAGATTTTAAAGACAAAATGGTGGAAATATTTGCTTTTGGGACTCACAGACGTGGAGGCAAATTACACGGTAGTGAAAGCGTACCAGTACACGACCCTGACGAGCGTACAGGTGAGATCGCGCATGTTGAAGGTTCACGTCGCTGTCTTTGTTAAATGTAAATGTTTGCGGGTCAGTGTGTTTGTATGTGTGTGTGCACATGTCCTGGGCTGTGTATCTTTTGTGTTTTCGGCTTAGGGAATGCAAAAATGATGTAAAGTTGCAGAAATACATTTTTCACACACTCTTAAATTTGCATTTTTTGCAGACATAGATTTTTTTTTAGAAAGTGTTGAGTTTATGCCCTGCAAATGTTCTTGGCTCCCTCCCCATAAGCTCTCTGTGGTAAATAAGCTCTCTGTGGTAAATTTATGGCCTGAAGGTCCTCTAGGGGGAAACCAGACAGCTGTGTACTGACAGTCAGGCTTTGAGACTCAAATTACTGTGTCACTGGATTGTATATAGACTGATGTCCTTTTATCACCTGTCTATATGATATTGTTTTTGTCTGTGCAATTATGTGCATCTGTTTGAAATTCTCTCTATGATTATACATGCATGCGTCTGTGTGTTTTGTTACTTCTGTGGACGAATTCTGTGGACAAGAGTACAGGAGGGTTGCAAGGGTTGTCAAAGAGGGCCTGCACTATGGGGAAAAATGTGTGATGAGATGCATTGTGGGAAAAATGTTTCTCACTTTCTGTCAACAAACTGCACTTCTGTGAACTGAATCGTAACATATGAGCCAGTCTTTGTTCCTGAATGCTACAGTATGTGAAGTTCAGTTCCATCATAAAATCAAAGTCTGGTTCTTACCAGGTGTGTGTTTTGTGTTCCAGCTGCTGGACTGCTTTGTGATCCCAGTGCTAATGGTTCTGTCCTGGTTCTTCCTGAAGACTCGCTTCCACGCAGTGCACTATGTGGCTGTGGGTATCTGCCTGCTGGGGGTTGGGGCCATGGTCGGGGCTGATCTCATTTCTGGAAGAGATCAGGGCTCAAGTAAGCAAAAATCTGCACATTTCATTGTCTTCCTAGTATCCTCAGCAACAAAAAAAAGAACATACTTCTTCTAAACAGATGCTTTTTTAGGTTTCACTACATAGATGTAATTAAACTGTAGCTTTAAAGGTACTCATTTTCTTGTTGCACAAAGAAAAACCTGCAGTTAATAATTTAAGTCATATGACTCACATACAAGTTAATGACACCTTGGCTCAAAAAAGGTACATTTGAAAGCAGTGTTCATATGGAAAATAGACAGATTTATAGATGACAGATTCTACATCCACAATTCAATGTATGGAATTGGTACTGTATTCATGTTCAGTAATTTCAAGGTGGTAGGATTGGGGAAACAGAAAGGGAGCTGGGTTTGCGATCAGAAGGATGGATCTTTTTATTCCTGTATTGCGTATTGCTGTTCTGCCCTTGAGCTCAGACCCAAACTGCTTCACTAAAATATTAAATAGCATAAGTGGATAGTAATTCAAATGCAAGCTGTGTCCCCCTGGTGGATAAGAGTATCTACAGACCAAATAAATAATCATTTGTTCTTGCCAAGAATATAATTACCTGTCAGCGTTACTTATGTTTGTTCTTATGCATATAGTTTTCTACCAAACAATTGTGCATTATGTCCTCCTGCAACATTGAGGCTGTAAACATCATACGTGAATGAGTTACAGTAGCCTACTATATCCAAATGAAGTTTATTTTTATACATTAGTTGATAAAAAAAGTTGCAAGTTGTTTTCATTAACTTTTATTTGAGTTTTAATGGATTCTTAAATTAACGAACAACCAGCAGGCCTAGCCAAGCAAATAGCATTTGATCTTGAAAAGTCCTTTATATATTCTTCGATTGGTTAATGTAGCCAGTATGGTATGTTTGAAAACTGTAAATCACTGCATAGCACGACTTGCCACAGTAGCACGCTAGCATATTTGTATCTATTTAGAAGTTTTGGAGCTATTGAATGTTTTTCTTTCTTTCTGTTTGTCTTTAATATAGCCATAAATATTTTGCTGGGGGATGGTTTGGTGCTCATCAGTGCGACATTATATGCCGTATCCAACGTGTGTCAGGAGTACACGGTGAAGAACTGCAGCCGCGTAGAGTTCCTTGGAATGGTGGGGCTCTTTGGAACACTGATCAGCGGAATTCAGTTGTAAGATGTTCTCCTTGTGTGGGTGGGTCAAGAGGTGAGGGATAGGAGTGTGTGTGTTTTGTGTGTGAGTGTGTATGTGTGTGTGTGTGCTTGTGTGCGTGTGTGTGTGTGCGTGTGTGTGTGTGTATGTGTGTGTGTGTGTTTCAAGGTTTTGGGAAAAGTATTACATGGCAGTGCTGGGCCAGGACCCTGATCAATAGGATTTAAAACATACTTGATGACAGAGATGCCAATACTTCAATGAGCCCACTACTGTTCTTTGAAAAGAGGTTTATTTGTAAGTGCGAGTAATTAAGATGCAATATACTTATTTCAAAAGCAGGATTAGATTAGAATTTATATAATTTTGTAAAGAAAAAAAAAAGTAAGTGTGCAACCTTTGTCGAATATCTGTCTAAGCACAAATGCAGACTTCTTGGGTGTGGGGGCGGGGTGTGTTATAGGTGTAGGAGTAGGAAGGGACCAACAAGTACATGATCAAAACACAGAATTTCTGTTCTTTTAGAAATGTTCACACTTATGAGGGAGCTGTAGATAATCAGTAGTTATTAAAGCAGTATATATTTAAGTATATTATAGCTGTAAAACTGACTCTAATTTACAACATGCTGCAGAAATGAGCAGGAGGCTTTGTGTGTTTTGGGAATAACCTGGGTGTGCAGAGTGTCATTGTACTGTTAATTATGTTTTTGTAGGATGGGGCAGGCAAATTATTACAAATGAGTCTTGCAAATTGACTCGGCAGAAGTGATTTAGAGTTAGAAACACAACCTTCTCTGCTACTGTTGTCCTTGTGCTTGTTAAAGGGTGGGGTCAGAACAGTTTGTGCTGCCAAAAACTCTAAAAAATAACCTGCTCTAATTAAACTTGCTGAACGGGGCACTGTACTTGCTTGTTTGGGAAATATCTTCCCACTCGACACAATTGCAGTAGAGAACATTTTTTTAAAAGGTGTGAATCAACTGTGTTTCTGAATGCCTTCTCTTCTCTCTCATCACACAGTGCTATACTAGAGCATAGAAATGTTGAAAGGATTGAGTGGAGCTGGAGGATTGGTAATTATTTCCAAAAATATTTATTGACCGATTACTACCAATTGCGTGTGATTCTGCAGGCATGACGTGACACAAACTCTGCCAATCTGCCTTAAACGTGGAGCTGGGAGAAACAGCTCCAAACAAAGGGCTAGAGTAAAGTACAATTAACTCCCTCATTGCCACAAGTTATGTTTGCTCTTGTCTTGAGTAGTTTTTGCTAGCTCCAGATTCAAGGTAGATTAGCTGAGTATGTGTTTGTTTGTTTGTTTTTTCGTCAGTGGCCAAATATAATGTCAAAATACTGTTTCTGCCTTCTTTAAGTTTAATTTGTGTTTTCTTAACAATGTTCTTTTTCCAATGTTCCAATGCTCATTTTTCTCTCTAATTTTGAATCAAATATAATTGTGCCTCTCAAGTCACCACTGTGCCACCCAGTCTTATGCAAAAAGCCCTGCAACCGAACTATACAATGCACTGTCATGAACCTGTGACTATGTTACATACTACAAGCCACACGTGCTACAGGAGTGCTACAGCCAATCAGAGCGGAGGTGTATCTCTCCCTGATGGCATCCAGTCATTTGTAAGAGAAAGTTGGGGTTTATGTGGAAGAAGCATGGCTCAGTAAATCCACTCCACCCTATGGGATACGCCCATTTGTCCCACCGACGTTGACTAATTGCCATAGCACACTCAGACTAGAATGACTAGGCTAAAGCGCTCAGCCTGCCCTTGTAGTGAACGCCTTTATTGATTAATTAACCAATAATTGTTGTTAATACCTTTTTATAAAATAAACATTGTCTCCTGAAATACACCTGTGATCAATGTTTTCACATGGTAGTGGTGTTAATTAAATACTACACAGTGGAACAGAGACACAATACTCCCTACTGTGGTTACCGAGACGACCACTTCTGGTTGTGACAGGAGTCAACCCTATAAACCCTATACACACTGACTAACAGACAAAGAGGCTACCACAGGAATCACTTTTTCCCACTAGAGATGGCTAACCTGTGGGTCATGGGTATTCACTACCCACAGGAATCAATCTTTCCCACTAGAGATGGCTAACCTGTGGGTCATGGGTATTCACTACCCACATGAGCCACTTTTTCCCCACTAGAGATGGCTAACCTGTGGCTAGTGGGTATTCATGTCTTGGTTTGGTGATGTGGTTTGTTTGTGTTTTTTTTACAGGCCTGCTCTTTGCTGCATACGCCCTCTCCATGTTTGCACTCTATAGCTTCATGCCGGTGGTTGTGAAGCTGTCTAGCGCCACGGCGGTCAACCTTTCCTTGCTTACTGCTGACCTCTTCAGTCTTTTTTGTGGACTCTTCCTCTTTCACTACACTGTGAGTACATGGTGTGTGTGTGTGTGTGTGTGTGTGTGTGTGTGTGTGTGTGTGTGTCTATGGATGTCTCATAATCTTGAAATTTGGGATTAGCCTGCTGGACAAGAAAGACTACTTACCCTGGAGTCATGGAGTCACAGTTTAGACCTTCTATAAAGGGACAATGTACTGTAATGCTGACTATATATAACACATACATATACAAAACTATTATCGTATCAAATACGAATAAATAATAAGATGCATTTTACAAATAGACAATTTAAAATATCTCAGTCTGCTGCTATCAATCCTGGAAACCCATCTGGCAGTAATGTGAGTAGTGTTTACTTGTAAGACATCATGTTACACTGTGATGAGCGTGATTGCATAAAGCAAACTGGACATGGCTGTAGTAATCCAGCAAAACACATAATGCTGATCCAGGTTCCCAGAGATGCTCTATCACACCTGGGATTTCAATTGGAACTGGGTTTTACTGTATGGTGAGGTGAGAGCAAGAGTTCACTTTTAACTTTAGGGCCGCACACTAGCATTGGGTTTGGCAAGAAAAATGCAGTACCTCCCCCGCCTGAGAAACTCAAACTTGGCCACAGATGGATCTTTCCGGAGGCAATTATCCCAAGCATGCCTAGAAATCTACCAAGAAATGTTTAGCTGACAGAAAAATGACTGTTTAACATTGACCATCTCAGTCTCCAGACTTCAACCTGATTGAATATTTGTGGTTTGAATGGAAGAGGGCTGTGCACAAGCACAAACCAAAGGATTTGAACAATCTTGAAAGATTATGCATGGAGGAATGGTCAAAGATCCCCGCCAATATTTCATAACTCATAAAACACACAATGACTCAGTAGTTGCATTGCATTATGCAATTGGGACATCTTTTTGTGAAAAAATTACTTCTTAAACAAAACCTTTTTTCTGAGCAACAGTTACATTTTACATTACATTATAGTCATTTGGCAGACGCTCTTATCCAGAGAAACGTACATAGTGCATTTTCAAACTAGGAACAAGTGCGTTAAAATGACCCTAAAAGGTAAATACGAATTCAAGTACCAACAGTATTAGTATAACATAATAATAAATTTAAAAAAATACAATATAATTCATTACCTATATTATTTATTTTATACAGCCTTCTTTGCAAATCTTTACGAAGGATATGAATAATATTTGAGGGCACTATAGACAATACAGCTCACCTAGGACCAGATTGGGTGTCTTTTGCAAGTGAATATCTGAATGCTGTTACCATCAACACCTTCATACAGCCTGTTAAGGAACAACTTGGTAACAGCTTGGTAAGAAACTAATTTGAAAAGAGTCACAAATTACTTCTTCTGTGAGGCAACCATTGTGCTGTCGGCAGAGCCACATTTCATGTGGTGTAAAGTGTAACGTATTATTGTTTCAAAGAAGGCTTAGATGAGGATTTACATGATTTCATAGGAAGAAAACAAAAAGATTTAAGAGGACATCTTAATACCTTGTTGGAAAAACCTATTAAAAGATGACCTCACAATTGTGCACTGTGCTGATTGGCTAACCATAGAATGTGAGTAATCAGTCACCCCTGTCCTTTCTCTCAGTCACGGTCACTGTGACACTGGGTGTAAATTATCTTGTTAATATGTAAACACCGTGTGACGCATGCAAGTCAGCTGGTCAAAGTCTTACAAAGCATTCATTGCTGGAGTCATATAAATAATTTTAGCGCCTCTGATTATTACACACGGAGCAACCTCAGTATGACAGTCACAGCCTAGAACACAGCCTAGAGCCTCGTTTTATTTGTGCTTTGTGTGTGTGTCCAGTGGCCACATTAGACAATAGAGTTGGGTTTGATTGCAAATCAAATGGATTCATGTCCAGGAGTCAGTTATCATTTTCAGATCTGGAATTGAACTTGAATAATATATAGAGGGAGTTGCACAACTGGGACAAACAAGTGGACGTGAATGGAGATTACTGTGATTACTGTGTATGCTGTGAGAGAGTCCGTCTTTGGGCACTATAAAATGACTCCAGTCCTCTCTTGTGAGATATTTGAGCAGATAAAGTCCAGATGATGTCCTTATTCTTTTCTTTCTTCAATCCCACAGTTCTCTGGTCTGTACGTTGTGTCTTTCGTGGTGATTACCGTGGGCTTCGTCATGTTCAACACCGTGCCAACTTTCACCCTGGCCCCCACACCCAATCAGTGCAACAACGAAGGGATCCCCAACCCTGCCTCGAACACAGAGGAGGACCTCAGACAGGAATCCTTAGAGGAGTATGGAAGTCTCAATGTGGCTTGGACAGGCCAGGAGCAAAACGGACCAGTACGGACAGCTGAACACAGCACCAAGATGTAGACTTCACCAACAAGCCATAATCTTTTACCCAATAATCTGCTATTCAGTTTGATGTGAGGAGCCATAACAGATCTTATTGGGCCTGCTCCTTTCCCTTGTTTTGCTATTGTTTAAATATAACCTACCTTCTGAGATATAAAAAAAATGATTTCTAATAATAGACGTACATCATTTTTGCAGGATACTGAATGTGTTCTAAGCATGCACAGTCCGTATAATGGTTATCCAATGTATTGATTTAAACGGTAAAATGTTACGTTCCAAGTTACATCTCTGTGATTAACCCTAATGTTATGTTATTTTTTACCGCTGATTTTTTGTGGGTGATTCTGGTAGCATTTTTCCATACAGATTTTAAACTTCACAGTCTTTCACTTACCTCAGGCTCTGAAATTAGATGTTTCAGTACTGATTTTTAATATTTAGGGATACAAGGGTAGTCAATTGGGAGACACACACATTTTCTATTACCTTACTTTTGTGTCAGTTTAGGGTCAATTTCACCGCAAACATAAAAGGCGTCATTAAATGAGATAAGGCACGACCCCACAAATCGATTCCTCACACAATCAAGCGATGGATGTTATTATTACAAATTAATTTATTAAAATCACATTTGCACATTTAACAATTCTTCCTTTCATATTTGGTGCAGTCTAACCTCAATGTTTTACCTTAAATACTGTACGAATAAAAACAATCTTAACAGGTCTTCATAATACATTTTATTATGTAGGCTATTTAGAGTAAAAAAAAAATTATCTAGCAATCTAACCGCTGTTGCGGACGACCTAGCATGTAACCGGCCTGTCTGAAGACTAGGCTATCCACCTGATGTGAGGCCAGTGCGCTGCTTGTTTCCTCGTCATCACAGACTACATTGGTCATCCTGTCACCACAGAACTATTCTATGCCTGTCACCCTGGTGCTGTCTGGAGCCGGGAGTCTATAGTCATCACATCATAATGCGAGAAAGTGAAGAGAAATCTTTCGAAAAATAACAGATTAGCTATGTGTAGGCTTATGCATTTCTCAATTGCGGAGGTAATTGTTTCTGAGGTTGGAAGCACACAACATTTTCTATTCGCGGGCTATATTGAGGTCCACGCCTATTCTGCAACATTAGAAGTCGGATAGGCCAACATTTCTGAACATTGCGTAATAACGCAGAAATCATTTTCGATATATTTCATGGTTAGAATACATTTATATCGTTCGGCTATTTAGTTAAAGTGAATGCCACAGATCTTGCCTCACCATCGAAAACATCGCTTGCGACCCCTCCGTCGCCTAGCGACAGCAGATCATGGCCACTATAGGCTAGTCAGACAATAAGAATTTATAACAGTGAGATCTTGACAACAACTCAAAGATGTAAGCATCGCACTATAACAACAGTTCCAAATAAAAATGCAAATTTTATTCTCATTATTCATTATTCATTCAGTTCGGGTGTTTTGGGAGAGAATGGAAGCTATTGTATGAAGTCTGCACGTGCCCTACACTCGCCTACTATTTTCTCGGACCTTGGGGTATTTTTAGTGGAATGTAGCCGACTACATAAATTAAAGATGGGAATCAATATATTGAATTATTCCTTGCTAGAACGGACGCATTTGGTCTAATTCAGGGGTAATTTTTTTGCGTTAGAAATAGTAAGTTTTAAAATAGGGATTTTTGTCATGCCTACCCAAAAAACATATACGTAAAGCCTACATTTATATTTTAAAATGTTCCTGACGAAATATGATAGTCCATTAGTAGGCTACTGTGTAGACTCATAGTACACATATAGCACATTTCAACATTGGAATGGGCAATACAACTGTCCAAATAATTATCTTAGAGGTGAAAAGCAGAGAGAGATGAGTGCAGACGAAGAGTCTCCCCCCGTGTAGGTTTGGGTCTTGACGGTGTCTGGTTGTAGCCTATACTGCAGAGTGCATTTCTATGCAGTGGGTGGTTTCAGCCACACGCTCATCATGGATGAATAACAGGTACCTGCTGCCGTCGAGGAAACAACACCAGGCTACTGCATTCGGAATCGCAGCTACATCTTCGATTCTGTGCGTTTTTTTTCAGCCTATTTTGCATTTGCGTTCAGAATTTTGGATAATTTCTTACACGCTCCTACACATTTTTTTGGGGAAAAAGCAAGACCAGTATTTTCCGATGAATATCAGGCTGTCGAATTAACCTACGTACGTAGCCTGGGTGCTAATTATTAGCAATGATGAAAAAAGGAAGCCTAACAGATACAACTAAGATATTTGTGCTTGTGCAACTATTCACGCATCTGGCAATTGATTCCTAGAAGCGACGTAGTCTATCCATCTACCCCGGACCGTGATAGCTAACCGCTGTTCTTTTGAAGAATAGGCCTATCCTATTGAATTGAAATCAAACCCCGACACGTGTGTGTGTGTGTGTGTGTGTGTGTGTGTGTGTGTGTGTGTGTGTGTGTGTGTGCGTGCGTGCGTGCGTGCGTGCGTGCGTGCGTGCGTGCGTGCGTGTGTGTGTGTGTGTGTGTGTAAAATATGAAACGTGGAATAGATTGTGTAACAGGCGTCAGTTTCATGGTTTGGGGTGGTTGTTTTTTTTCCTTTACAAATTTTAAATCTTTTACAGACATAGAGAAGGTAATTTCGATTTCATAGAAGAAACAAGGAGCAAGAGAAAACAACATGAAGCATTTTCTCAGGTAGGCAAAATCATTTTCGTGTTTTTGAAGGACCTGCAATCTTCCATCTTTGTCCTTGTCTTTAAGAGGCACGTTTCCTGTGAATACAACCAGTAAGGTGAACAACCACCTTCTCCTCTATAGTCTAGTCCGTTTTGTTATTTTAACCTTCCTTATTCCCTAAGCATTATTTTTGTTGAAATTTTGTCGCTCATTTATTTTATTTCATAATATGAAATATTGAAAAGTATCCTACCGATAACTCAGTAGTGCTTATTTTCATTCCCACATAACAAAACATCGTGAAGGATTCTCAAGAAGGTTACAAGCGAATAGCATGAACCTCCTTAATACCAAAACTGTAATATCAGGGAAGCCCAAATGGCCCGATTATTGCTTTTAGAGTGTTGTGAAGATAGTTTTGAAAAATGTGTTATTTGTTCATTCATATATAAACAGCAAAAGATTAAATATGTCATGCCTCCTATCACCTGGTTGGCTATGTAGATTCTCAATTGATTGCTACCCTCCTTTGAAATGGTGCGGTCTTTGCCTTGCTACTGTATGGAATTGTTTTGTAAAGCCTATTGCAAAAACAAATGACTACAGGAAGTATTTCTCAAAATAAACTTATCTTTCATGACATTTTGATTTAATGGCACAATTGATTGTCATTGTTGTTGTTGGATGTTACGGTTTACAGGACACATTTTACAATTAGGCTATATTGGACAGCATGTGTAGGCTATCACTTGCTGGTGAGCTTAAGATGTAGGAAGCTTATGGCAGCTTTAAACCAACAACTGCCTGGACATATTTTACATGCTACACAACAATGTTTTAACCAAGTATTGTTTCTTTTAACTAAAACGATTGGTAGGGTTCCACATTAAATTTGATCATGATACTACTAATAATAGTAATTTTAATCATAATGTATTCCACTCCAATCATACCTTCACTTTAATGTGAAACATCTGATTCAATTTAATGTCTTTATTTAACATGTTTGTGTTTTGTGGGTCTGCCCCACTGTCTATGTCTTTTTTGCTGGCAACTATGACTGAAGTTCCCTCACAGGAAAATAAAAGTTATTCTATTCTATTCTATTCCTCTTTATTACACAAACAGTGTTTTGTGCAGGTGTTTAGTTTTTTTTACCAAGACAGGCCTTTGTCCCTTTACAAGCAGAGACAAAGCATGCCCTCCATTATTAGACATGGGGTTTCAGTTCAGGCAATGTGTGGCATTAATTTAAGTGTTTTGGTGTGTGTTGTTAATTAGTGCGACACTATGGAGGCAGAAGAGCCCTCTGCTTCTAGCTCCGTTCTCTGGGTAGAGCTAAATGGATCTGCTTTTGACCTTGGTTATCCTGTCTTCTTTCTGGTCTGCGTTCTATGTTGATGCATTGCATGGGCAATATTATTGAAAATTATTTTACCTGGTTTCATAACTGCAGTGATAATAGAAAGAAAAGCCTTTTGTTGTCAGTTAATTTAGACACATTGTGATTGTAGTGTCGTTCAAAGTCCTTTTATCCATTCCCGGATGCAGTCTGTGGTAGTGAATTCTTGATTACAGCATTGGGGCTTGCAGCAGATTGGATTAGGGTACTATAGGATAGTGATTTACAGAGAAGATTTTTTTTATGGTATGTTATACATTTAGTTGAGGAAACGTTAGTATGCTTTGAGCATTGTATCTTCCAAAACTGTATATGTAGTGATATGGCTTTGTAGAAAGAAAATTGGCTATCATCTGTCAAAGTTCTTGCTTGATTTAATTATTGGAAATATATCAACCAACTATTGAGACTGCCAGCAAATTAATACTGTACTAGTGTGGAAGAATGCATGTTAAGCTGAAGGTCAGTAGCAGTACAATTAATTAATGTAAACACTGATGACACGTTGATATTGTCAATGTACTAACTTTGTTGTTCAGTCTACTATCATGCTTGTGCATACACATATACACACGCACACACACACAAACCACCTGATGCCTGCATCCAAACTTCTATCCCTCACCGCTCGACCCACCAAGGAGAACATCTTACAACTGAATTTCGCTGATCAGTGTTCCAAGTGTTCCAAACACACACAGCTATGTCCGTGTTTTCCTCGTTGCTACTGATGGGAATGTGAGTTACCCTGAGCTACACTGCAAGGTTGCGATGTGCCGTGCCTGTGTTCCACTTCCTGCTTTGGCCTAGTTGAGCCCCTTAAATGCCACAACAGAGACGAACGCACAACCAGAGCACAGCAGCCTGCCATTACAGAGAAAAGGGCAACTGTCCTTTTAAATACACAAGGCTTAAAAAAGGCAGATCCATTCCGGACACTATACTCTCAACATAAACGCGGGAGCTGAAGTATGCAACATCATTTTTAGGTTGCCGTGGCCTCTCGCACCTCGGCTAACGCTACATGAATGCATCTCCATGACAGGTGACACAGGCTGAAAATGTTCCTCTCCCAAAATGGCAGAAGGGTAAATATAACTCGGCTGTGAAGTTAGCGTTCGTTTTTGACACCACTCTCCCTCCTCCCATCAATTTTTCCTTTTTACTGAAGTATGAAGTCGTGCAGCTTTGCAGCGTTGTACCACCGTGTGTTCTCCACGCAAGCAGCCATCAGGAGACCTCTGCCAAGGTCCTACCCTGTGTAACACTGTGCGTCTGCCTTTCCCTTCCCCCCCAGGGCGCTGATCCAGTTCTTTGTGTTCCTGTATTGCAAATGTCTGTGGCGGACCCTGAAATCTGTGACCCGAAAGGTCACGGGGAGATGCGAGCTTCAACGCATCTGCTACAACAACAAACCAGGAGCGCGCAGGACCCTTAAGATAGGTAACTCAACAATACCCAATCTCACTTTGATAGGCTACCAGTTTTACTTTACCTCCCATGCAAGTATTAGCCTACTGTAAAGGTGCTAATGTTATAAAAAGTTGACCTAATCTATTAGCCTGTTTGAGATGTGATGCTATTTTTATCTTTTTGTCCTTAGAGTCCTCTCTCAAGTTCTCCAAGAGTGAGGTGAGTGGCCTAGAAGTGGTGGTAAGACCATAGAACACAGACACTGATGCTGCTGTGGGTTAGTAAGACCATAGAACACAGACACTGGTGGTGCCATGGGCTAGTAAGACCATAGAACACAGACACTGGTGGTGCCATGGGCAGGTAAGACCATATAACACAGACACTGATGCTGCCATGTTTGGGCGGCAGTGGTTTTAGTGAACGGAGAAGCATTACCTTTTCTAAGTTATATGTTTTGGGCTTTTCAGCTTTATTAGACAGCACAGTGTAGAGAGTCAGGAAGAATGGGAGTGCGAGAGAGGGAGGGACATGCGACAAAGGTCGCACGGCCGGATTCAAACCGCTGACATCACTGCTCGCAGTGAGCATGAGGACGGTGCTCTTACTGACGACACCACCGAGACATGAAGCAATTACTTTTGAGGGTTTGTTGCTACCGAAGACATATTTAAGGACAGGGACTGTAGGAAAGCCATTGATCTCCATTTCCATAACATGTAATATTTGTCGTAATATTTCCAAGCTGGACAGCAATGTGTTTGTGTACCCCTCAGCTCCTGCAGTCGGCAGTAAGTGTTCACCCAGACTCTGTGGAGAAGGCCATCGACGACATCATGACCCTGAAGAAGATCAACCTTGACGCAAACCCACAGTGAGCTATTCATTACATTACAAAGCTTATTGGATCTATAGGCTGCACCACTTTTTCTCAGAAGCGATAATACTACGTTTATGAATGGGTGCCTCAGCTCTCAGATCTCTTTATCAAGCTTCCTTGTTCCCATATATATTGAGCTCTGACCACAACACCCACAGGCTGGGGCACTCTGGGGGAATATCCAATTAAAGCGCTGGTTCTTGCCGTAATGATGTGATATGGCGACTGCCCCACAGAAGAATCAGCACAAGGCAACAGTACCTTTTAGTTAAACTATTTACTTTGCATTTTAGGGGCCTTCAGAATTTGGTGTGTATGAGCCTTTAATGCATACCCTCTGTACTACACCCAGATGTGTCTTAAGGGCCCCTGCAGTACGCTGTTATGTTTGTACTGAGTAGACATGCATGTTTGGCTGCTGAAAAAAAAACAGTGTAAAGCGCGAACAAGCTAACGATAGCCAACACCAACATGGCTGCCACAAAATCTCGGCTGTCCTGCGCTTATGGACAAAACAGGCACAGAAAAAAAAGCGAAATATGGCACTACTTTGCTTACAGAGCAAAATGATAAGGGTGACACCAAACAAACTTTGCTTAACATATTTCAAAGCATTATAGTCGATAAGAGATAACGTATCCAACTTAGACAAGCATTGAAGTGAAAGGTGTCCTGACCTTCAAAAGCAAGTTCAGTAGTGACTTCTGTCGTTTGGGGTGTTTATAGGCAGAGCAGTGACCTATACTTTAATCCAATTCTTGTGTCTCTTTCTCTGCACAGGCTCAGTATATCTCTGCAGGCCTGTCTTGTTCAGATTGTGGGCTACAGGAGTCTTCTTGGGGAGGTGGAGAAACTGCGGAGGGAGCCATATGACTGTGAGAACCCTGAGCATGAAGACATGCTGCTTAAGGTGAAGTACACACTAAAACACCCACTATAACCACTACAGTTTGTAGTCTACATGTAGTCTACATGCCCAAGCACCTGCTGTCAGCTCTACAAGCACATACAGTCTGTACAGTAAGGCCTGGCTACACAAACCGGATGTGATGAGTCTCAAAGCCACATAATTGGGTTCTGAGTGGGTCTGGATTTATTTAATGAAAAGGAATTGGAATTACATTGGGAATAATATCCTGACTGTGCCAGCGCCAACCGTGGCTGGGAATCCCAAGGGTGATGCGTGATTGGCTATCGCTTCACCCGGGGAGGGCTGGTGTCATTCAGCAGAGTTTCCCCCTCCTCATTAGCTTTAGCAGTAGAAAGTCCTGTAGTGGTCAGGTGCCAGTAGATTATTCTGGGGGCAATTGGAACAGGGGGCAATTGCAACACCATAAAATTGCACCAAACTGAAACAAGTTCGAGCTGAGATTCTATCCAGCAAGCTAGCTAGTTTCATGTGTTCAGGGTTGGGGGCAATTGTAACAAAAAATTGTGTTACAATTGACCCCTGTTACAATTGCCCCCAGAATACTCTAGTCTGTCTGTGCAGGCTGCACAAGAAGTAAAAACGAAATATGGGGGAAAAAGTTTTGTACAATATATACAGTAATTACAGTATTACAGGCCTGCATAAACTGAGGATCAATACGTTGACTTTACGCATTACGCGCCCTATCTGCACAATCAAAATGGCGGAGGTGTGGGTTGCTTTGCAGAGTGGCACAGAGGTTTGAACCAGACAAGAGAGGCAAACAATTAGTATAAGCCAAAAAAATATGCTCTCTGTTTGTTTTTTTGGTGGCACTAGGCATAACAAAAACTGCATGATTAGCGCACTATACAGCAAGACAGTCACAAAACACACTCTTTACCTACTACTTGCACTCAGCACGGTTAGCTGCAATGCGATTCAACCGAGCCGACCTTCTGAAGGGCTGCCTGTAGTATTCAGTGTTAAGTGTCGCATATCTATCCAGTGCTTTTTACCCACCGTAGTTGTGGAAGACGCTGCGTCCAGACGCCCCTCTGACTGGCCGCATAACTAAGCAGTGGTGTGAAATTGGTTTCCAAGGCAACGACCCCAAGACGGACTTCAGAGGCATGGGCCTACTGGGCCTGCATAACCTACTGTGAGTATGCCGATATGAAGATGGTCGGGGGGTACTTCCTGTGGAGACAGGAAGTGAGATCTGTTGGTTCTGCAGGATGATACTGATTATCTTTCTCCGCCTGATTTTTGTGGGATTGTAGATATTTTGCCGAACATGACAAAGCCGCAGCCCTGCAGATGCTCCACGACTCTCTTCAACCGAGGCACAGGTGAGGACTTTCACTCATCTCCTCTCTGGCTCTTTATTCTTTATTAGTATTTACTTGTGTTGTGTTGGAGATCAATAGTTGATTTAGTCTACAGCGCAGCCCCAAATTATAGCCCCACCTACACATAATTATTCAGATTTGTCAAGTAGGCCTATCTGACCAGTAAAATACAGCCCTAGAGGATGGTGGACTTACCTCACATCACAGTGTTAACCTGGTCAGGCTCATAGTATCAGAAGTTTACGAGCCTGACAGGTCAGGCTAGTAGGTATTTACTCAAATTAATGACACAAATAAGGACAGCTGCAAACTATTAATATCAGAAGCATATCTTCCACTGAATGGCTGCTATTTTATGTAGTTGTATCAAGTGAAAACATGCAGCATAGTCATTTTAATATAATTATAACTAAGAAGAAATTGTCACTGAGGATGTTAAATTTCGTAATGTAAATAACAATATCTAGCATAGCCTCGTTCATCCAGCCACGTTGCTTTTACCATGTAGGCTGATTTAATTAATTTACTTGTAGAATCAGAAAAATGTCCTTCTGTTCTCGCTTGTATATTTTTAACCTGGTGCAAAGCTTATACCTGGTTCTCAAAAACTTTAATCAAGATACACAGCTGGGCCTCAAGTAGGTGCAAGGTTTGATAAATATCATTACATACTGTAGGTTTATTTTTGGAATTGATAATGCTTCTGCCAAGATGGTCAAGGTTTCTGTCAAGATGGCCAGTTATTTTTCCTCATTTGCTCAGCCGATTCCATATCCATACAGTGTTTCGATTTTCAACAGCCAGATTTTTTACTGTGGCAATGCAGGTTAAGTGCCCTGCTCTTGATTATGAGAGCAGTGCCCCAGCTAGGATTTGAACCAGCAAACTTTGAGTTACAGGCCAGGCCCAGTTTCCTGACAGCATTGCTCCATACTGCTGCCATAGTCACATACAGTATGTATAAAGGCTGAGTTGCTGTCAGAAAAAATTCAGTTCTCACAAATACCAGGCCATTTAAAAGTGTCATTATTTCCACTTCAGAGGCAACACAATGGCTCTATAGGGAGGACAGACAAAATAACAAAATGTTATTTTTCTTATCTACAGTTGGTAAATAAATATGTATTAAACATTGTTTAAAGAAAATCTAGAGGCTTACGGTATGTGTAATGAAGTGCTTCGCCTCAGCTGTCCGCCACTCAGACATGTGAAATCACATCACGCCCCACGCTAAAGAGTAAAATCTGTCCATAGCATCCTCTGTTACATTTCTTGTTCATTTCTGTGTGTGAGTGTTTGGAGACGAGGGGATACATATTCAGTCTAAATGATCGGGTGCTTTGTTCTTAACATTAAGTATTAAAAAGATATTTGAAAAAAATTAAAAAGATATAAAAAAAATATTTTGAATATCCTATGTAGTCATCAGTTTTGCAGTCACTGAGTGCTTAAAAATATTACACGCGGAATATGAATAACCCTTTAAGTAAACATTAAAATGCATTAACGTCCTCTATGTGTTATAGTTAGTCTGCACTGTGCCATATATGTGGATGGACTGAATCACCTTCTTCACTGACTTCATTCTCTCTGTGGTCATGCTGTGATGTGTCTCCAAAGAGGAAGCCAGGTATTTCATCCTCACTCATATCGTTCTGAAATCATATTTCATTTCATAACTTTTTATTCTACATTTCCTCTCATGTTGTCACTTTTCCTTTCAGACCCTCACTTGATTTCACATAAATCCACGTGCATTTTAAACATATTCTTCACCTTCTCATATCCTTCCCTCACTCGGGTAATAAACAATGGATGTCAATGACAGGTGGAAAAAACTAGCAGAAAGATGGGAATTCTAAAACAAACACTAGAATGTCACTCAGAGAGCTGCTACACCCATGCGTGTGCTAATCTCGACCCTGAACGTAATATGCATGTTTCACAAAGCAGGATTACTGAGTTAGCTGGATAACGCCACTGCCTAAAACCCGGAACCCTCCCAAATCTGGAACATGGACTTAAGTGAAAAGAGCTGTTCCTGTTTTGTGAAATAACTCTCCAGATGTCTGCACCTGCACCGGTCGGTCCTTTTCAGATAAGATTGGTCACCCCTACTCAAGAGCAATGACTCTAGTCAGTTGGGTGCTTGCATTATGCCCACATCAGAACCTTCAGTAGTACAGTCCTCTGGAATAATGACAGCACAGCTCAGCCGGTGGACCCCAGTGTGAACTGAACTAGCAGCTGGCCGCACACATATCAGAGGACTCTCATTCTAGTCTGATCTCTCTGGAAATGGTGGAGACCGGCCTGCAGCGTTGGGATCGGCCTGCCAAACATGCTTGGGCAGAAAACACAAATTGGGAGAAAATCGCGATGGTAAATCCCTAATTTGAACATCTCTCGGCCCTGTGGTGTTCACCGAATGAGTCTGTGCACTTATTATTATCCCCTGTGTGTGTGTCTGCAGCAAGATGAGCAAGGCGGACTGGGAGAAGAAGACCTTCGACAAAGCAATAGGGTGAGTCTTCAAGAGGCCGCAGCTTGGCTCCTCCCACCTGCAGCCTTCGGGTCCTGAGGCCCTATGGCCACGCCCCTCCCCTCTCCGACTCTGTAGCCATGGTTACACCCATCACTAGCCCTGAAAGCTTTCCTTCTCCAGCCCTGCGCACTTGCCCCCACCTCTCTGCAACCTTGTAGACCTTGTACCCCTACCTATTTCTGGTGTATTTTCTCTAAATAGGCGACACGCTGCTGCTGCAGTCAAATCGATTGCTCTGCTCTATCTGAAAAGCACGTGCTGCATTCTGAAAAAAACACACCTCTCACATCTCTGAGCAGAGAGCTGGCTGCTAGAAACAAAGATGGACGGTCCTCTTCTGTGCAGGTTGCTTTCCACAGCCCACGGGCATTATGGGTACTTCAGCAGTTGGCAGAATTTGTTGTGTCAGTACAGACCAATTTACTAGTGACAGAATAAAATGAATGAGCTGTGCCTATCAGGAGGTGTTCAGTGGTGTTCAGCACCCCCCCCCCCCCCCCCCACACACACACACACACACACACACATGCACATACATACACACACACTTCAGTAAACTGTATGCAACACAAAACGTGCTCTTGTTACAAGGCGAGTGAACGCAGACCGTGATTGACCCGTCGTCCTCGTCTCCTGTTGATTCTGTGAAAATTGTGCTTACGCAGGTATTCCTTTGCCATCGTTGGCATCAACATAACTGACCTGGCATACTCTCTGCTGTCGAGCGGCGCATTGAAGACCCACCTGTACAACGTGGCCCCTGAGATGCCCAGTCTCATGCACTTTCAACAGACTTACAGTGAGTTTGCACAATGCTTTGAATTGCTCAAAAACCCCTTTAAGAGTAGGTTTTTTGGAATGTTTTTTTTTTTTTCTTTTTCAAAATTCAAAATGGTGTTCTAGAATTCTGTTGCTTTCAAATTTCCAGCAGTGATTGTTACATCAGCATTAAAATGTTTACTTAAAAACATTCTAATCGCATATTTCTGAACTTACACCTTAAAGGGTTAAAGTAAAGTAAACACAAAGATGAATGTGCTGAACGAGGTGGTCTCAAAGAACGAGACCCAAGGCAGAAAAGTCCTTCCGGATCATTCTGGCCCAACATAACCCCTTGTCTGTGTGGCAGTGGACATAGAGGAGTGGTTATGAAAATAAGGGACAGTGGTAGCTGTCGTTGCTCTTGTCGATTATCTGTCTCTCCCCCCAGGTTACCTCATGCAGGAGTTCCACACGTTCTGGGTTGAGCAGGACCCCTGTGACATCATGGAGTTCAACCGCATCCGCAACAAGTTCCACAAAAGAGTCCTGAAGCAGCTGAATGACCCCAACATGGCCTTGTGCCCCCACTTTGCTGCTTCCGACATTCACCTGGTCAACCTGTAGTCACCTCTGACCTCTGACCCCTGGCCTCTCCTCACCCGTCAGCTGTGTCACATCACTGCCAAACTTTCATCCCTGTCACATACCTCTTTTCATCAAGGCCACATGGTACGGTGGTCGCCTCCATACTCACTGTGCCACCAGCACCCATACTCATAGTGCCACCAGCACCCATACTCAGTGCCACCAGCACCACTGACAACCTTGCTGATTGTATGCACACAGGACACTGCTGAGACACTTGAATCCACTGGGCCAATCATACGGCATGCTCATCAGTCGAGCCAATCACGCAACACAGCCACTCTTGTATGTGCTCAGTCATTCAAGCTTTTCATTGTCCTGCAAGAAGATAACCTTTGTTTGCTGATGCAGCCCAACTTTAGAAATTCATTGGCAAACAAAATGTGTGACAATGTTATCTAATATTTACAGTATGTATTCATCTATCTTTATATATTAGAAGGCATAGCTTGCTTATAAATAGATTTGCCAACTGGCGCTAAAAGATGTAATATTATTAATGAATGTACTTGAAAAGAAAACAATGATTGTTTATGTTTTATGGGAAATGGTGTTTATGTGGCCCGTAGGTTCTTTGTTCTAATTGCCAAAGCAATAATTCCAAGACCTGTCTGGTCATTGTGATTATCAGCGCAGGTGCCAGGACCGTTTCTCATCTTTGGTATGACACCATACGTGGACAGTGGTGATTGCGTTTCGTATTTGTGACATCACAAGGACTGCCTGTCATCCCCGGCACTATTTCTTTGCACCATACTAA
Source organism: Synaphobranchus kaupii (assembly GCA_029718625.1). Classification (NCBI taxonomy): domain Eukaryota; kingdom Metazoa; phylum Chordata; class Actinopteri; order Anguilliformes; family Synaphobranchidae; genus Synaphobranchus; species Synaphobranchus kaupii. The sequence goes on from CM056378.1 coordinate 11,213,663, forward strand.
GTATTTGTGCTGTGTCTTAATCACAAGATAGCTTTTCTTATTTTGCAACTGTTTTCCATGATTACAGCACATTCACTAATACATTTTATTATATTAGCATTAGCATGTTTTTCTACCTTTAATCTTTACTCTGTGCACAAGCTTACCAAGCCTTTTGACCTTTGGAAAATATTAATACGTGAGTTTGATTGAACTGAAGTTGATCTAGCTGTTGAGTTATCAGTGTTAACAATCAAACCATGGCTGTAAGGCACACATTCAATTTCTATGTCATACATAGCACTATGTTTTAGGAAAGCAATGTAGAATCTTAACACTTTGCTGGAACTTATTATCACTGTGTCTGGGTGTGAAATGCTGAATGTGTGTGGCATTAATGCATTAAGGGCCTTGCTTTTTGCAGTGTTGTAACACTCCAATGTAAACGTCAGTCTGTTTATCAAAATATTCCTCTGCTTGTTGCTTTGCTCAGATTACAGGAAAACGTGTAATCTTTATGTATTACTTCTGATATAAATTATTGTTTTTTTGTATTTTTGTAAATACAGTTTTCTCAATCTTGGCAAAATTGAATTTGTGTCTTTAGATAAACGACGTTCCTTAAATGTGCAATAACAATATTGATTATTTTAGGAGTAGTGAAAACCTGTCGTATGAACACCTTTGTAATGACATATGCACAAGTTGGTCAACTCACAGCCAATTGTGTATATTGGACAATACCTTGTTTGCTTTCCGTAGATAAGTGTGTAAATAAGACGCGCACCGGTTGTTCATTCGCTTGTGTAATGTCCTCTTGAAACTGCGACGAGAAAGGATGCTTGTAATTTATACAACATGTGCACTATAATAAAAGATGATAATAAAACTGTGTTTTCTCTCGTATTTCATAAACCTGTCTAGGACACGTCACATCATATTCCTTGAAAATGCGATCGAACAATAATAAATACCAGTAATATCTGTTGTATATAGAATTGAACACATACACATAGTAGAAACATTATAGTGGTAATAAGTTTTAAGATCTGTACATCCACCAATATTCGATAAACATGACTCCTTCCAATAAGGGCTGTAAATATTTAAATATTTGTTAACAAAGTAGATGAAACTAAACCTACGTAGACATTCGCTAAATAAATAAATAAATAAATAAATAAATAGGGGGTGCATGAATCAGCTATTTTATAAACAAGAACAGATGCTTTAATTTTTAACAGGTGCATTCATTCGGCTTTTACGAAATCAATGAGGGAAGCGCAACGGTCTTGATCCGTCTCCGCCAGGAAGCCCGTGCTGCTAAAGCTTGACATCACATCCTCGTGTCGCGGTTTTTGTCATGCCCACGGACTGCGATTCTACAGCTCTTCCGGTATATTCTTCAAGGCGGAGTGACTGCTGTCCGGGGTGCTGAAACTAAGTAAGTGCCGTAGTGTTCAAGGCGTCAGATTTTTCTAACACTGGGAATTGATACATTGCTGTCTTGATTCATTGCTGTAGTTGTGTTTGTCCCACTGCGATTGAATGTTTAGCTTTACAGGAGTCAGTTAATTTAATTATTTTAAAGCACTAATTCCTTTTATTTATTTTCACCAAGAAAGCAAGTCACGAACGGTGCAAAATATAAACATTATGCAGATACGACTATACTTATTTCTTTTCAAAAATAACACGAGTGCTAAAAGGTTTTAAAGTCACGCTTGATAATTTGCAACGTATTGCCATTGGCAAAATGACTTTTTGCAACAATATTCGCATCTTCCATTAACGGTCTGCACTGCAATTGTTAACGCATGCCAGTGTTCTGGTAGCACCTGTTTTTCCCTATATCTTTTTTTACATTGTGATCTGACAATATTTCATTCAATCCATTTTTTGAGGGCAGCATAACGTTGGGACTACAATTCGCTGGACTTTTCGAGGTAACTGACAAAACACTGCAATTCATCTACGAGTAGTGGATGTATACGTAAAGACGGTACATGTGTTTATTATTGTTATTTTTTTAAAAGGACATTTCTGATTTCATATTCAACCATGTTTCCCCGCAAAAACCATGGAATGGTTGCTGTGCAAACCACCGCGCCAGTGACACGTCGGGTCTATGTAATTCTATGTAATGTCTTCTTCCCAAGTGTCTGCCTGGACTGCCGCCAGTCTTGCTTTAAAATGAGGAGATTTGCGCAGAAACGTATACGTCTGTGTCAGCTTTTATTTATTTATTTTAAATATGCATTAGCATGCATTTTGGGAATTTTATTAAAAGGCAGCAATTCTAGCCAATCATTTTGAAAATTGAAAGTTTTGGCATTTTTAATGTGACTAGATTCTTAACTCATGAATAATAATGTTATTATTTTTATTATTGACAGGGCTGTAATTCAGTGAATGCATTACAGTGCAGACTGCAAAGAGCAAATGAAGCACTAAATGTCCTGTTGCCTCCTAATTAAGAGCACATCTGCCAAAAGCCATATTTTAACCTGCAATCATAAAGTAACGCAAACATAGATACTCATTATATGTGCCGATGTGTGAAAATACCAGCCACATGTACCACAGGTCTTAGTCTATCCAGCCGAGTCAGATGGACCTGTGTGCAGTGTAAAAAGATGAGACAGGAGGTAGTGTAGGTTGTTGAGTGGCTCTGCTGTTCTGACTGGAGTTGAACCAGGCTAACCATGATTTTCTGCTTACTTACTGTGCAGCCTCAGAGCGGTGGGGCTGACTAATAATATGTGTTATAAATCATTGCTGTCATAAAAAGAAACCTTTCAAGAAATGATAAAAAAAACAAACACTTCAATTATTACATTGCATTGAAGATGTTTTACCGCTATTGTGCTTTGAAATAAATGTAACTAGCCACAGAGCCGCAAAACATTTAAAATACCTAGCCGATGATGCAAGCTTGCTCTTTATATTTGAAAAATTGAGATACAAGGTTTTTTTGCATGACAACTACAAACTGTAATAGGTAATGTAAATGCTATTTGTACATGAAGTTGCTGGAGACAATGCTCAAAAAAGACACCTAGCTAAGGAAACAGATAAGCTTCTGTTCTACGTCAGTTACTGCTTGAAACCCTGCAGTAATTCAGATGCAGTAATTCACTGAGTCAGATGCATTGTGACTAGATACAGTCAAGCCCAGTCAACACACGACTGTTCTCCACTGTCATTGTTGTTCCATTCACCTGGTTTGCCACAGTATTAATATACAGTACACAGGTACTTTAGTGTCTACCAACGATGACCCAGCTTGACCCAAGTCTGAGAGCAGTAAGGAAGGTTTGAGTTGGATCAATCAAGATGAACATTGAAAGAGCAAATTAACAAACTGCAAGCCTTATTCCCCCCTCTTCACCTCGCCCAACCCCACCTCGGCCTCTCAGGGGGTTGTCTGTGTGATGTCATCGGTAAGCTACGATGTCGTTGGTAAACGCCGCTGGGTCAGCTGACGCGTCTGTGTGCCGTAGGCGGGGACAGGGAGCCATGGACAGGCAGCGCGAGGGAGCGTTTAACGGACCGGTGTGTAACGGAGCCGTGGAGCGGAGGTCCATGGTGCTGGTGTCGGAGGCCCACGGTCAGCAGATCCTGGCCGTGCTGCGGGGCTTCCGAGAGAGAAGCCTCCTCTTCGACTTCAGCATCCTGGTGAGAGGGGAGACCATCCCGTGCCATCGCTGTGTGCTGGCGGCCTGCAGCGACTTCTTCAGGTGAGAACGCAATGAACGCAGTGTGCTCAGGGTCAGGGCATGAGACTGTGTCTGAGTCAGCACCCTTGCATACTATTGTGTAGGCTTGTTGAGTAGAGAGGACGAGAAAGTCGTTAAGTAGGCAAAATTTTCTCTAAATGTTGTATACTTAAAACCCCCGTATAATAAACTTACTTCTGGAGTATTCGGGAGTGCACTTTTCAAGAAGTACGCAAACATTTTGGTCGCATAAATATGACGCGCAGCTTCATTTTAAGAAATGGGGCGCAGCTTGGCTGACGTTTTCCTTCAATAACAACAGAAACAACACGTGGCATGGTGGGACGTCTTATGACACTTCCACAGTACAGTTGAAAAATAGTATGAAGGATACTTTTTGCATACTGCATGTCATGGACTAAACAGCACACATCTACCAGTACACAGTACACAGGAGACGGACGCAGTAGATAGGGCTCTGATTCAGACACAGCCATAGATTCACAGTGGTCTGTATGTGAATGCTGGGTAACATCCAGCTGTTGTAGTATGCAATCTCACTTCTACACCATGGCTCTACTTTGTGTACTATATCAATACTGCATACTGTGGTTATTGTATTGCGAAGAGTTCCCTACTGGGGGCTAAGTGAATCTGTGTGAATCTGAAAAGTGTTTTTAGCTGCGGTTTGTATTATGACCTTAATGGTTATGCAAATGTAACATTCAGGGCCCGTTTCCCAAAAGGATCTTAAAGTAAAAATGATCTTAGGCTATTTTGTTTTTATTTTACTTCCATTGTTTGTTTCTTTTTCGTCATTTGTTTTTTGTCTTTCTCCCTCTATTTTTATTGTATTTTTGTACGTGTCAGTAATTTTTTATCATTTTAATCATAAAATGAATAAAGCACAAACACAAAACACTCTCAGATGATCTTAACTCTAAGATGCTTTTGGGAAACAGGGCCCAGTTATTTTATTTGCATATAACACTGCATGTATATACAGAGCTTTATCCATGCAACTAAGTGGATAAATTTAGACACTGTACATATACGAATGAATATCTGGGATTTGTGATGCATGTGTACTTTCCTCTTTGTAGGGCCATGTTTGAGGTCAACATGAGAGAACGTGATGATGGCAGTGTTACTATGAGCCACCTATCTCCTAAAGCCATCCGGGCCTTCCTGGACTTCGCTTACTCGGGCGAAACAGAGATCACGGAGGACAACGTGGACATGTTCTTCCAACTGTCCTCCTTCCTGCAGGTGTCCATCCTCTCAAAGGCCTGCAGCGATTTCCTCATCGAGACCCTGGACCTGTCCAACTGCCTGCAGCTGCTGGCCATCGCCGAGGGATACGGCTCCACGCGGCTCCACCAGCGAGCCATGGAGTTCATCGTGCAGAACTTCCACGGCCTCACGAAGACCTCCGACTTCCTGGAGATGACCGTCAATGTCCTGGAGAAGTGCCTGGAGATGGACGAGCTCAACGTCCCGGACGAGGAGGCTGTGTTGAGAGCGCTTCTCCGGTGGGCCGAGCACGATCCGGAGGGCCGGAGCCGGCTGCTTCCTAGCCTCATCCCACTGGTCCGGCTCCACCAGCTGCCCATGGCCATCCTGGAGGATGTGAGCCGGTCCGAGGGCCCGTTGTCCGGCGATGGCGACTGCGCCGAGACGGTGAGGGACGCCATCGCCAACCTGCAGGAGTTCAGCGGCTTTTTCCTGGATGCCAGGCCCTCCACCACCGACTGCTACATCTACGTGCACAAGACGGAGGAGAACGGGGAGATCCGGCACACCTTCTGCTACAACATCGAGACGGACCGCTGGAAGGAGCTCCCCCAGGCCCTGGTGACGGACCCTCCCGGCTCCAGCCTGGCCGGGTTCGGGGAGAGCCTGTTTGTCACCGGCGGCTGCCGGGGCAACTGTTGCCGGGCGGTGCGGCTGCACATCGCCGAGCCCTTCCACGATGCCACGGACGAGGCCTGGTGCTACTGCCCCATGCAGGACAGCCTGACGCAGGTGCCCAAGATGAAGAAGCCCCGCACCATGCACACCTCGGTCACGGCCCTCCGCCGCGTCTACGTGATCGGGGGTAAGACCAGGGGCCCCCGGAGCATCCGCAGTCTGCTGGACGTGGAGTACTACGACCCCCTGTCCCGGGACTGGAGGTCCGTCAGCCCCTTACCCCGGGGCATCTACTACCCAGAGGCCAGCGCGTGCAACAGCGTCATCTACACGCTGGGGTCGGAGGTCGAGATCGCCGACGTCTTCAACCCCTCCCTGGACTGCTTCTTCCAGTACGACGCCCTGGCGGACCAGTGGTGCCAGCTGGTGGCGGAGTTCGGCCAGTTCTTCCACGCCACGCTGGTCAAGGCCGTGCCCGTCAACGACGTCCTGTACCTCTGCGACCTCTCCACCTACAAGGTCTACAGCTTCTGCCCGGAGACGTGCGTGTGGAAGGGGGAGGGCTCCTTCGAGTGCGCCGGCTTCAACGCGGGAGCCATCGGCATTTCCGACAAGATCTACATCCTGGGCGGGGACTACTCCCCGGACGAGATCACAGATGAGGTGCAGGTGTATCATAGCAACCGGTCGGAGTGGGAAGAGGTGTCGCCCATGCCGCGGGCGCTGACCGAATTCCACTGCCAGGTGATGCGCTTCAACCGCGACAGAGACCCGTGGAGATCAGACCAGTGAGGCTCAATGACGGGACCAAAGCTGTATTATATCCCTGCCACATCAATGCTATGAATGCCAATGTAATGTGTCTTACTAACTAACCAGATAACCCTATTTTGACTCTTGAGTCCTGATTCCATATTTAAACTTTGTTACTGAATGCCAGCTGAGCTATCTTGAAGCAAACTTCCAAAAAACAAAAAAAACAATTGAATAGCACATGTTTTTACTTTAACTATTTTATTTTATTTTGCTGTCTTACACATCAGGCTTTGAAACCTGTTCCAGTTCATGGACTTTTTGAGGAAAAAAGAAGAAAAGTACAGAATTTCAGGAAAGAAAAAGGTATTTCCAAACGAATACACGAAAAGGGTATGCATTTACATGAGGTCTCTGAGGTAGTGAAGCTCAACAGAGACATACAGTATATAGACTTACAAAGCCGTCCTGGCTCTCCAAATGCTGCAGAGACTCCGAGTTAGTTTGGCCTGTTGCCATGGTCACCTCCCTTGCCAATCATCTCATGACTCCTCCCACAGCGGAAACACAGCGCTGGCCGGCGCTCACTCTCGCTTGTTTCCGTTGCTATCAGAACACATCCCATACGACACTCTTAGGTATAATTTATATATAAACATCTTCGAAAAAAAAGTTTCATTTATTTACAGTGTATTTATTGGATTTGAGTTATCTTTGTTTGTACTGTCTATAGATGTATTGCTCAAGATTTATTCCTCGTCTCTCAAAAAAACTATTTTTCTCTAAGCACGTGTGCGCTGATATAAGGATACTTTTGATATACTGTTGGGCTATGCAGTATGCTTTATTAATGTATATTAATGTATTTAATGTTGCACAGCACATGGCAATAGTACCTTGTGCCTATTGTATTTAATGCCTTTTGCAGCCTCATCTGTAAGCTCTCTTTTCAAAGAATTTGCCCCATATTGTACTAGACTGCTTGGCAAAGAAGCAAGAAGGATATACGTATGTATACATTAATGACACTCAAATGACAGAGACTGTTGGTGGACAAAGAAACATTTAAAATACATTTTAATTGCATCCTTCATAGACTGTATCTACACATGGTTTTCTACATGCACAATATCATGTCTGATTCACATGATCACACTTGTTTTACCACCACTGCAATAAAAGACATAAGAATTAATATCCATATACATGTATGTGTTTATATAATGCTGCATATGTATTGTAAATTTGGGAGACCTATAGATTGCTTTAATATTAATAATATTAATGTTCGATTAAATTGATTCATTTTTCATGCAGGGAATTTGTTTGACTGTGTTCAGAACGTCATCAGACTTAATGAATGTTCTGAAATCAATAGATGATATTTGTTCCTCATATAATGCTCCTAGCACCCCCCCCCCCCCCCCCTACCCTGGTTTCTGTTCATTATTTGGAATGAGCAGGAAAAATATAACTACTGCAAAAAGCAATTTATAAAATTGAACCAGAGCAGATTCAAGTGGAAAGCATATTTGCAAAGCCATAATCTTATTGCAATTAGATAATATAATACAGACACATTCAAGATTGTGGTAAATATGATAAATGTTTTCATTAAAATAGTAGAATACATCACAGTAAAGTGCCATGACCTCTATAGCAGTCCAAAGCCTATTTGATTATATTTAAATTTTAAATGTTCTTTGAATAATTTCTCATTGTCCTGATAAGCATGTATTTATTATGATAAATGAACATCATCAGTACCAATTCATGTTAAATTCAATGTGCAATGTTACAGAATATTGTTTAGTTTACATATTAATATTCTTTGTAGGTACTAAGGGAGTTTCCAAAATGAATATTTCATCTCTTACCCCTGTGCTGGTCAGCAAGCGAACTGTAAAAAAGGCAACTGCACTTTATAATGAAATCAGATACTTTTTTTGGGACCGATTTCCTTTCGGTGGAATAAAAGAAAACACACAGATCATACTATTAAAGATGACAACGACTTTTATTTTAAAAACTGTAAACAGAATGTTCGGATTCAGAATCACATGTTTATTGTAGTTTAATGTTCTGTTGGAAATAAATTCAGGACACCTATCTAAATGCATACAGCATGTAGCATTTTCTACGTGTGGTTTTCCTCTGCTATAAAGTAAGAATAAAAACAAGCACAATATGAATAATTTTAGACTTGATGAAGTTTGACTCTTTCTCAAATGAACACGATCAAAGTTCATTGAGAAATGTAGAGGATTTTTTAACATTAGTCTAAAAAATATTTTTTAATTTAGGGCCTGATTAACTAAGGCTTTTAGAATGTACAAAACCTTTTAGCATACAAAAAACCAATAATGTGGTCATGTTATTTGTTTTCCCCAATCATTGGTTGCGTTATTAGTTGTTTAGCGTGTGCTAAAAAGGCTTTGCACGTGCTAAAGGTCTTAGTAAATCAGGTCCTTAAAGGCTCAGGATGGGACAGTGGATGAGTGAGAGCATGCTAGATCTTGACACGGTCCCCCTGTGTCAAAGCACTGACGCCCGTCATGGCTTCCTCCCTTGGTTTTTTTGGGCGGGGATCCAAGCTAAAAATGTGCTCCTCCCTCCCAGAGGATCCTGGGCCTCATAGTTCAGTCCTGGTAGGCCTTCACCAGAAGCCACATGAGCAGCACGGTGATTAAGACGATCATAAAGTTGAGGAAGAGCTCTTTCACGGAACGGTCCATCCTGTCTGGAAGAGCGGGGGACGGACGGGGGTAAGAGGCGGGGAGATAGGGCGGGTCTACAGTGAGGTCGAGCTCCAAGCACCGGCGTCACACAAAGCAAAGGTAGAGAGGTCCCACTGACTCAACTACAGATTCTGTAGGGTATAAACAGGAAATAGAATCGAGGCTTAATGGGCGTGAAGGATTAAAATGAACAGAGGAATGGTCTGGGCTGGTTGCCATGGTTAAGGTGTTGAAATATTGACCTGAATGTTCAAATCACTCTCAGCCCTTTATTTAAATGTTTCTAGAAACTTTAAGATGGTTTATAGTACAGTATGTAAATGTATAAAATGGCAAGCATTATCAGAAGAACCCTGGACCTAGCTGCTATGTAAATAAAGACATTATAGCATTCATTTGCACATATGGCACCTGACTAAAATAAATCTCACTGCAAACCAAACATAATGATGTGTGGAGACAAATTTCAAACAAAAAGTATAGCACTTTTAACAAACCCAACATATTTGATATGTCAGTGTTGGAAGATGTGAAGAACATAATTGGTCATTCTGTCATGACAAGGGTTGATAGATGACCCTACCCTTTGTTGCCAATTTGTGGATAGAGGGCACATCAGTCTCTAAAAATAAGTCCTGCAATCCACAAATCCCACAAATTATTGTGAGGTTTTTTCCACTGGACCCTGAAAGCCTACACCTGTTTCAGTCCGTCCAACGGGACACATCATTCAACATCTTTACAGCCACTTGTTGGCTGAATCTGCCAAGATATCACTTTTCTACTGCCTGAATAATGGCGTTGCAACTGTCACGCTCAGATTAACTGTTCCCAGACACAATCATTATATTTAAACTTTGCAAACAAAAATCATTTTAATTTATCTTTGCTTAAATTAAACATATGCATGAACATCCCTTTTCCCTCTCATTTTTATATTAATATTAGGTCACCTGACAACCCAGAAACTTGGTTTTGGATCCTGGAAACTAATAACTAATTAATCATAGCTTTACAATATTATAGCAACTTTGAAAACAGCAGATCAATCGAAAAAGTGCAGTCCTACTCTATGAACATAGTAATGCATCACTTAAATTGACACTTTTTACATGAATATTCGATTTTATGGCAAAAAAAGGCTGTATATTATTATTATTATGCAATGTGTGTGCCTGTGTCTCTTTTAAAAGAGAGAAACACAGTTCAAGGTGGGTCGTGCAAGCACAGATATCACCCATTCTCCCCTAGTGTGAGTCCTCTCACCTGGTCGAAGTCAGGGTTGAGTGTGCAGGTGGGCACGGGGTGTTGTGGCTGGCAGACCGGAGACCCTTGGTGGAGGGCAGGAGTTCCTGGTGGCTCTATCCCTAGTCCATCTGGGCTAGGCTGAGCCCTTCTGGCCCTAAAGTAGGCTGAGGGGCAGGGACGGGCCAGCAGCCTACCACCACATGATGTGCTGATGTCACACAACAAGTATTTAAACCAGGTTCTGCAGACAACTGGACCAGCTGGGGCCTTTAATAGGGCAGGGAGGAGAGGCGTGAGAATGGGACATTTATTTTTGAACTTTTATTGAGTGTTTCTTTCATCTGTTGGTATAATTAGCCTTAAGAAGTCGATTGTTTGACACAGAGAATGCATCAAGTGTTTTTTTTTAAACAGACTTATAATATTTTTATTACTGTTATTATTGTTTTAGTTAAGTACAGCTTACTTTACAATCCTCTATATTAATACTGGAAAAGCCTTTTAACTTACTTGAGCATGCTCCCTCAAGCACAACTAAATATTAATATTTTTTTGAGATTTCACTCATTTGGAAGCCCAGTATATGGACATCCTGACAGCCCCTCACTTAACCTACATAATCTATTATTTAACCATGCTTTGCAGTGAGTGTTTCTACAGTAGCCAGCAGTGGGGATGCAAATTCACCAGCAGTACATTGTCTGAAGTGTGACCACAAGGGCCACTTAATGCTGCATAACCAGTCCTAAGGTATACCTCTATGTTATGTCAGCTAGGGTATGGACTGAGAGCTTATATGCCATTCTTTACCGCACTGAGTTTAGGGAAGTGTTTTTTTGGTGGGCAAAAAATCAGCTCTGAGACTGATACCAAATTACAAAAATAAACCACGAGCGCTCAGCTTCCATTAAAATAAACTTGTACTCTGCCACAAGCAAGTCATACTTTTGATTTATGAGGGCTTAATATCAGATGAAATTCATTTTCAGTGTGGCTTTAGATAAGGCTCAAAGCAGAAAATGTTGAAGGGGCATGGTGGAGGGGAAAGAGGGGGGAGAGGGGTCGTCACATATGAAACAAGTTCCTCAATGTCAAGCCAGTCTCTGTTCATTGGCACTGCACTGGTCCGTTCGTTCCCAGATTTCTGGAGTTGGTGCTGGGAAATGGAATCTCGATTCCACTGCAGCCAAAGCACGCTCCAGAGAGCTGTTTATAGAATAGAATAACTTTTATTTTCCTGATAGGGAACTTCAGTTAAATAGTTATAGGTGCACAATATATCAGCATGAAGACACGACCAGGCTGGAAACTACCATGAGAAGAAATGTGCTGCAGGTAAAAGTCTATGAAGCCACATCAACAATGACAATCAGGCCAGATGAAGTCTGGGATCTGTAGTGCTCAGAGAAAAAAATACACTGCAGTGTGTCTCTCTATTCTCTCCCGGGTCAGAGGATCTCTCACGCACACTCACACTCGCACTCGCACTCACACTCACACTCGCACATGCACACACACACACACACACACACACACACACACACAAACACACAAAGAGCCAAAACAAACCCTGGGCCTTGATTTTCAAAACCCGCCTTTATCCCAGGTAAATTGCCTTAAAATTATTGTTTATTCAGTTTTCTACGTATTTTGTTTTGTAAAATGCTTAATATTTTACTCATAGAATCCACTGAGGCACTTTTCATTTTCCAGAATAAAACCTTGTTCCCTCTGTAGGATTGATCCACCTGTTAAAAGTTCCATTTCATTGGCACAAACACAGAGATAAACTGTACACAAGACTAATGCGTCTTCTCTTACATTCTATGGCTTGTAAATCAACCTTGGTTCTTCAGTACAGACCATGTTTGTTTTCACAGTCTCTTGCAGCCGTAAGAAGAATAACCTTTCTGAGAGCAGGTAAGAAAATTATAAATAAATTAGATAAATTATATGTCAATTCCAACATCATGTCCTAAAACTGTCTCTGAAAAAGGTTATGGCATTTTTGTTTGACAAACAAGACATTAAGTATTTTTTTACCAATGCAAGTACTAGAATATATTCTATAATTCCCTCTGTCCAGATAAATTCCTTCGCTGAGCCTGTAATGTTCTTTGACTTATCGCCACTTCTTACAGCTGTTCACACTTTCGTTGCTACACTGACCCAAAATAGATTTTGCAGGATTTTTCCTAAAGAAAGGTGACGTGAACTCTCTGCTCTGTACTATAGCCTCAACATAACATGCTTTGAAGGATCACTGTTTACAGTGAATTCCATATGAGAGTAGGGCATACAGGTCAGTTTTCAGGATGCCAAATGATCTTATCCTGGACTGCTGTCATTTTGCTGTTTCTAGCTCCTTATCTGCTGACTATGACAGGGAGAAAGCATGACTGCATGGGAAAAGTATTTGTATAATTCTTATGTACAAGTAGGTCATTTTGGTTCTGAAAAATGATCAGGTTTTGACATGTCTCATTGCAGAAAATCATAACACACACACACACACACACACACACACACACACACACACACACACACACACACACACACACACACACACACACACACACACACACACAATAGTGTCATTTACGTCAGTTGTAATATCATGTAATCATATAAAGGGACAGAGTCTACCACTTGGTAACATATACGTGTAACTGTTTTAAATGTTGCTTGTCACAAGTTCATTGACTTGTGAGTGACTTTTTTTTTTCCATCAGGGAGGTGTGGCCACATTGGCCTGATGTGAATGACCATGTTTTCGTTGCTGATCCCGCTTTCCACGAAAAGGGATTCCCCGGCCAACAGTCAGCCGCTGTGTATGCATTGGGCTTTCTGACCGATGCGACACAAAGGGTCATTATCAAACGCAGCAGTCGCCTTCACTTGATCAGGGTCCAATAGCCAGACATAGAGCGATGCAGGAAAGCCCCCAGGTCACACCATGGGGGTGTGAGACTGGAACTCAGCAGGGAATTCAAACTCTGCGTGCATTAATAGACTCCAGTAAGACGAGGCTTATGGCATGCCGCCTCAAGGCCCTGTCTGGGCTCATGCCACTGACCGATTCCCTCCAAAGTGCTAAAGCTAAGGCTGTAGCCCCGCTTCTCGCTGTCTGAAATGGAGCAGTATGATGATCCATTTTAAATTGGCCCTCAGAATGCGGCTGTGATGAGTGTTACATTCTGATGCAGTCCAGACAATGCACTGCAGTGCAGGGATTACTGGGACTTCTTGACTCTAGTTATTGGTGTCAATGCAAATCCAGGTAAAGGGGGGGGGGGGGGGGGGGGGGAATCTAAGCACTACAGTGAGAAATCAGGACTACTACATCCCCTTGTCAAAATATGCACCAAAATCAGTTTGGTTTAGTCCAATGCACAAACTCATTCAATCGTGGCTAATTCTGACATGTCACATCACAGCTTTTTGATGTCAAGCCCAATCTTATTGTGCAGTACTTATACTGATAGAGAAAGACTGGCAGCAGTTATGTTTGTTTACAGAACCATTGCTGTGTGGTAAAAATAACTCCATCACGGTGTGGAGGGATTCCATTCTCAAGGTGAGAGGGGCAAACATAGGCCTAACCCTGTTTGAAAGGGTGGCATTTTTCCTGGGCAAACATCCAGAATGCGGAGAGCAGGATATAATAGTTCCGAGAGAAAGACCAGAGGGGCCATTGAACAGGTGGCCAGAGCACAAGGGACCTCGGAAGTATACAATGTCCACACAGACTGGCTGTGACCTAGTTGATTGTCCTTCATTTGGAAAGTGCATATCGAAAGACTGAAACAGCTGAATGAAATAAAACTACATTATAACAACAGCAACAACATCAAAAAAAATAATAATACAAGAAAAGAAAAAATATTAATGTTTTATATGCAAATCCACATTTGATTACCGATCCGATGCTGAATATTATGTTATTTGCAACACAATTATTTAAAATAATTTAATAATAATTCATTTAATCCTAGTAAGCCTGACCAAGCGTTGTAACCTTAATAGGAACCATTATCGTTTTGTTCATGTTTCATTCTATACAGGATTGGCAGTTGCACCATGGAGAGCTGCCTGAATGGAAACGTGAAACTTGTCAAAAGGAGTAAAGAGGATAAAAAGCTTCTGCGAAAGCAATTAAAAGCAAGCCATACGTTACTAAAACACGAGGGCATTAATACAACATCACTGCCAACTAAGGTAAAACGGATCTTAGTTGTCATATGAGATGGACGGCTAGCGAAGTTGACGTCCGCGTGATAGTAGGCGACAGCTAACGTTAGCTAGCAATCAAACTAGCAAATTAGGTTAAACCAGAGATTACATTGTCCCTTGTAGACTGCTGGATTATATTCTAAATTTCTCATTGAATTTAAATCTAGTCAACATGAATGACTTGGATATGCATGCGGACATATAATTTGTTACTAACTAACGACATTAAATTTGCTTGACAGGACTAGAAACTGCTTTATTTGTTTAGTCATGTTTTATTTACACTAACATTAGAGTATTTTATTTCTGTGTTACGGATATACGAATCGTGGTCTATATATGAATCAAGTTTGCATTTAAAATAGATATCTGTAATTCCAGGAAAGTGATCTCTGATGGTTGGCTACGAATAGCATTTTGTAATATACGAGATTGTCTCGTGGAAAGTGTTATTGTTTTAGTATGGTCCAGATGGGCATTATAGGGTCTGTATTTCCAAGTCTGACGACTCTATAAAAAGCATAATTTGGATTTTTATGATGCCTAACGTGACACGAGCTGTAGTTTGGGATTGTCAGACCTCTGCGGTCCATACTAACATATTTTGATAGGAGTTTTATGGACAGCTGTCGGATGTACTTTTTTGGTCGTCCTCGTTATTTCTAATTTGACCAGTCGTGTTGCAGAATCAACAAGCAATCCCATACTGTGCACGGTCTACTCAAATGGAGATTTACACTCAGATATAGGCCGATTTTCACTATGCAATCACGTTTTTACTTATAAGGGGTTCAATGGAAAGATGATTCTATTATTTCATATACTAGCCTAATTTAAAATATATTTTCTATATAAAGTAAAATCTCATCTAAAATGTTTTTCAAAGTAATAAAAAAAGTTACTTGCATACACAAAGTCTATATATTCTGTAAAAAAAAAAACCCAATTCTTACATCCTTGGATGGCTTGCACATCCTCTGTTATATTGTTAAAAATGCTATTAATTGACTTTGAACGTAGACCAAATGTAATGACAAACATTATCATTTTAACAATTAAACGATAAGAACTAGTGCAGCGACTGCTCTCAGAAACTGTGCCAGACTGTGCAGAATAAAACGGGCTAAGCTATTGGCGTATCTGCCAATCAAAGCGTCAGAGAGGAGGAGGAGGAGGAGGAGAAGGGTTAGGGTTTGCTGAAGACTGAACACATGAACCTCAGTGTCTCTGCGCTTCAGAGTTTGGTGGTGGCGAACGGTGGGCTCGGCAATGGGATGAGCCGCGAGACGCTACAGGATGTCCTGAAGGAGAGCGGCTGTGTGGAGACCCTCCTCATGCCGCCCAACAAACCCTACGCCTTCCTGACGTACGCGTCCGCCGAGGAGGCGCAGCGATGTCAGGCCTCCCTCAACGGCAGGCAGCTGCAGTGCCAGGGACAGACCCTCACCTTGTACCTCAGCTTTGTGGAGAAAGGTAACCTGGGTTTTTATTTTTTTAACTGTTTGTGTAATGGAGGAGTGGGTCTTCGTCATTAAACTCTCATTAATTGCTACTTGGGATGTTGGTGATTTACGAATCTTGATCTTTTCTTTGCGCACTAATTGTAAGTCGCTCTGGATAAGTGTCAGTTAAATGGCTAAAATGTAAGTGATTCGAATCAGGAGCACTTTCTGACTGCATGACTTGGAGATAAAATTATCTCCCTAGTTTAGTGTCTAAGACTCTTGTTCTAACTCTAATGAGTGACACCACTTCCTGCTTTGTCGCTCTCAAATACCCCTCACCTCTATATATTGTTCTGATGACCCTGGTGTACTAACCATTATTGTATTCACTGTATCCTAACTGGAAGTTGTTCAAAATAATGAAAAATGTTCTGTTAAATGGAATTGACAATCTATGTCCTGTGTCCTAGGTCCATAATTTTAAGTTGTGCCGTAGAATGTTAAGTTTGTCTTCTAACATGTAGTTCTGTCTTTGACCACCAGATGGCACTCTGTCCACAGGCAACTGCTGCTCTGCATTAGTGCATAACCTCACAAAGGAGATATTTCTTAAAACTCATAGAAATGCTGGTATGCTCTGAAGACTGTGCATTCATAAAGCTTGCATTGCACTCTGCTTTCCTTTGCTTCATAGTGGGCAGTGAGTCAGGGGTCTGTACAGAGCTCCCCCCGGGCCTGACGGTGCTGGAGGATTTTATTTCGACTGAGGAGGAGGCGGGACTCCTGGAGGCCATCGACTGGGCACCCCAGAGAGCCGTGGTCACTGGTGAGCGGCTGACTAGGCTCCGCCTCCACAGCATCACTACCTGCATGCCCGGCTCTCCACACCTGTGCATTTGCTGTACCTGTTGGATTGGTTCACCTCCCTTCAGCAGTTTAGATTCAGCTTTGTACCTTCTGACCTTCATTTGTTTTTTTTACCACGTAATAGAAACGGATTTCAATATCCCAGCCTCACATTTACAATTCAGTATTCACCTGAAACGAGTGATCCAATATACACTTATAAACAATATGCACTTCAAGAGAAATTTCAGGTATGATCCTCAGTTTAAACCGACATGTCCTATTGCCCTTGAGTCCAGGAGCCTGTATCACGATGCAGCATGACTCAGCTAAAGTAAAGAGTAAAACACGGAACAGCTCTTTTTACTGCAGTCCCATGTTTCAGATTTGGGAGGGTTCCGGGTTTTACTCAGTGCAGTTATACAGCGCGCTCAATAATCCTGCTTTGTGATACACATGCTGTGTAAAACCATGCAGAGAGATAGGGCTGTGTTTCAGGAGGACCCGTAGCGGTGTGTGTCAGCGTGTTTGCAAATGTGTGATCTAGTGGTGTAGCCAGCTGAGGGGTGTGTCCTTACCCCACACCGACGCTGAATCTAGCTGGACATCCTACATTCACGCTTTCCCAGCCCAATTTATAATGCCTTGCATTTATATAGGGCCTTTCTCACACTCAAAGCGCTTTACAGTGATGAGGGGGAAACTCGCATCAACCACCACCAATGTGTAGCACCCACCTGGGTGATGCAACGGCAGCTATTTTGCGCCAGAATGCTCACCGCACATCAGCTGAGGTGGAGAGAGGGAGAGAGAACATTTTTGCCAGTTAAACTGGGGGATGATTAGTTGGCAGATTGAAAGAGCCAGGGTTGGGAATTTAGCCAGGACACCGGGGGAACCCCATACCTCACCCAAGGAGGGCAGGTTTCGCACTGCATGGTGTCCCCCATCTGTTCCTTAGCAACAACGGGTCAGTCTGCACCTGAAGTCTGTCTATACCAACTGTGGAATAACTGTGCAGGTAAGCTGGTGAACTTAAGGGTGATAAGCAGTAATGACGGGCTGCATGCATAGTAGTGTCTGTCCTCCCAAAGTTATGGTGGACATTTCAGAGATGGGACACACCTACAAGTACAATTGGGCCTCCACGTCAGGTGAGAAAGAAAACATTTTTAAAAAAATAAAAAAATGTAATCATTTTGTTATCCTCATCTTGTTTCTTTCAGTGCAGAAAGCACTGAAACACAGGAGAGTGAAGCATTATGGGTATGAGTTTCGTTACGACAACAACAACGTGGATAAGGACAGACCGTTACCTGGTGGTACGTAAAAAGATTTACTCTTTGTGTGCTTTTTCAACAGATTTTTCTCACATCAAATGCCGTTGAGAAAAACAAATGTGATTTGTCCTGGATTGTGAGAAATAGCCTTGCAGTGCCATGATCAGTGTAATCACACAGAATTAAAGGGAAACCTTATCTCGATGGCTATGTTGCTTTAAGATTTCTCTGCTCATCATTTTAGGGCTTCCTCCATTTTGCGACACTGTGCTGGAGAGATGTCTGAGGGAGAATCACATCGATGTCACGCCCGATCAACTCACCATCAACCAGTACGAACCAGGACAAGGTGAAACATTCTGTTCCCTGTCTGACCAGGAGGGGGCAGTAGAACTCCTCCGCAGTTATTCCTGCTGAAAGAATGTTAGCAGTTTTTTTTAAAATGAACTAATTTATTTTTTTTCTGACAGGAATTCCACCGCATGTCGACACTCACTCTGCCTTTGAGGACACAATCCTGTCCTTAAGCCTTGGCGCTAAGGTACAGTACTGAAATTTCTGATCGTACTGTGGGAATGGCATCAGTGTGAGCCACGCTGAAGCTACCCTTTTAATATAATACATCAGTATTCTGTATGTAGCCCTTCAAAGAAATTATGTGACGGAGAGCAATATGTTTGAATAATTGCTCTATAAAAGATTATTTGGTGCTTTGATGCTGCGTCACCCAGAGCAGATGGTCTTACTTCCTTTCATATTGTTTATTTTATTCAGACAGGTGAAAAGCAGGAGGGTTACAAATAGAGATGGGATCAGAGAGTAGAAAGCAACACGGCTAGGGGTCGACCCCCCAAACTTTACGGAGGGGCGGGGGGGCTTCGTATATATGTGGCTTCAGAATCGACAGAGTTAAACATTTTTCGGCCTTAAGAAAGTATGCAGTATTTGTCCTCTTGATTTTAATTTGAAGCATTGTCCCCATAGTTGTGTAGAACAGAAATAAAAAGTGTCGATACACGTTTGCTACATAGTCAATCTGCTTGCTTGGAAGCTTTGCTTATGGCTATTGGGTGATTAATTATACTGCAGTGATTAATGTAGCCTACTGCAGTGGGAAGATTGTGTTACCACAGACTTGAGAGGAAGTATAGCAACCCACTGCTTGAAGTAGGGAACTGCGCGCTAAAAAAAATTATTCTTACGGGTTCTAGATTTCACTGGTGATTAATGAGTTATCATATGGATACATCGGTGTCTTGTGTGCAGCCAATCACAGGCTCATTTCCCCAGGACTAATTCACTGCATGCAATTGAACCAGTGCGTGGTCATGTGACTCATCCACAGGGGCTAGGTTACCTGCGGTCTGCCTTTGTGTTTCCTGGAAACTCGTGCTTGCTCCGTAGCACATTATAGCACCATTATAGCCTGTTATAAGCCCCGCTGGAACTAAGGTGTTATCCGCCATGGCGAATCTCAACATCACATCAGCGCTGACGGAAGCCGTTTCATCTCGGGGCTGAACCTGTTGCTTTTGGGCCAAGAAAGTGTCACGTCTCGCCGAACGGACGCACGGACCGTGACTGTAAATGTGGTTCAGGTAGAGAGAGAGAGAGAGAGAGAGGGCCGAAAGGTGCGGACAGAGGTACGCTTCAGTCCTCTTCCCTGGTCCCTTGGGCCCCTCTAGAAACCGCGCAGCAGCGAGCCTGTTAGCGAGGGCGAGCCTGTTAGCGAGCCTGTTAGCGAGGGCGAGCCTGTTAGAGAGGGCGAGCCTGTTAGCGAGGGCGAGCCTGTTAGAGAGGGCGAGCCTGTTAGCGAGCCTGTTAGCGAGGGCGAGCCTGTTAGAGAGGGCGAGCCTGTTAGCGAGGGCGAGCCTGTTAGCGAGCCTGTTAGCGAGGGCGAGCCTGTTAGAGAGGGCGAGCCTGTTAGCGAGCCTGTTAGCGAGGGCGAGCCTGTTAGAGAGGGCGAGCCTGTTAGAGAGGGCGAGCCTGTTAGAGAGGGCGAGCCTGTTAGCGAGGGCGAGCCTGTTAGCGAGCCTGTTAGCGAGGGCGAGCCTGTTAGCGAGCCTGTTAGCGAGGGCGAGCCTGTTAGCGAGCCTGTTAGCGAGGGCGAGCCTGTTAGCGAGCCTGTTAGCGAGGGCGAGCCTGTTAGAGAGGGCGAGCCTGTTAGCGAGCCTGTTAGCGAGGGCGAGCCTGTTAGAGAGGGCGAGCCTGTTAGCGAGGGCGAGCCTGTTAGCGAGGGCGAGCCTGTTAGCGAGCCTGTTAGCGAGGGCGAGCCTGTTAGCGAGCCTGTTAGCGAGGGCGAGCCTGTTAGAGAGGGCGAGCCTGTTAGCGAGCCTGTTAGCGAGGGCGAGCCTGTTAGAGAGGGCGAGCCTGTTAGCGAGGGCGAGCCTGTTAGCGAGGGCGAGCCTGTTAGCGAGCCTGTTAGCGAGGGCGAGCCTGTTAGCGAGCCTGTTAGCGAGGGCGAGCCTGTTAGAGAGGGCGAGCCTGTTAGCGAGCCTGTTAGCGAGGGCGAGCCTGTTAGAGAGGGCGAGCCTGTTAGCGAGGGCGAGCCTGTTAGCGAGGGCGAGCCTGTTAGCGAGCCTGTTAGCGAGGGCGAGCCTGTTAGCGAGCCTGTTAGCGAGGGCGAGCCTGTTAGAGAGGGCGAGCCTGTTAGCGAGCCTGTTAGCGAGGGCGAGCCTGTTAGCGAGGGCGAGCCTGTTAGCGAGGGCGAGCCTGTTAGCGAGCCTGTTAGCGAGGGCGAGCCTGTTAGAGAGGGCGAGCCTGTTAGCGAGGGCGAGCCTGTTAGCGAGGGCGAGCCTGTTAGCGAGCCTGTTAGCGAGGGCGAGCCTGTTAGCGAGCCTGTTAGCGAGGGCGAGCCTGTTAGAGAGGGCGAGCCTGTTAGCGAGCCTGTTAGCGAGGGCGAGCCTGTTAGAGAGGGCGAGCCTGTTAGCGAGGGCGAGCCTGTTAGCGAGGGCGAGCCTGTTAGCGAGCCTGTTAGCGAGGGCGAGCCTGTTAGCGAGCCTGTTAGCGAGGGCGAGCCTGTTAGCGAGGGCGAGCCTGTTAGCGAGCCTGTTAGAGAGGGCGAGCCTGTTAGCGAGCCTGTTAGCGAGGGCGAGCCTGTTAGCGAGGGCGAGCCTGTTAGAGAGGGCGAGCCTGTTAGCGAGCCTGTTAGCGAGGGCGAGCCTGTTAGAGAGGGCGAGCCTGTTAGCGAGCCTGATAGCGAGGGCAAGCCTGTTAGCGAGCCTGTTAGCGAGGGCGAGCCTGTTAGCGAGCCTGTTAGCGAGGGCGAGCCTGTTAGCGAGCCTGTTAGCGAGGGCGAGACTGTTAGCGAAGGCCTCTGAGCCGATACTGACCCAGGGATCCATCCGTCCGAAAGACGGAAATGGAGTAGGCCTAGTTCCATTAGGAGAATGGGGACGGATCTCCCTGAAAGTCACTCAAGTGGTGTTGAAAGGTGTGGAAAGCATCCCCCTCCACAAAAACAACAGAGAAAATGACGTTCCAGCTTAGGCTACTCTGGGTTTACATTTCTGGGGAAAAGCTTCTTGGTGTTTGGCAGAAAAGGTTCTTCTTGTCTTCACCCCACGTCTATGATTAGGGTTTAAGATTTCAGTATCTCCAAGTGCCATTGTGTCATTAAGGCAAAAATGTAGACGATGGTAATCTGAAGGACCTCTTGGAGGCACCCGGACGTCCTTATGCCGGCCGAGCCGAGCTTTTCACTCCAAAAAGGCGGGAAGGCGAAAGTGCAGCCGTGTGTTTCCCGAGTGAACGAACGGTGTTTGCCGTCACAGTTTAGCGAAATGGCAGCTTATCAGCGAATGGCTGCAGGGAGACCTCTGATGAACCATTTATGCCACCCCTTTGGTTCCTTTATGCTTGGATACTTAGAGAGATTTGCCATCGGCAGCAGCTGATTGTCTATGAATTCAAATAAGACAGATTTCGGAAGATGGCAGCTGAAAGTCAGCGTCTCCTCCACTATCTCCATTTCTATTTCACTTATTGCTGATTTTTTTCACAGCATTTCCCCATTATGAAAATGACCCGAGAAATACAACCGGAGAGTTGTGTTAACGTCTTCGCGAACAATCTCCTCGTTGCTTAATTTGTCGAGTTGCATTTCACCGTCCCCTCGTCCCGAACGTCGTAGATCACTGGAATGTGACGCGCTCCGCCACGCTTGTTTGCAGGATCCGTTTTGACAGACCGGAACGTTCTGGGTGTACGGACGAGACAGAGTAGCGAAAAGAAATTAGCGCTGCAGCACACATCATTTGATCGTCTGACTGAACGATGATCGGCCATCAAGAGGAACGGAGGACATTTCCTCAAATGAAAGTGGAAAGAATTGTATGCAGTCTGAAAGGAGGCAGATGTAGGCCTGTAGTTTTTTTTTTGCTTGTGTGTTATTGCAGAATGATGATTATTTAGTTTGATGGTTTGGAACTCTTAAATACAGTGGGGGGCGTGTGAGAGGATCATCCAGTGGTACTCTGTAGCAAAGCACTGGAAGCTTGTGTTTGCACTTGTGTGCACATGTATGTGTCTTTGGGAGTGTGTGTGTACACATTCATGTATGCAAGTTTGCATGCATGTATGTATGTACTTGTATTTATTTGTGTTTATGCCTGTGTTTTTTTATAAGTGTGTGTGTGTGTAAGTGCAATTTTCTGTGTTTTTGCATGTATATTTGTGTGTGTGCTTATTGTTTATATATTTGAGTTGATATACGTGTGTATTTGTATATGACGGCTTCTGCGTGACGAGGGGCTGGGTGACCAGTTGCCGCCTCACTGGCTTTGTGATCTTTATTGACTGTGTTACCTGGGAGAGGAGAGAAAGGCCACAGTGAGAAGATTGATTAGAGGGAGCTGCTGTGAGAGCAGAGCTGTCTACAGTCGGATTGATTTGGCCACGGAAGAGCGGCTCTATTGATTGGCTGTTCTCCGCTGAATGTATAAGAAGGAGATGGAGATTGGGCCTCAATCTTCCATTTCGACGAATGTCAACTCAAAACTGCCCTGCCGAGATTCTTTTGTGTGTGTGTGTGTGTGTGTGTGTGTGTGTGGACCAGCATTGCCTTGCGAGAAAATATCCCGTTAATAATGCGATTTCACACATAGAGGTGACTGAGCCGGGCATTCAATAAATCACAGGTCTTTTAGGAAACGTCCCAGAATGCATTTCAGCGCCGTGTGGAGTGGACTGAGGCGGGAGGTGAGGCTCAGTCCACACACACACACACACACACAGTCAGGAGGAATGCTGCAGTGCCACAGAGCATTTGCATTCAGGCCTGTCCTCGCATCGCTGTGCTTGTTTTATTTGTCCTCCTGCACGGAAGAAAGGCCCTGCTATGGATACATCTTGGCTGCATATTTTACCTCCATTCGCTTGAAACAGAAGCACAGCTGCCTGTTGCCAAGGGTTACACATTGATTTTGCGAGAGGCATTTAGAAAGACAAAAATTAATTGGATATTCCTTCTTTTTTTTTACTCCCATTGTAAGCTGCGGTCCCTGGTGAGGGCATGTCTGCTCCATTGTCGTTTTTTCTAGCAGTATGTTACAGCGGTGTCACAGGAACGCGAGCTCGCGCGGAGGCAGAGAAAGAGCCGTTCCCCCCGGCTCACGGCAGCGAGAGGCTCTCTGACACGTGAAAATCCAGCCTATTCACGTCGGCGAGAGCTCTCCACGGCCCGTGCATTCTCCCGGAGAAAAGGGCTTGTTTTGTGGCATGCTGCACCTTTGAACACACTATTTACACCCCCCCCCCCCCCACCCGACCCACGCAAGGGCTGCTCCGCCCCCCCCCCCCCCCTTCAGGGGTTCAGACGAGGACTCCTCCACCAGCCACCGGTATCCCCGCTCCATTAGCAGGCCGAAGCCTGGGGCCTGGTGGCTCTCAACGGAGAGGGCAGCGCTGAAAGGCACTCCTGACAATCTGCACGTCTGCAAAGTAAACACTAAACTCCATAATAGCTCCTGAAGGCCTTCCTTCATGCCGTACCACGGCTCTAATTCAACTCTTTGGCAGACGCTCAGCGATGTACCCGGCGGGGTCAGAGGTGAATGGTCGTTGCTGCGCTGGGCGCACGCTTCCCTGTGGTGTAGTGTCAGGTGTTAAAAGGTGAATAATATTTCAATTCGCGGCAGTCTCTTAAACGCTGTAGAATGAAGGGTGAGAGGTGAATGGTAATTCCGGTGGCGGTGTTGCTTAGGGGTATGAGTGATGATTGTAACTATGGCGCTCTCTTAGTGATGTAGCTGAAGGGTGGGAGGTGAACAGTAAATCCGGTGGCGGTGTTTGGAGCTGTTGCTTAGGGGTATGAGTGATGATTGTAACTATGTCAGTCTCTTAGTGATGTAGCTGAAGGGTGGGAGGTGAACGGTAATTCCGGTGGCGGTGTTTTGAGCGGTTGCTTAGGGGTATGAGTGATGATTGTAACTATGGCGCTCTCTTAGTGATGTAGCTGAAGGGTGGGAGGTGAATGGTAATTCTGGTGGCGGTGTTTGGAGCGGTTGCTTAGGGGTATGAGTGATGATTGTAACTATGGCGCTCTCTTAGTGATGTAGCTGAAGGGTGGGAGGTGAACGGTAATTCCGGTGGCGGTGTTTGGAGCGGTTGCTTAGGGGTATGAGTGATGATTGTAACTATGGCGCTCTCTTAGTGATGTAGCTGAAGGGTGGGAGGTGAATGGTAATTCCGGTGGCGGTGTTTGGAGCGGTTGCTTAGGGGTATGAGTGATGATTGTAACTATGGCAGTCTCTTAGTGATGTAGCTGAAGGGTGGGAGGTGAACGGTAATTCCGGTGGCGGTGTTTGGAGCTGTTGCTTAGGGGTATGAGTGATGATTGTAACTATGGCGCTCTCTTAGTGATGTAGCTGAAGGGTGGGAGGTGAATGGTAATTCCGGTGGCGGTGTTTGGAGCGGTTGCTTAGGGGTATGAGTGATGATTGTAACTATGGCAGTCTCTTAGTGATGTAGCTGAAGGGTGGGAGGTGAACGGTAATTCCGGTGGCGGTGTTTGGAGCGGTTGCTTAGGGGTATGAGTGATGATTGTAACTATGTCAGTCTCTTAGTGATGTAGCTGAAGGGTGGGAGGTGAACTCTGTGTGCCTCAATTTATCTGTTTCTTTATCTTTGTCTTTCCATTGCTGTGCCCTTCTCTCCTTATCTGTCAGTATGTGTGTGTGTGTGTGTGTGTGTGTGTGTGTGTGTGTGTGTTTGTGTGTGTATATACATATCTCTGTGTCTGTGTGTGTATATACATATCTCTGTGTTTGTGTGTGTATATCTCTGTGTTTGTGTGTGTATATCTCTGTGTTTGTGTGTGTATATCTCTGTGTTTGTGTGTGTATATCTCTGTATTTGTGTGTGTATATCTCTGTGTTTGTGTGTGTATATCTCTGTGTTTGTGTGTGTATATCTCTGTATTTGTGTGTGTATATCTCTGTGTTTGTGTGTGTATATCTCTGTGTTTGTGTGTGTATATCTCTGTATTTGTGTGTGTATATCTCTGTGTTTGTGTGTGTATATCTCTGTATTTGTGTGTGTATATCTCTGTGTTTGTGTGTGTATATCTCTGTATTTGTGTGTGTTTATCTCTGTGTTTGTGTGTGTTTATCTCTGTGTTTGTGTGTGTATATCTCTGTATTTGTGTGTGTTTATCTCTGTGTTTGTGTGTGTTTATCTCTGTGTTTGTGTGTGTTTATCTCTGTGTTTGTGTGTGTATATCTCTGTGTTTGTGTGTGTTTATCTCTGTGTTTGTGTGTGTATATCTCTGTATTTGTGTGTGTATATCTCTGTGTTTGTGTGTGTTTATCTCTGTGTTTGTGTGTGTATCTCTTTCTGCCTGTCTCACTTCCTGTGTTTTTTTCCCCACAGACGGTGATGGACTTCAGGCACCCAGATGGGCGCTCCGTTGCCGTGGTGTTGCCAGAGCGGAGCCTGCTCGTAATGAAGGGCGAGAGCCGTTACCTGTGGACACATGGGTGAGTGGGAGACGCCACCGCCTTCAGACCAGTGGAGAGTATGGCGGACATTGCTGTGATTTGAATTGTGTAGATCGCTTCTTCATCACTCCGCAAAATTAAATATTTACAGTATCTATGTTAACATTTTAGAGAACAGTTTTGGCTCAACCTAGTTCAATGTATAACTGAATTGTGCTGGGTTTATTAGTCATATGAATCCTGTCACTTGTCAAATATTTGTGTCTCTGCACTAATCTACTATACCGGTACCTTGTAGCAATGAGGTCCTGGCTGGATACAGGCAAACCTCTTACCAGTAAAATACACATATCAGTTTGACGAAAAATGGCTTATAACTGTTAATCAGGGATTTGTTTAATTAAAATGATAAATAATTTCAGCAGAAGTCTGGGCTGGGTTTAAACAGGGTCTGAATGGCTTGCTAGGATAACTCCGAGAAAATTTGATGTGGTCCCTGCTGGCCACACAGTGAGCCCTGGGCTGGTAACCTCTGACCCTGGTGACCTGACACTGAGCAAGCGGGGCACCAGGACATCCTTCACCTTCCGCAGAGTGCGACGGACAGCATGCGACTGTGGTGAGTTCTCCCAGCTGCATCTATGGTGGATGGTGTTATGTTGACTCTGGTGTGTAGCTGTCGGTGGTGAGTTCTCCCAGCTGCCTCTATGGTGGATGGTGTTATGTTGACTCTGGTGTGTCGCTGTCTGTGGTGAGTCCTCCCAGCTGCCTCTATGGTGGATGGTGTTATGTTGACTCTGGTGTGTAGCTGTCTGTGGTGAGTCGTCTCAGCTGCCTCTATGGTGGATGGTGTTATGTTGGCTCTGGTGTGTTGCTGTCTGTGGTGAGTCCTCCTAGCTGCTTCTATGGTGGTTAGTGTTACACTTGCTCTGGTGTGTCGCTCATTGTCTCATTGAGCGCACAGCTGCGAATGCGCTGGTGGTACATCTGAGCACGTTAACGTGCGTGAGCATGTGTGTACGCTCGTGCCGTGCCGATACAGCAGGTGAAAGCGCACTCGCTGTTCTGACAGTGTCCCCCCCCCCCCGTCCCGCCCCACGCAGCGTACCCATCCGCCTGCGACAGCCAGCGCCCCCCGGTGGCGCCCTCCGCCCCGGCTCTCCCGCAGGACGACGGGGACGCGTCACGCCTGGAGGCCCAGTACGTGCACCGCGTCTACGAGGAAATCTCCTCCCACTTCAGCAGCACGCGCCACTCCCCCTGGCCGCGCGTCAGCGACTTCCTGCGGTCTCTCCCCCCGGGGGCCGTCCTGGCGGACGTGGGCTGCGGCAACGGGAAGTACCTGGGGATCAACCCCCACCTGTGGGCGGTAAGACCCCTGGCCCACCTGTGTCAGCACATCTCTGAACACACCTGCATGCACACACGTGTCTGATAAGGTCAAGTAAAATAATTAATTTTTTGAAGTGAATGAAAAGGACTCTGCACATTATGAGATACTTGCAAAAAGACAAATAAATGCAACTTCTCGATCACATACACCTACGTCAGGCCTGCACTTATACTTATTATATATTACTTATTAAATAATAATAATAATAATAATAATAATGGATCAGGCTTTCTCAAACCCAATGCGCTGAACAACAAGAACAAAAATAAAAGAAAAATAATTTTTTTTTAATAGAT
Source organism: Synaphobranchus kaupii (assembly GCA_029718625.1). Classification (NCBI taxonomy): domain Eukaryota; kingdom Metazoa; phylum Chordata; class Actinopteri; order Anguilliformes; family Synaphobranchidae; genus Synaphobranchus; species Synaphobranchus kaupii. The sequence continues at coordinate 11,241,441 of CM056378.1, forward strand.
AATAAAAAAACTAAATGAATTAATTAAAATTTAAAATATATATAAATAAGTAAGAAACGTCCCAAAAAGAAAATCAACGAAAGTCCATGTAGTCCAGTTTAAAAAGATGGGTTTTGAGGAGAGACTTAAATGTCTGTTAAATGTCTTTTTACAAGTATCTCGTATCTCATTTACTTCAGTTTCTCCTATGCACCTGTGAGAAGTCATTTTTCAGGTGTGCATTCAGTACTTTTTTTAAATGAATCTTTAGCCCATCTGCCAATGTCTAATGAAACGCATTGCCAACTGGCTAGTATTCTTGCTTCTTATTGGACAGAGTAGTAAAAGTTTGAAGTTGATTGGCTGGGTAGACGTGATGTCATTTAATACTCCCATTGCTAGCCCCCCCCTCATTCAGCAGTCACACAGGTGTGTGGGAATAGCCCCCTCTGCAGGCAGGGTTATTAAATGTTTTATGCCTTAGGCAGGACTGTATGCACAATGCTGAATATCAATATCATTAGCCATGACGTCCACAGGGGGCAATTAAAAAAAGAGAATGTAAAGGAGAAATAGCCCGTTCATTATAGTTCTGTGGTCAAATTGCAGTTTAAATTAATCTGGATCAATCTCTCCTTCATTTATTTCAGTAATTAGAATATCGAGACCTTGTGCTGTTATATTGCATGCAAATGCTGACCTTTCAGCACTTGCTTGAAATAAGGGAGCACTGTGACTGTTCTGTTTGTCTTGAGACCACAGAAAGAGATGGCGTGTCTCATAAAGTCTAATTAAGTTTCTCCTCCAAACACCAGCTTAATTGCAAATGTAATTACAGCTATAAATTTCCTGGGTTTTGTCAACATAAAGCATTGTGTAGGTAACTTCATCCCAAATGAGTACTTTCCAACCACTTTGTATGCTGTGTTTTTACTTTAAATATTTAAAATATTGATCAGTAAGGATTCACACTGACCAATGATGGCAATCATTTACTAGATCCAGTACTGCAGATACAGGAGAATGTGTGTGTGTGTGTGTGTGTGTGTGTGTGTGTGTGTGTGTGTGTGTGTGTGTGTGTGTGTGTGCGCGTGTGTTTGTTTGTGTGTGTGTGTGTGTGTGTGTATTTGTGTATGTGTGTACGTGCGTGCGTGAGTGTGTGTGTGTGTTTGTGTGCACGTGCGTGTGTGTGTGTGTGTGTATTTGTGTATGTGTGCGTGTGAAACACAAACTGAGAGAGAAAGTGACATATAGGATTCCCCAGTCTGCTCTAACTGGATCTACATTTCCTGCAGATGGGCTGTGATCGCAGCCACAATCTGCTGCAGATCTGCGCAGACCGAGGACTGCAGGCGTTTGTGTCGGACGCTCTCGATGTTCCCCTGCGCAGCGGCGTGTGCGATGCATGCATCTCCATCGCAGTTATCCATCACTTCTCTACGCAGGTCAGTTTATCCACCTCCCACACACCCGTAACCACACCCACAACGGAACTTTCACACACCCGTAACCACACCCACAATGGAACTTTCACACACCCGTAACCACACCCACAGAGGAACTTTCACACACCCGTAACCACACCCACAAAGGAACTTTCACATACCCGTAACCACACCCACAATGGAACTTTCATTCACACTGGCTTCCTCTTTAGCCTGTCCCACCTCATCCACTGTCCCAGCTCATCCACTGTCCCAGGTCAGCTGGTCTCGTTCTTTTTTAACCAAAGGACAGAAATGTCCATTGGGCAGCCCATCAGTTTCACAGTTATGCTCACTTGCTAGTTTTCTGTCTCTGTGGGAGCCAATTTAAAGTGAACCTGTCTCAGTGGCAATAGTTAAACTCAAAGTTAAACCAACATGAAATATGACCCTTCAGGGCAGAATGGACACCCATTCTCCTGAATACGGCAGAGCTATTTTGTACCTTTTCATTTAAGTGGGATTTACTAATGGGTGCAATGAGCTATGACTGCCCTTGAGTTTCCCAGGACTCAAGTGTAGAAGGTGCATAAAGTGCTCTGCTAATTGACTGTGCTAATTGACTGCGCTAATTGGTTGTGTTCCCACTGTTGTTTTTCCAGGAGAGAAGGCTGGCCGCTGTTAATGAACTCGTTAGGCTCCTGAAGCCCGGGGGAAGGGCACTGATTTACGTCTGGGCGTTGGAGCAGGAGTACAAGAAGCAGAGATCCAAGTACCTCAAAGAAAATAACCCGGAACAGGAAGAGGAAGAGGGGCGTGGGCCTGGTGCTGAGCAGATCACCCAAAATGACCCGGACTGTGGTGAGGTGCACGCTGGGAAATATGACCCCTCTGCTCAGCAGGCTCAGCCCAAACTTTCAGTCCACACCAACCGCACCGAGTTCAACTCCCAAGACCTGCTTGTACCCTGGCACCTGAAGGGCGTCGCCCAAAAGGCCTGCGAAACATCCGCGGAGAGCAAGCCGCCTGCCCCTGGGCCCGTCTTCCATCGCTACTACCACGTCTTCCGTGAAGGGGAACTGGAGAACCTGTGTAGAAGAGTGGAGAACATTACCATTCAGACTAGCTACCATGACCAGGGGAACTGGTGTGTGATTGTGGGAAAGGCTCTGTGATCTCTAATGACTGGAGATGATGAGGAAATTAGATTTTCACTTGATTGGTTTATGATGAGATCTGTAATCATACAAAGCAATGATGTGTTTTATTACAAATTTTGATGAGAATAATAAAAGCCCAGAGAAGACGGGGACGAAAACATTTTTATACCGCTAATGAATGCGTTTGTTGGAAAGGTTATGCTTTTATGGTGGAGGTAGGGCTTCCCACAGTGGTCAGAACAGCACACAGACTGAACGCCCACCTCTTCAAACTGCACCTCGTCTCCTCCTCCTTCTGGACCTTTTCTGCTCTTTAACACCTGTTAGGTGTAACTAGTTTAATGTTTATTATGGTAGTTTTGTTCTTGTTTTTATAACTTACAGTACTTATTTAATAATAATAATAATAATAAAGAAAAATAAGAATAATTAGTTACCCAAACAAAGATTGTAATTGCCTGCAGAGATGTTCCATACCTGCCATTACAAGTCAGCCGGTCATCAGAAACTTCTGTAAATATCAAAAATATACTTTGTCGCACTTAATAACTGTCTGAGCCAATCAAAAACTTATTATGGTACTCTGCACATTGTGAAACGCTTTCTTATCAGTATTCATGAGGAACTGTGCTGTCTGATTCATGGCTGTTTGGTGACAGCAGGAGTTGCCTCTAACAAGATAACTTAATGGATGGAAGTGGATTGAAATTGATTCTTGGTTATCAACCCCTTGGCAAAATTGCAGACATTGCCCGAGTTAGCATCCTGTAATTGAAACAGATCCTGCTGAATTACCAGTGGCATTCGAATAATTGTACTATATTTGACATTCTATATAATTGTGAACATTAACTCTTCCAAATAGATGAAGTATTCAAACAAGGTAACACTGTCTATGAATCATCCTTCCTTGATAAGAGCTATATAACGTTCATAAGCACTACATACATATTCAGAAATTCTTATGTCAATTACTGCAAACAAGTGTAAGGTGTTTTGTCATCACTAATATAGCCATTTGCATTACCATGACATTACAAGTGATACACACCATATGCTTATTTGTGGTTACTGTTGATGAAGGGTGCACTTCCTGCACTTGAGTATTATTTATGAATGTGTTTAGTGCTTATGTAGCTTTATGGAGGATCACTCAGAAAGTGTTACCTCAAATACAAATGCTCTATGTAAATAAATAGTAGTGGTAATACAATACACTATACAAGTTTAATTAGGGAGAGGATCTCGATACAGTTCTGTTTAACGACATTCCTTCAGTAGCCAGGAAATGCAGCCGTAAATGCATTTACGACAGAAAACGAATATAGTTTACGGCAGTGTCATGGCGGCTTTCGGACAGAGTTTTGAAAGTGCTAATAATATTGAAGCAAGAAAGGAATGTAAACGCAAAGCCAGGGAGCAGGTTCTACGTGAGGTAAATCTGAATGAATGTTTTTGAAAAATGACTGTGTATTGATAATATAGTTAGAGGAAATAGCGGCGTTTTAGCCATAACATTTAGAGATGAGCGTTTATGTCTCTTAGCTAGCTAACGTTGCTCAGTTGACTTAAAGAAAATGAAACTAGACCCGAGCAAAGCTATGTTTTGATCATGATGTTGGCTAGCTGACTAGGTAGTGATTCAGTTTGGGTTTGGCCACTGACTTCACATCTCTGAAGTGAAGTGGTTAGCTAACTAGCTAGCAAGTAGGTAGCTTAGCTACAGCTTGAGTCAAGATTCTGGGTTGCTTTGGTTTATAAATGAGCATCATACGTCTGCCATACGTTCATACTTATGAGTTACAGGCACGCACTTATGTACTATGTACATTGTTGCTGTGTAATGTCATCTTACGTCAATGTGGGGGCTTTAGCGCAAAATGTAATCTACACTCAAAACACTCGTATAACTAGTCCGCAAGGCTAGCCCAGTTTTGGCATAGCATAAAACTCTGAGTTTGCCAAACACAGGTAGGTAGTTCCTCCTTACACTCATTGCTTTCTCCAAATATACGCGGTTAGTTAAATATGCGAGCTATCTACAGACATACTAGAGTAGATAGTAGATATCCTACTAACTTGGGGGGTATCTGCGCCTTTTCCACATTGCACATTGTTCATACTTAAAATTCTAAAATTCATAACTGACGTCAGAATTTTGTTTAGCCAAATGACCAGAACTGTATTTTACCCCAAAGATCTGCACAATGTTCTGTTCCTTGGAAATCATTTTTATGCTTTATCCCTAAATGTCATGAACTATAACTATGTGCTGTTACAACGAAAGCGTCAATCAAGTGAAAACTCTTATTTTTACCTTGAAGCAACTGATGGCAAATTCCAGGTTATGTGATTTAATGACTAAGTAACATTAATTGACATTAATTGTTTGCACAGGAACACTGGAATTGGTCATAAATGGGTTATTTTAATATAGTGGGTTTCCTAATATACATGATGTCTCTAGGAACTTGTCTTTTAGTGGTACCATTTGACCAACATTTAGAGGCAAATTGCAGAATTGCAAAAACGCCAAGTTTAATGTGTTTTATATGAAGATTTTATTTACATGTACCCTATGCCATATTTATATTGTTGTAAGTGGAGTCCTGCCTCATCTGTCATAACGTTTGCTCACTTGGTCTCTGAAGGCTTGTATAGCGCACTTGTATAGCGGCTGTGGCGCGGTTTCGCGCGCACTGTGTCAGTCAGTGAAGCGTCTCCAAAGTAATGCAATGGACTACTGAATTAATTAATAACCACAAGATGGCGCTATTTGACTTCTCGAAGACTACGCTGTAGGTGCTGATCAGGAGTGGACCATTGTCAGTCTAACATAATTGCAGTCAGATATCCTATGCCATATAGGAAAGCATTACAAATTAATACGCTTCATTTGATGAACAGGGTACACAAATGCAACACGTGACATAAGAGTCATCTGAAACGAGAAGTACGTTTTCTTTTTTTGTGTTATTTGGAGCTTGACAAAAATATATCGTGAACATGTCACTTGTGTATTAATGATTTTTATGCTTTCCGTTTCGACTAGCTACCTTTTTTATTTTAGTTCGGGAATTCAATAAATTCATTTAGCACAATATGTAGACAAGCATCATAAACCTTATCAGAACAAATACCTGTTCTCATTATTCACTTGAAATGACTCGGCAGGAGACCGCAAAACAGACTGCGTGTTGCAGATAAGACCCCAAAGCTTCGTTTCAGTAAATGGCTGTGCGTCAATGACAGGTTTCACAATCGCTGAACTCGCTGCAGGGGAAACGAGTTTTGATGTTTTTTTTTTGGCTTTAACCTGGGAATAAATGCTGTAGGCTAACTGTTGTGCATAAGTCAGGGTTTGTGTCCTCATCTTGGTTTTAAGGTAGGTGGTGAAGAAAAGGCAATTGAGTTTTGGATTTTTTTTTTCTTCATAAACCTATTGCTAGTCTCCAGCATACAGCACGTCACATGATAGCGATTCATAGTAAAGGCACAGTGAAATAACCACACGTGACTGGATGAGAAATTGATTCCGTGGTGCTGGACTCAAGTAATAGCCTAATTGAATGTTGTTTTGAAATAGTGGTTTCGTTTTCTAACACAAAGCCTGCTTGATTTTCTTTTCAGTGTCATTGTGTGTTATTTCCTCATGTATCTGACACTGCGACAGCTTATTTGGGGACTCTGATAGCACCGTTGATTGAATTACTACTCCACAAGGATCATAAACATCGGCATGTTTTAGAAGGCCTCAATTGTGTCGGAATGAACAAGGCAATATGACATAGCATTAATAAGACACTCGGGTGATGAAGTAAAAGCGACTAGCCGGCTTGCAGCTATCGTTCAGTAACAACAAGGGCTGCTCGTGATTGCAACTTTGTCTCCAAGACCACCTCGTGCTGATTGCAGCACCCTCAGCACCTGCTTGTGTCGCGGAGCCTCTGAAGCGTGAAGCACGCGTCATCTAAAGCTGCACCTGCTCGAGGCAGCTGTGCTGTAGCCCTACCTGCTAGATCTATGCCCTCAGCGCGCTGCCGTGTTTTTCCTAGTTCGGCCTCGGCGAACGGCGCGCTAATGGTCTGTTGAGCTTACGGGTTGGATGACCGAGGGTAGCGAGGGCAGCTGCGGTGTTGATAGAATGAGTAATGCTCTATAGCCTAATCATAAGGGCAGCGGTCTGCGAGATATGGAGACCCGCTGGTTATTATTGCTGTGGTTATGTTGTTATTTATTGCCCTTTATTTATGGCGGGTGATTGATTGGAGAGCTGTAACGGTGAATGAGAGATTATGGGGAAGTCGGGAGAAAGCAGTCATTCTGTTCAGTGATGCGCCCAGTGGTGCAGAAGGGGAAATGCAGATGGGACAGAAGCGGTGGTAGGCTGTGTGTGTTCTGGGGGATGTGCGGGCTGTGTGTGTGTTCTGGGGGATGTGTGTGTGTGTGTGTGTGTTCTGGGGGATGTGTGTGTGTGTGTGTGTGTGTGCTCTAGGGCAGTGGTTCCCAAACTCGGTCCTTGGGGACCACTGTGTATGCTGGTTTTCGTTCCAACCACAATTGCAATCCCGGAATTTTAACAAGATGTCAATTGTTCTTAATTAGGTGTTTTTAATGTTTAGAGGGATTATTTACCCTCTTAAGCCACATTGTTAGCAATAGCTATGCATGTCATGAATAATAAAAGTACAATATTCTCATTGTGCTATATTGCAAATAATTACAAAAAGGGGCAAAAGAAAAAACATTTTTTAACTGACCAAATTTATTTTATTTTATTAAATAAAATTAAAGACTGAGGTGAATCAATAGGCTCCTAATTGGTGAAATTGTGGATATATGGCCACTAAAACTAACCATTTGATAAATAATGAAAAAAAGACAAAGAAAATGATAACGAGCCAAACTTGCAGTGTTAATACATTTAAGAAAAACTTGGAGGGAACTTAAAAACTCACGTTTTCAACTACCTAATTAGGAGCCAATTGATTCACCCCAGTCTAATTTGATCAGTTTTAAAAATTTTTTTGCCTATTTGCAAAACAGACCAATAAGCACAGTAGGAACATGGGAATTTTTATTCTTCATGGCATGCATAGCTATTTCTGACATGATGTGGCTTAAGAGGGTAAATAATCCCTCTAAACATGAAAAGCACCTAATTAAGAAAAATGAACAGCTTGTTAGGATTTTGGGATTGTAATTGTGGTTGGAACGAAAACCAGCATACACAGTGGTCCCCGAGGACCGAGTTTGGGAACCACTGCTCTAGGGGATGTGTGTGTGTGTGTGTGTGTGTGTGTGTTCTGGGGGATGTGTGTGTGTGTGCGTGTGTGTGTGTTCTGGGGGATGTGCGGGCTGTGTGTGTGTTCTGGGGGATGTGTGTGTGTGTGTGTGCGCTCTGGGATGTGCGGGCTGGTCGGCTCTCTCTCTCCCAAACCAATGAAGATGTTGCAGCGATGGAATGGGCCATTGGGCCTACGAATGTAACTGGGCATTTCAAATCGCTCGCTCACTCCTGTAGAGCTGCAGGGTGCTTTCAAGGTAAACAGCAGCCAGTCCACACCCAAGAAACGAGCTGAGGTGAGCTGAAGGGGTAACGATGGTGGTCTCACTTTTAGGGGGTAGCTATGCTGTAGTGGTCAGGCTGAACTAACTGAGTCGAGCTGAAATGGTAAAGCTGGGGAGAATTAGGTGCGATGGGGGGGGGGGTTGGATTGGATTGGATTGGATTGGCTGTGCTGGTGCTGTGTATTTTGGGATCCTCAGGGGGATCGTTGGGCTGAGTTTGGGGATCTTCAGGCAGGGGAAGGTTTGGCTGCTCAAGCTAAGGGTGTGGGGTGAATTTGGGGGTCCCCAGGCAGGAGATGGATTGGCTGAGCTGAGCTGTTGGGGTGAATTTGGGGATCCTCAGGCAGGGGAACGTTTGGCTGCTCAAGCTGAGGGTGTGGGGTGAATTTGGGGGTCCCCAGGCAAGAGATGGATTGGCTGAGCTGTTGGGGTGAATTTGGGGATCCCCGGGGGACGGATTGGCTGAGCTATAGTGACTGTAGTGAGTGTGGCCTCTGTAAGGCCCAGACCCAGCCCTGCTCTGGCCCTGCTCTGGCCCCACTCTGTTGTTATCTCTCCAGCAGCTGTGTTAGTTCATCTGCATTATAAACATGTACTGCAGGATGAATTAGCTCTAATTGTGATGGATGACCTTCCTGCAGGAAACGATCGCATCTGAGCACATTCAGCGGAGGTGGTATCTCTCCTGCGCGGTAGGAAAACACAAATAAATAAGCCCTGGATGGGGCAACGGGCCTCGTACCTGAATGTGCAAAGTGCGAGGCGGGTTACGCTGTCAAAGGCTAAATGTGCAAAGTGTGATTGAGAGGAAATATGGGAGGATTCTGGCATGACTGAGGTCATAAATGATGAGTGGTTTCTCCTTGTTCTGTGCGTGTGTGTAATTCACAGCATTGGCTTTAAAAGAATGTCAGTTGTACTAAGATTTCTGCGCTATCTCTGCTCTTATGAGCTCTTTAGTTAATTACTGCTCTGATGTAGTTTCCCCTCAGTGGCCTCTCTCTCTCTTTCTCTCTCTCTGTTGTTCTCTCTTTCTCTGCTCTCTGTCACTCTCACCCTCTTTATCTCTTTCTTTCTCCTCTCTCTCACACTCTCTCTCACTCTCTCCCTCCACTCTCTCCTTTCTCTCTCTCATTGCCCTAGTAGTGAAGATTGTGCTTGTTTAAGTTGTAGTATTTCTCTGGATACAATTATGGATAGCCTACCAAATTAATAGTACTTTAAATGTATATATCAGCTATATAGTTTGTTTTTAGTTCCTAACAATTTAGTTAAAACGTTATTTGTCCAGAAAGGTCAACTTCATTTTTCTTTTTTTGCTCTGGCAAACTGAGTTTTGAGGAGTTTGAGGAAATGCCAGGGAATGTGCAGCCAGTAAGCTGCAGGAGGGATGTTTCACACGGAGATCTCAACTGTGGGTTTAATACATCTGCTCTTTCAATAAAGTCCACCTGACCTTTAATGACCACAGTGAGTCATCAATATGCTTTAGAAATGGTGTAGACACTCCCACGTTTCCTCCTGAAACCCACCCTGAGGTTATGATTCTCACAGAACGACCCGCTGCTGCCCTCTGACCTGCCTGTTATGGAACGCCTTGCACACCTGTGAGCTCTTACTCCGGCTCTATCCATGCAACTGAGCCATTCACTCACCTCTGTTAAGCTCACTCACGACTTGACCTTAAAGACCATCTCTCATTAGGAACTCAAATAGACCACATTAATTATCCCTGCATGTCATTCTGCTCTCTAAGGGTAAAGTGAGTGCTTATATGATTGTGTGGCTCTGTAGCAGTCGTGTGTGTGTGTGTGTGTGTGTGTGTGTGTGTGTGTGTGTGTGTGTGTGTGTGTGTGTGTGTGTGTGTGTGTGTGTGTGTGTGTGTGTGTGTGTGTGTGTGTGTGTGTGTGTGTGTGTGTGTGAGAGAGAGAGGCTGTAATATGTGCCTGTGTGTGTGTGTGTGAGGCTGTAATATGTGCCTGTGTGTGTGTGTGAGGCTGTAATATGTGCCTGTGTGTGTGTGAGGCTGTAATATGTGCCTGTGTGTGTGTGTGTGTGTGTGTGTGTGCCTGTGTGTGTGTGTGTGAGGCTGTAATATGTGCCTGTGTGTGTGTGTGTGAGGCTGTAATATGTGCCTGTGTGTGTGTGTGTGTGTGAGGCTGTAATATGTGTCTGTGTGTGTGTGAGGCTGTAATATGTGTCTGTGTGTGTGTGAGGCTGTAATATGTGCCTGTGTTACACATCCAGGCCAAGGAGAAATATGAGAGGGAGGAGCAGAAGGAGGAGCTGAAGCGGGCGCGGGGCGAGGACACCTGGATGCTCCCGGAGGTCGACCTGCGGCTACAGCAGCTGGACCAGGTGAGGGGCATCGGCTGGCTGTTTCCACAGCAACGGTCACCATGGGAACCTGATTCTGAGTCTGAGGATGATCGTCCCGTAGTCACCCGCTCCCTTCCTTTAAAATGCGGGAGAGGTCAGCGTGTATAAGGGTTTCAGGATGTTAAACCCTTGGGCGTGTCTTTGTAAGGATGTTGAATAAATAGATCGACTCACTTTCCATAAAAGATGAAAAAAAATGAAAATAAAGTTCCACCAGCCCTGCACAGTTACAGAAATGGCGGGTATAATTGGCGGGTACGATTGGATGTCTCGCCCCATGACCCTTCCCAATGGACTGAGGCAGTTGTCACTCAGGATGGGAGCATTTCCTGTTTCCAGCGATGAGATTTCCTGGGTGCGTCCCAATAGTCAAAAAATGCACCCTTTTTTCCTCCGCTACCACCTCCTCTACTCCGTCCCCCGGAAACGGATCTTCGTGTTTTAATCTAATGTTGCTGATTACATTTTAATTATGTATTAATTGTTACATATTAATGAATGTCTTGACGCAAACTGCAATGGCAGGTACATTGTATACTGTACATGCAAATATTTGTACTCGAAACGTTCAGGTAGTTTTGCATACTTGCGGGTAGGAGAGGAGTGGTAGTGGGGGAGTGGAGGAAGGGAGGTGGGGAGTGAAGAATATTGGGATGCATCCCCTCCCCAAGCATCTATAGCAGGTGTGGCACAGATAGAACTGGGATATCAAAATGGTGCCAATAACAATAGCTCCTCACAGAGCACATTTAATGGACATTTTGAGTAAAGCACTTTGTTAGTTCCCGCAGTAATTCTGCTTTTTAAACTGTCGGTGTCCGTATATTAATTTCCTTGCAGGAGCAGTCAGGTAAAAGCAAGAAGAAGAAAGAGAAAAAGTCAAAAAAGAGTAAAAAAGAGAAGAAGAAGAAGGAGAAGAAGGAAAAGAAGTTGGCGAAAGAGGATGGTTCCAGTGGCAGCTCTGAGGTAAGCCCTGCTCCTTCAACAAAAGAATCACTGAAGCATTGTGGGATTTCGTTTGAGTGATTGCATGGAAGAGTCTCCAGTGTTGTGAATCCTAGTTCCTTGCTGACGTGGTGCATAAGGAATGGTTTTTTCAGTTTTCTGCCAAGGCATTGCTTTTGAGACCTTACTTTGCCCTGAAAGGAGAGTCCCTGATGTGCCTTAGCAGTATACTCTTCTTTAGGTCACACAAACTGGTGCCCTGACCTAAAAGTGCTGCCCGCAAGCACACACCAAAGTGTCAGATTGTGTTTGGCCAAAACACAAAGCTTCAAGTAGTCGAAATGGGGAAAAATGGTCTGTGCGCTTTAACTTTATCCCTCACAGAAATGACTTCTGCTCGTTGAAAAGCCACTGGAAGTACAGCACGCCCTTCGGTAAAGGTTCACAGTTTCACTAACAAAGAGAGGGCAAAGGCCTGCTTCAGAGCTCTGGCCAAAGACCCTGCGTAAGGTCAGGTCTTCACTGCTGATAAATCTCCCTTTGGAACATGACCGACCATTTCTCGTTTATCCAAGGTGCATACTGTCTGAACGACCCCATAAGCACTGCATTGATATATGTGGTGAAAAATATCTTTTATCGCTATGTCGTAACGAGCCTGAACTCACATCCTGTCCCTTTTCTTTAGCCCAAATGTGTTCCGTCCTGCTATGGAGGTCAGTTCTTAGTGCCGCTTAAATTCAGCTTTTACGAAGGTTTTATGACGGCAATATAACCGGCCAAAGAGCCCTTCTGACTGAGACGTTAGAGATGAATATTAACATAAGACGCTGCTGTCAAATTAATTTCTTGGAGGGCGGCACAAGGGCTGTTTTTAGCTGCAGCCTGTGTTCTTTTAATCACTTAAATAGCCCAATCCCTTCTCCAGATTCTTATTTTTAGACTCGCGCGAAAATGGGAAAACCGAGCTGAAGGTTGTTTTTGAGCCGTGTACTTAGGAAATGTCTCGCGGCATTGTATTTAGGGAAAGTAGTAGTTATAAAAGCACTTAGCGAATTAACTAATTGGACCAATTTAGTAAAGGGATTTTGGGGGAGCGGGCGGGGGGGATTCTATTCAGAGACTGGAGCTTATTTGTGTTGTTCTCACACAAAACCCAACTGGATATTTGTTCAACTTGGAATGGACCTAAACAAGACGACTTCCTTGGTGGCTTTAACTTAGTTTAATTAATGTAAGCAGGTGGATATTGTATCTAGGCCTACAAATTCAGGTAAACCAGGCTGAGTAAATTCTCTTCTGCATTTTCTGAGACAGCGTGGACTTACCAATTCACCATGGTAACAAAGTGAATGGGCACAAGTCGTATGGGCGATGAGAGAATGAGTCATTATGAAAGACATGCATGTTTTTATCTTATCTACTATTGTTTGTTTCAATAAAATGCCACTGTTCTTATCATGAATAATGCATTGATTATACTATTCTTAGCAACTGTTATGTACACATGTACAATAACATATTTGATCGTAGTTACAGTGGAGTGATAGCGTTGTATAATAAGCACGTATGTATAGCTGACTGTGTGTACTTCTCATGTTTATTACTAGGGATAGCTCCTACGCTGTGAGAGCTGTGCTTTGTCGGATTTGCTTTGTAGTCGCGTCAATGACCTTCCATATGCACTTAGTGTACGTCGCTTTGGATAAAAGCGTCTGCCAAATGATTGTAATGTAATTGTAATGTAAAGTAACAAAAGGCACCACTTGGTCAATATATGTAGCGCAAAATTGCGGCCGTTCTGGTGTTCTCCAATAATCGACCAGTCTGTAGAGCTGATCCCAAAGTTAATGGTGTTTCTCTTTTGACCACCATGCACACCAAGGTGTATAGATCTGGCTTTCAATGATGAGAAGCTCTCTTAAGGGTGATCAGTTTCATTCAGTTAAACGATAGATTCAAGGTACAAAGACACTCAATCAATCACTCAGCCAGGCAGGGCACAGGTTCCAATTATTTGAAGTATAAAAACATGAAAAGCTTGAAGCTGAGTTGTGTGACGACGATTGTCCCAGTGCAAATCTCATCTATGAACCTCCCTGCCCAAGTGAAGAAATGCTGTCTTTAGGTGCCATTACCTGGTGATACAAAATACTCAGCCATGTGGTTTAAATAAAACTCACTGCATGTCTTGCTCAGACAGTTAGTTTATGGTCTACAGTTTCATTTAAGTGCAACAGATAAAATTAACATGATACATTGTTTGATGCCATTTTCAGATACTGACTGTAGTCTTTTTAACATGTACTTTTGGCAAAGGGTACATTTTTTTTGTTAAAGTAAAAGGTAAAATGAGAGTGAAGTTTAATAACTCATGAAGATTTATAAGGAGCTGATCAAGCATTTGGCCAGACGGTTTCTGTAATAAATTATCCCAAAAGCATGCGTACAGAAATGTCAGGTGATCAGGGAGTGAATTCCTGTGGTGTTTTTCTGGCAGAACTTGCTCCGGCTAAGAGAGGATTTATATCCTCCTCCACTGAAGTTCTCACTCGCAGCTTCCTTAGTAAATACAGCTGTAGCACATGCAGATTCACTGAAGCACACGCCATGTCACATGCGTGTGAGTTCAACAAAACACACTGCATCTCAGCCACTTGCAAAATCACCGAAACACGCGAGCATGATTTCTTTTGGCAATTGCACACTGTTCGCATTTGTACAAACGAAAATAAAACAAACAAAAGGGGAGAAACCAGCAACAATTTATCACGAAAGCTCAGTGAGATGGTGCAGATGGTGAAACTCCTCTGAGATGTAGGAGTCCCCTATTTGCTGGCCCACTGTAACAGGCCCCCAGGTCTGTCCCTAAGGTGGAGGCGAGTGTTCCACTGTAACAGGCCCCCAGGTCTGTCCCGAAGGTGGAGGCCAGTGTTCCACTGTAACCGGCTCCCAGGTCTGTCCCGAAGGTGGAGGCGAGTGATCCACTGTAACAGGCCCCCAGGTCTGTCCCGAAGGTGGAGGCGAGTGTTCCACTGTAACCGGCTCCCAGGTCTGTCCCGAAGGTGGAGGCGAGTGATCCACTGTAACCAGCTCCCAGGTCTGTCCCTAAGGTGGAGGCGAGTGTTCCACTGTAACAGGCTCCCAGGTCTGTCCCTAAGGTGGAGGCGAGTGTTCCACTGTAACAGGCTCCCAGGTCTGTCCCGAAGGTGGAGGCGAGTGTTCCACTGTAACAGGCCCCTAGGTTTGTCCCGAAGGTGGAGGCGAGTGTCCCACTGTAACAGGCCCCCAGGTCTGTCCCTAAGGTGGAGGTGAGTGTCCCACTGTAACAGGCTCCCAGGTCTGTCCCGAAGGTGGAGGCGAGTGTTCCACTGTAACAGGCCCCCAGGTCTGTCCCTAAGGTGGAGGAGAGTGTTCCACTGTAACAGGCCCCCAGGTCTGTCCCTAAGGTGGAGGCGAGTGTTCCACTGTAACAGGCCCCTAGGTCTGTCCCGAAGGTGGAGGCGAGTGTCCCACTGTAACAGGCCCCCAGGTCTGTCCCGAAGGTGGAGGCGAGTGTCCCACTGTAACAGGCCCCCAGGTCTGTCCCGAAGGTGGAGGCCAGTGTTCCACTGTAACAGGCCCCTAGGTCTGTCCCGAAGGTGGAGGCGAGTGTCCCACTGTAACAGGCCCCCAGGTCTGTCCCTAAGGTGGAGGCGAGTGTTCCTCTTTGCTGAAGCCTCTACTCATCGCTGCTAAGCCGAGCTCTTAAGAGACCTCTGTGTAAAACATTCAATTTTCCATTCCCAGTCCCCGATGGGACAGGAGTGTTAGATTGTGGCGCCCCCTGTGGAGTTGGAGTTGAAATTGCACGTCGTCGGAACATAGCCGGTCAGCTTGAACTCCCCCATGCTGCTGCGATGCTATTGCGAGATGTTTTTTCTTAAAAACTGAGTTGAGCACTCACTCTCCATATCCATATTAATGTCACACCCTGATGAAGGATTTTTGCTGAATCACTGCTGGTTCATAAATAGGGAATGAAATTACTTTTTTTTCACCCACTGTCCAAAAAAGTGGCTTGTGGATTCTAAAAATCACCAGCCATCTTCAACATTTTACCAGGCACATTACCTTTTGCACTATATCACATCCTTGGTTGGTTACCTGACAAAGTGGCTGCTAGAGTAGAAGATCTTATCAAAATTTTACCAGCATTTGACTGGTGCTGCGTGTTAATTTCACACCCGGCATACGGAGAGTGAGTGTTCGACTCTTTTCTTTTAGTTTTTAGATGTTTTTCAGCAAAGCAGCCTTTACATTAGCCAGACGGGACACAACGAGGAGACTCTGTAAAGCCTCAACAGATGTGGCTGTGACAGGCTTGTCTTATGTGCTGAAGCCAAATGGAGCTGTGCCACACAGATATTGGAGAAATTCAAGGCTCGCATTCAAATGTTCTTCTTGAAACCAGACATCTGTGTCGTCTGAGTTTTCCCTGCTGTAGAAATGTTCTCAAAAGTTTATTGGTGTCCTTGTAAACTACAGTCAAAGCACTAAAATGGCAAACCCATTCTGGTATCCTTTTTTGTCTGTGAAGTGGAGATGGTGTAGTGCTGTGTAGTCAAGGCGCTGCACCGTGACTATTTTCCACCCATGCCTTGACTAAGTAATCAATAATATCCTTTATAAATATTTTCATTTTCACTGAGACCAAAGCAATAACTAAGACGATACGTAAATGAAAACTTTGTCATAATATGTTATATCGTATGCTGTCGGCCATTGCACTTCCTTTCCCTAAATGTACAGAAGAAATGGGCTGTCTTTAACATCGTTAGCCATCTTGTATGACAGCATGCACGAATCACTAGTGACAATACAAAGTACAGTATATCTATTTGGAATTAGAAATTTCTATTTTTCGGCCCATTCCATCGTTGCAGTTGTGACTTTGCTTGGGACAAGGTTTACTTGTATTTTTGTGATGCAATGTCATGAACCGTCTGTAGTGAGATATTGTGTCCGGTCTTTTGTGTGTGACCCCTACAGGACTCTGAGGAGGAGTGGGTGGAAGCCCCGGCTGAGAGGGAGGTCTCTCAGAAAGCCTGGAAGATCCAGGGTGAGAAGAACCCGTCCACCGCCAGCCCAACAAACGCCAGCAAGGTGAGACCAGCAGGGGGCAGTGGTGGGAGAGTGTGACTTTTTAAAATTTTATTTATTTATTTATTTATTTTTTAAACCCAGTAATGACAGCCTTCAACTGCTGTCGGTTACTCCTTTTCATAGTCGCTAAAAAAGCTGTGCGTGCGGAAGTCGGCAGGGTCAGCACAGGCCTAAATGTCATGGTAGCGGACCCAGAGCGGACCCTTAGTGGAAATCCGCCTAGGCAGTGGTTTTATTTGTGTCCGCATGGACCTGTCTTTTCACCTACAAGTGTTACTTCTTCGTATCATAATCTTCGATGAACAAAGTGTTGTGCGCAGTTTGTCCTCAAAAATGATGGGAAATGTAGTCTACAAAGTATACTGTGAGTACGCTCGAAGGGCTCTATGAAGAGCAGAAGTCTGTGGACAGTCATAGTGTCTGAGTCACACACAAAACACAGCACCACCCATTTTGGGGTTCACAAAGCCTTACACTCCCATCACCATTTATCACACTGGCTTCACTGTGCGTGCGTGCGTGCGTGCGTGCGTGCGTGCGTGCGTGCGTGCGTGCGTGCGTGCGTGCGTGCGTGCGTGCGTGCGTGCGTGCGTGCGTGCGTGCGTGCGTGCGTGCGTGCGTGCGTGCGTGCGTGCGTGCGTGCGTGCGTGCGTGCGTGCGTGCGTGCGTGCGTGCGTGCGTGCGTGCGTGCGTGCGTGGCACCACTCTGACATTATTCCTTAACCTCCTTCCAGTGAGTCTGTGTACGGCTCCCTCTCTCTTTATAAGATGGATGGCTGTTTGCCGTTAATGAGGAGGGGTGGAGGGCAGGGGATGTTCTAGTGGCGGATCAATACCGGGCTGCTCTTCACGGTTCACGGCTATCGCCAGCCCGCACCCGCAATAATCAATTAACGATTGGAGTGATCGATCGAGTCGGTCTCAATAATGGCTCTTAATATTGAAGGGTTACCACGCAGTGGGTCGCTGCATCTCTGTCACTAGAGATCAGAGGCACGGTGCATGCTGGGGAACGCGTTCCTGCACTGTCACTGATCTCCATTGACAAGTGTACGGAGGAGCAGCACATTAGGGAGAGACCTGTTCCTGTGCGGTCACCATGTCCCTGTCGGTGGAGATCAGAGGACGGCGCTATGGAGACGGCGGGAGACCCAGGGACAGCCAGAGGGAGAGTCAGTGGCGGGTGAATGGAGTATGCTGTCGCTATCCGCTTCATTTGACAACCTATCAAAAGCAAAGCCCCATTAGAGTCTCCCTCTGCAGTTACGTGAAGTGTATTTTTAGGGTTCCAGTTCTGAGCTTGAACCACCCTTTGTTTATAGCAAAAACTGACTGTGATCCCACGGCGTTGTCCTCAAAAAACCGAAGGATACAGATTAACCCATTCACTACAGGCACGATCCTGGTCACAATTCACTAGCACAAGCCCATATTGGGGCCGGAAGTGGGCGAGTTTATTTGCACGAATTGCATTTTCTTTACGATGAAATTTTCAATCACTCTCGTAAAACAGCATACCGTTCGAAAGTGTTAAAACTCACAATTCTGTCCCTATAAACTATTTTACGATTCCAGTGTTATAGCGACAATTGTTGCGTGTTTTGTAACGTTACTCAAAACGGGCTCCATCTAAACGATGACTCTGTGCTTTCTGTGTATTCTGGAAATCCCTGGGCGACACGAATAAAGTCAGAGCAGTAAAGTCAGTATCTTTGTGAGAAAAAAAACTTCCACTGTGTTTGAGCTTCTGTTACTTTGTTTCAGTAATACTTTCAGTGATTCTGACTGTTTGAAGACAGATTCCTAAGGGTTACCTTACAGAAGAGACCAGGATTATGCCTGTAGTCATAGACCATTTTATTGGGGCTTGTGTTAAAAAAAAAGGTGCTGCTAGAGAAGGGGTTAAAAACCAACGTGATTTTTTAAATCCTTGAAAAGTGAAAAGGTAATTAGGAAATACCGGTATACAAAAAAAGTATAATGATCTATTGAAAACTGGGCGTGCATTAGACAAAAATGTCGAGCTGCAATTAGTCAGATGAATTGACAATGTGAAACTTTCGATATACTTTTGATCAATATTAATTAAACGAAAGACTTATGATGTCTGCCCTCTCAAGATAATGTTTGTAAAGCCATTTTTAAATCGACGGATGGAAGGCCCTAATAAATTGATATTATTCTGTTTGAGGCAGTCAACAGACTGGACTGTTCTGATACTCCACCCCCCTTATTAGCCCTTTCACCTCCCAGCACACTGGAGTGTGGCCTAGTGTTTAAGGATCAGGCCTTTGATGCACAAGTTTGTCGGTTTGTGTCCCGAAGTTACCATCTCCTTGTCATGAGCTGTCAGTGGAATGAGGATGATGTTTATGTCCGTAAAACCACTTTGAGGTTCATTAATGGGGAGATGAGTCACACTTTATTGATCCCACACATGGAAACTTAATTGTCAGACTTTGATCCCATGGCATTGTCCTCTTACATTGCTGAAAAAAAGATGATTTCTGATGGCCTTCAGTCATAAACATGTCAAAAGTTGTGATGTATCAGACATTTGAGCGTACAGCATGTAGAAATGTCCAGATATAATTGGTCCGATGAATTGACAAATGCCAAAGCTGTCATCTCCCAGACACGAGCAGTCTGCTAACGAGAAGCTGTCAGTGCAATCAGGACGATTTCTATGATCCCAATTGTCTCGCTAACTATGATCCCACTGCAAAGTTGCTGACGTCCTGATGTCAAAAGTTTATGGCCTAACAACCATACCTTCCCAACTGCCTGTCCAATCCTCACGAAAGCTTTGCATCTTTCTGTCTGTCTTGTCTGTGTTCTGCTTTTCTCTGGCTATTTTTGTGATGTGTGCTTGGAGCCCTTCAATTGCTGCTTGCTGCTATATTTGATTTTATTTTTTGCGCAGTTGACCCTATAATCACTTGTGCAAGCAAGGAGTTATGAGTGGATCCTCTTTTTTCGTTCATGCTGAAAACGATTCATCACCACTGATGTACAAGTCTTTCCTGGATCAGATTTCTCGTGTTTATTGATTGTTGGTCTGGCTGTGATGTGATAAGAGGATGAAAGAGACGTGCACCACTCGGCAAAATCATCGCAACAACAACCGCGACACTAAATTAACATTACAACCGCGACTCCAAAATTTAATGCAACTCTGGACGGAAATAAATGTTGCATAAGGTTGTCGAAACAATGCCGCGACGAATGCGCGCCGTAATCAAAGCTAAAGGCGGTCCAACGAAATATTAGAGAGTGCGACTTTTTTTTTCTTTTTCCGCCAGGCAGTGTAGCATGGCTAATCACGTAGCAGTTTCTTAACCCTGGAATTGATTCTGTGTGTAATCTATAGCTTTAGTGTTTTGGCAGTTCTGTTGGTGTTTGTGAATAGATTAAATTAACTCTCATGGATTATCTATGGCTCAATAAATTTCTTGTGTTCCAGTTCTGCCCTGCACATTTCCTGCTTGGCGTACACGCCTTTTATACTTTATCCTTCTCTCTCTGTTTGCGGCAGTTCTGCAGTAAGTTTAGTTGGCATGTTATGCTAGTGGAAAATAATATTTCATTGCCTGATGGAGGATCCTCCCTCAATGCCAATGCTACTCGGGAATCAGCAAAAATCAAAGCTGCTTCATATCCAGATTATCCACTCATAACTCATTCCTTGCTTGCACAAGTGATTATAATCGGTCACAGGAAGTGGCACGTGGCGTGATCTAAAGTGTTAGGCAAAGGTTCGTTCTGCCAAATTTATCAAAGAATCGTGGGAAATAAACACCTATAAACTGACGGGGGGCATTGAAAGAACTTGGCATTCGGCATTTGGGCACAGAATATTGTCATTTTCCTCTTAATTTACAGTATTTATAAAGGTTCCAAGGTTATGTTTTCCCTGCCAAATAAAAGTAATGCCACATTAGGGCATACATCTGTCTTGGCCAACATGGCTTGAACATGCCAAGAGATATTTATAATGAATTTACCTTGGAATCCCATTCTCTTCAAATGACACCAGACACTTCACCAATTCACTGCCTCCAAAAGCGGTAGCTATTATGTTTATTTATTCAGCACATTTCTTCATTTCTCGTAAACGTCGTAAACATTGATTACAAATGTGACAGAAACGATTGCTGTGTACCCAAGTGACATGGTTTTTGTTTCACTTCATACCAGTACTGTTGCTATGCAGTGTGTCCTTTGCAGTACCGTGACTGGGATTGGAGAGGGCTGTATTATGGAGCAGGGATTGATTGAGAGGGCTGTATTATGGAGCAGGGATTGATTGAGAGGGCTGTATTATGGAGCAGGGGTTGATTGAGAGGGCTGTTTTATGGAGCAGGGATTGATTGAGAGGGCTGTATTATGGAGCAGGGATTGATTGTGAGGGCTGTATTATGGAGCAGGGATTGATTGAGAGGGCTGTATTATGGAGCAGGGATTGATTGAGGGGGCTGTATTATGGAGAAGGGGTTGATTGAGAGAGTTGTATTATGGAGCAGGGATTGATTGAGGGGGCTGTATTATGGAGAAGGGGTTGATTGAGAGAGTTGTATTATGGAGCAGGGATTGATTGAGAGGGCTGTATTATGGAGCAGGGATTGATTGAGAGGGCTGTATTATGGAGCAGGGATTGATTGAGAGAGTTGTATTATGGAGAATGGGTTTAATGAGGGGGCTGTATTATGGAGAAGGGGTTTAATGAGGGAGTTGTATTATGGAGAAGGGGTTGATTGAGAGAGTTGTATTATGGAGAAGGGGTTGATTGAGAGAGTTGTATTATGGAGAATGGGTTTAATGAGGGGGCTGTATTATGGAGAAGGGGTTTAATGAGGGAGTTGTATTATGGAGCAGGGATTGATTGAGGGGGCTGTATTATGGAGAATGGGTTCAATGAGGGAGTTGTATTATGGAGAATGGGTTTAATGAGGGAGTTGTATTATGGAGAAGGGGTTTAATGAGGGAGTTGTATTATGGAGAAGGGGTTTAATGAGGGAGTTGTATTATGGAGAATGGGTTTAATGAGGGAGTTGTATTATGGAGAATGGGTTGATTGAGAGAGTGGTTGAGCAGGAGAGCAGTGGAAGAAGAGAGCTCGTTTGGGAATAGGAGAATTGAGTGGTAGGATGTTGGGAAAGGAGGGGAGAAGCTTTGAGGTCTCAGGACAGGGCAGTGGTTGGGTTAACTTTTATATTGTCAGAGTTATATTTGTATATGCATCCTCAAGATAATTTGGTTTCATATTTGAATTACCTTTGCTTTAGATTTACCTATGCAGAAGATGAACGTATTCACTGACCAGCCGTATATTTCTGATATGATCGTCCATATCGTCCTTATATGGACATTATTTTGTGTGATAGCACTTCGATAGCAGGCCTGCACTTCATAAGATTTATACGAGAAACCTTATCTCTGTGAATACTACCAGGTTTGGTCATCATAATTTTCATTCATCCGCACATGCACACACACTCTCACACACCAGCACAAGCTCACAGAGCACACATTTTGCTTCCGTGTGAAATGTGGAAAAGGTCAGAGGTCATTCTGCAGCAAGCCTGTACCTCACACTCTGAGCGAGACTCATGTGGACGGAGTTTTTTACGTATTATTCGTGTCTGGGGGGAGGGGGGGGGGCATCTTACCATTTTATATGGGCCTAATAACTTTTTCACGGAACGGACAGCAATATTAAACGCACGGCCATCTCTGGCTTTTTGTAGCTAGAAAAGGGAAAAAGTGTTGAGCAAGTAATGAAACGGATACTTTATTATTGTTCTGTACGAGGTGCCTGTCGCTGAAGCTGTATATTTTGAGGATGGCAGCGTTTTTTAATGGAGGAATGCTGAAAAATGCTGTGGTGCAGGTGATTTGCTGCCAGCGAGGAAATATTCCTCTCTTCCTTTCAGCGGTGATTTATTGGCTGGATACAAAGAGGCCTTCTTGACTATTAAATCCTAAAACCTAAAAGAAGGACTCAAGGTTTTTTTTTTTTAAGTCCTTTTTAAAAAAAATAATTCTCCACATATTTTTTCCAAGTATGGTCATCTTTGAAGTTGGTTGCTGTTGTGTTTGCGATTTGTAAAATGTAATTTTTTTTTTTTTAATGATACGTTAAATTTGTCTCAGAATTTTCTTTCTAGTTTGTATCCAATTACTCTGGCCATCAGCCTTTTCTCAGTAAAATAAGCTATAGACGTATGCGATGCTCTGCCCTTACTGTGTTGGTCTCTCCGTTGTCTCCAGCGAGATGATTGGATGACCTTTGACTTCCTGACCATGAAGACCACTTCGACGGAAGAGCGGCGGGCGGAGAAGGAGAAGCAGAAGGAGGAGGAGCGGGAAAAGGCGCGCTGCATTGAGCAGGTGAGAGCGCCGCGTCCGTCACCTCGCCATCTAGAGGATGGGGGTGGTATTACGATGCAGGATTACTGAGTTAGCTGGATAACTGCACTGAGTAAAACCCAGAACAGCTCTTTTTTTTTCTTCAGTCCATGTTCCTGATTTGGGAGTGTTCCGGGTTTTACTCAGTGCAGTTATCCAGCTAACTCAGTAATCCTGCATCGTAGTATACCCCCAAGGGCTCCTTCCTTAGATCGTGTCTTGTTTACACTCCCCTGAGTGCAGAAAAGGGCACAACGCTCGCTCTTACAAAGAAAAGAAAATCTTTTATTCCTTAATAAAAGACGTTTCGGCCACCATGGCCTTCATCATGTTTGCACTCCCAACCATAATTACACAGTCAGTAATGACCATTTTCTGTCTGACCATGACCATAATCAGTGAACTATAGTGAACTAGTCCTGGATTTTGTGCGATTTATGGCAGTATAGTATGTATGAAAAGAGGGTGCAAAAAGCACTTAAGACAGGGGTGCCAAAAATTGACACCCGTCTTTCTGGGGACTAAAGTTATTACTTGTTTGAAAAACTTTTCCTAAAAAAATCCAAAGTGGGCCAAGGGCACACCAAAAAAGGACAGAGAGGGGAAATCTAAAATAAAAACCTAATAACCTAAAAACACTCAAATAACCTAAATAAGAATTCATCTTTGTGAACATGGTCAATGGCAAAGTGCACAGCGCTTCCAGAGATGAATTAATTTAATATTTAACTTCATTCTCTCATGCGTCATACCCATCCCTGGTCATGGAAGCACTCCTCTCCCAGAATGCACTACTCTGCATAGTAAGACGGGCCATTCGCGCACCAGGGGTGTGTCCCAATACACGAAACATGCATCCTCCTTTCCTCCACTACCACCTCCCACCTCTGACCCGGAAACCAATCTTTCTGTCCTAATCTAACGTTGCGGATTACATATTAATGGTTACATATGAATTAATGTCTCGACACGTACTGGAATGTCAGGTACATTGTATACTGTACATACATCTACTTGTACTTGAAACGTAAAGGCAGTTTTGCATATTTCCGGGTAGTGGAAGAGACGAGTGGAGGAAATTGAGGTGAGGAGTGAAGAATATTGGGACGCACACCAGGGTTCCTGAAATGCTCTCACTTCAGAACAGTCTGCATTTCCGTCGCTGTAGAGTTGGAGGCTCTGAATGTCATGGATACATTAACGTACTGTTTGAGTATCATTTATAGTCATTTAGTTTTGTTTTAGGCCATGGCCTTTGTAGAGTAGCCTTCTGTAACAGGTTGGAAGTTCGGTTTATGAGTTTAGAATGCTAGTTTTGCTTACAGGACGATCCCCTCTGATCATATAGGCCTATAGTATCAGCCCAGAGGGGCACTGGCAGAGTTTATGAATAAATCAACCCATCTGTAGGCTTATTGCACCTCAAGAGCCTTTCTCATAGATTTTGGGCTTTCCTCTATTTCTCTGATATATTAATGGGTCTGAATTTTTTCCCCTTTTGTTTATAATAATGATTATTGGTTGTTATTATCGATTATAAATGAGCCTTCTGTGCCTTCTTGGTGTATTCCTGAGTGTTACACTGTTTTACATTCGCTCTGGATAATTGTATGTGCTACTTGGCTGTAATGTGCTATCAGGGATTTTTAAGTATTCAGTCGGTATTATTCCAGAATGATATTGTGTGAGCATAAAAGTGTTAGACTTTGTTATTCAAGGTTTCACTACAACTACAAACGATTATAATTTTGTTTTTGCACTGTACAAGAATGTAATCGGCTACATTATTGGGACTTTCATTTTACCCAAAGAAGCATCTCGTGCAAAAGGCAGAGTGCTGCATTTGCACTGGTAAGGTCAGAGCCCAGCTAGGATACATTATTGAAGTTAAGAAGTGGTGATTTAATATTCTGTTCTATATCTAATATGACTGTAACCCTTCGCGTGTGACGAGGTTGCCACATCAATATTCCGTCATTATTAATGATGTCATCAGTATAATTATTAATGCTCCTCGGGGGGGGGGGGGGGGGGGGGGGGTTGGTTGTTTGTGTGGGAAATGGAATATGAAATAAGTGTGGTTCCAAGTCACTGCATATTTCACGGTTGAACAAGAAGCTGTCTTTGCTATTTATACACTAATCAATGTAACAAATAGTGCATTGAGCCAAATAACATTTAGTCACAGCAGTTATAGCTGAAAATCAATTAACACTAGTAAAGTGGTAAATGTACAATAGATTATAGGAAAATGTACATCATACGTTGAGCTTTGTTTTTTAAAAATTGTTTCATACAAATTGTGCTTGCCATACCCAGCTTAATTAATCTATTCTTTTTAGTTGCAGGATGTAATTAAAATTTTCATCAAAAACAAAAACTACAGGTGTGTGTTCTGAGAGTATGTTGATTTGCCATTTATGCAAATTGTGACAATTATGGCACTTTAAAAATGCATTCAGTCATTTTGTTTGTTGTTCAATTTATTGTTTTATTTTATTTTTTTTAACAAATGATTGAGCTTAGATTTGCAATGCAGGGTATTATACTGGCCAGAGTGGCTTGTGGATTCTAAAAATCACCAGCCATTTTCAACATTTTACCAGCCACATTATCTTTTGCAATATAACACAACCTGGTTGGTTACTGGCCAAAGTGGCTGCTAGAGTAAAAATCTTACCAGCCACAATCAAAATTTTAGCAGGATTTGGCTGGTGGTGGGTGTTAATTTCACACCCTGGGGGTTTAGATACACTACTCACAAAAAGTTAGGGATATTCGGCTTTCGGGTGAAATTTCAGGATGAACCTAAAATGCACTATAACCTTTACAGGTGAAATTAATTTGACCTTCTCTAAACTTTTGAATGCACATGTCCAACTATTCAATGTTTCAGTACTTTTTGCACAACTTGCTGTTCTCTAAAAAGGAGCTGAACGGCAAAATTCACAACAGGTGTTTGATCCATGAATCGACTAATACATTTCCTGGTTCAATTAGAATTGGTATTTAAACAGTCCTCTTCATCATGCTGTTCACATTTTGACATCATGAGACCAAGACGACACCTAACAATTGATCAACAGTACCTCGCCATTGCGAGGCTTCAAACAGGATGTTCTCAGAGGGAAGTGGCCACTGAGCTTAGAGTGTCACAGAGTGTCATCAGCAGGTTGCAACAGAGATACAGAGAGACTGGAAGAGTCACAGAAAGGCATAGAAGTGGACGTCCTTTGGCCACATCCCACACTGATGACCGCTTCATTGTGAACAGTGCCCTGCGGAACCGGATGATGAATGCCACTCAACTCCAGGCACATTTAAGGGAGGTGAGAGGCACCCAAGTGTCACGTCAGACCATTCGAAACCGTTTACATCAGCGTGGTCTGCGTGCTAGACGACCTGCAAGGGTACCTGACCACACCACCAGGCACAGGCGTCATCGTCTTGCATGGGCCAGGGAGCATTTACGCTGGACGAGGGACCAGTGGGCCTCAGTGCTGTTCTCTGATGAAAGTCGATTCACGTTGAGCAGAAATGATGGCCGCCAACGATGTTGGAGACGTCAAGGAGAGCGCTATGCATCAGCCACTGTTGTCACCAGACGACCCTTTGGTGGTGGCGGTGTTACAGTGTGGGCAGGTGTGTCTAGTCAATACAGAACTGCCCTACACTTTGTGAATGGTACAGTGACAAGCCCATACTACCTGAATAACATCATTAATCCAATCATTGTGCCCCTGCATGAACAACACAGGCCTAATTTCATCTTCATGGACGACAATGCTCCAGCTCATCGAGGTCGCATCATTAGGGAAAGGCTGCTGGAGACTGGGGTACCTCAAATGGAGTGGCCTGCACTTTCTCCAGACCTGAATCCCATAGAAAACCTATGGGATCAGCTGACTCACCGTGTAGAGGCTCGTAACTCTGTACCCCAGAACCTCAATGACCTGAGGGCCGCCCTTCAAGAAGAGTGGGATGCCATGCCTCAGCAGACAATAAGTCGACTTGTGAACAGCATGAGACGTCGTTGTCAAGCTGTAATTGATGCTCAAGGGCACATGACAAGTTATTGAGACATTGACATTTTTGTTGTGGTATACCCACCACTGTTGTTGGCTTTTGTTTCAATAAATTGTTTGAGATGAGGAAATCACCATTGCATGCTTCTACTTAAATGCCCTACTTTCATGATACGTATAATATCACTGTAGCGTGAACTTACATTTTCCATAAATTTCACCCGAAAGCCAAATATCCCTAACTTTTTGTGAGTAGTGTATGTCTGTTGGAGTTGTTGTTGCTCTGTCTGATTGTCCTGGCTCTTCCGTACTTCCCCTTATTCAGGATAGGACACAGAGTCCAAGGCTGTTATCAAACCTCATGCTTTAAGGGCAATAATAAGAGGAAATTAAGAAAAATAACATTCCATGCGATGCTGCAGCATGCAGTGTACATTGGTAGTTACCAGTCGTGGGTAATTAGTCGATTTGTAAAAACATTTCTTTACCAGCGGATAGAAGCTGAACGGGATCTTATGTTTGCACATTTTTCCTCTGTTTGGTAATGTCGTGCTCACAGGATACAATTTCTCTCTTTCAACCAATTGAGCCGGAATTCTGATGAAACAAATGTCTTGAATTTTTCTGTATTGATTATTTGTCCCACTGTCAAGGTTAAAGATCACAGAGGCTCTTTTCCATTAATCAATGAATTGTATTTATGTAGCCTAGTGCATTTTCAAAATCAAGATCGTCACAAATTGAGGTCAGTCAACATATTCGGTTCTTTTTTAGATCCAGTGCAAATCTTTAGAGGTCGATGGCTGTTGGACGGACCAATATTGTGCAGCAAAAAAACTCTCCCATACCTTGTTTCTTCTAGGTTATTTTTGATCTGAAATAAATACAATAAAACAAAGCAAGCCATATAATGCTGTGCCAAAATATTTTGATTAGCACATTTCTACTTTTGGGGGGTGGGGGCGGGGAGAGTGCTGCTTGTTTGAATCACAAGTAATTTTGCCAGAAGTAGCCTATTATTCTTAAACATATTGCTGTTCAAGCACTTGAATTGCACTTTTGGTAAAGAATAGCCATTTCTCTTTCATGTGGTAATGAATAAGAAAACTGAATGGCATGTAAAGGCCTGTAGAAGACTGCAGTTGAATTGCATTGTGTGCAGGTATATGCTATGTTGTTGTGGAGCACTGTGTAACCTATTGTAGCCTATTGTAGCTTTGCACCTCAAAAAAAAAAAACTAACTTACGTTTTGCATTGCAAAGCTGACCCCTTCCGGTTTTCTGCTTATTAATTTGCCTTTCCATAATTTTTTTTTCCTATTTTGCAGGACACAGTT
This sequence comes from Synaphobranchus kaupii, assembly GCA_029718625.1. Taxonomy (NCBI): domain Eukaryota; kingdom Metazoa; phylum Chordata; class Actinopteri; order Anguilliformes; family Synaphobranchidae; genus Synaphobranchus; species Synaphobranchus kaupii. The sequence continues at coordinate 11,269,814 of CM056378.1, forward strand.
AAAATGAGAATCTTGTATTGTATTCATTTTGTTGTGCTTTCTGAAATATTTCTCCCCTAAAAATGTTGTTACACAGCTTGCGGTAGAACCGTTTGGTGACCCACAGGTCAGAAAAGCGCTTACATTGTTAGCAGCTTAATTAATGCTAAGTGGGTAATGTTTTTTCTAGCTAGATGGATTAAGGTTGAAATGGATTGAAGTGTGAACATCTTGCCAGCTCACCGCAACATAAAAGATGTCCATTTAATGGCATTGTTTATAGAGTCCGCTGCATTCAGGACAAGTAAAGTGCTGTAATAAAAAGCACTGTTCATTGATTATAGGCAAATTGAAGAGCTGAGTAAAATTACCCAGTTTTAATAATGGTAAAACATTAGTGCATGTAAAGCTTTTATATATGAACCGTATGGTCAACTATTAGCCTAATGGATTTTGGCACATGATCAAAGTAGACAATGAGGATTGTAGAGGTTACAATATCGTCTGAATGTTGGGGCTCTCTCTTTCATGTGCAAGTCCGTAGCAAGGCCTTAGAGAAGTAGGATCTTGGTAAATTCAAACCAGTATTTAGGCTCAGTGGGATAATGCAAATATGAATAAAACTATCCCCTTATTTTGGGACCCCAAACAGCATTTGCAATAAGGTAGTTTTCAATAACAGCTTCTTGTTACTTATACATTTCTCCTTATGCTAATATCCATGTCTGTCCGTTAACATTCTCACTACTACTTTACACAATGGTTAGCCGTGTGCTTTGTCCCCCGTCTCAGTCTTAGCAAACATTGGCACCCTACTTGCAACTGCTGTTTATCTGTTACATTAAGTGGATATTTATAGATCTAAATTCACCAGTCCTATCTCATATTTTGTGTGTTTAATACAGATAAATGTCCACTTAGCCACCAAGTGTTGCCTTGTATTCAATTATATCTACACGGTGGGGAAATGCGATTGGTGTTGCATCTTGTACACGTTTTTTTATTTATTTTGCGACTGACTTCTTTTTTTTTTTTTATTCATTTTTTCTTTGCGAAATGTTTATTTTTTGAGAGACAATTGCCAATATATCCTCCTCGTATGAGCCCCAAGGCTGTGTTATAAATGTGAATGTGCATGGTAATTTTCCTAATGTTACCTGGAAACCCACTGAGAAGGAAGGGGGAGCTGCACCGCTCGTTCTGATTGCCTCATTTGTAATAAATTTGACGAGCGTTCTGCTCGTTCCTCTGAAACGGACCGCGAAAGCCTTCGCAAAACTTGTTTTTGGGATAAAACTAGCAAATGTCAAGAGCGATGGAAGATTGAAACAATTATTAAAGAAGCCGAGGGAAAGCTATAAAAAGCATCATCAAATAAATGATCTTACAGAGAGACTATAATGGTGGCAGTGTGACTCAATGACTGCTGGGAAGAAAATAAGCGCCGGTTTGCTGAAGCGCTGTACTAAGTGAAGTTGTGAGCTGACGGGGGTGACAATTGAGCGACGTTTCGCAGAATTTTTGTACTAAGAGGGTGTGAGCTGACATGACACTTGGAACGGTTCGATGAATCGCTGTACTAAGTGAGTGTGAGCTGACATGGTGACACTAGAGCGATTGTTCACTGAATCACTGTACTAAGTGAGTGTGAGCTGACATGGTGACACTAGAGCGATGGTTCGCTGAATGGCTGTACTAAGTGAGGGTGTGTGCTGACATGGTGACACTAGAGGGACGGTTCACTGAATCACTACAAAGTGAGTGTTTGAGCTGACGGGATGACACTAGAGCGATGGTTCGCTGAATGGCAGCACTAAGTGAGGGTGTGAGCTGACATGAGGACACTAGAAAACGGTTCGCTGAATCGCGTGTACTAAGTGAGGGGTTTGTGCTGATGGGGTGACACTAGAGCGGTGGTTCGCTGAATGGCTGTACTAAGTGAGGGTGTGTGCTGACATGGTGACACTAGAGGGACGGTACGCTGAATCGCTGTACTAAGTGAGTGTGTGAGCTGACGGGGGTGACACTAGGAGTGATGGTTCGCTGAATGGCAGCACTAAGTGAGGGTGTGTGAGCTGACATGAGGACACTAGAGGGACGGTTCGCTGAATCGCTGTACTGAGTGTGTGAGCTGACGGGGTGACACTAGAGCGATGGTTCGCTGAATGGCAGCACTAAGTGAGGGTGTGAGCTGACATGAGGACACTAGAAACGGTTCGCTGAATCGCTGTACTAAGTGAGGGTGTGTGCTGACGGGGGTGACACTAGAGCGATGGTTCGCTGAATGGCTGTACTAAGTGAGGGTGTGAGCTGACATGGTGACACTAGCATTCTCTCCTCTTTTCTCTGTTCAGGCAGGTCTGCACAAGCTCGAGCTCAACCCTTTCTGGAAGGACGGAGGGACGGGCGTGCCTCCAGAGCAGAGCGATGTGGCCCCCCTTAAAAAAGGTAATCGCTGCTACAGTAAATACCGTTATGTTCTCCAGCCCGTTTCCTTTGTTTACAGGGTGCTTGGGGGGGGGGGGGGGTTTGCTGACGTTGGCAGCAGTCTTCTGTTTTACACAGCTGAGCGTTTCAGCCACGGCCACCCGTCAGGCGAGGTCGAGCGCCTCGGTCCAGGCCAGGTCAAAGAGCGGTCACCCGCCTGCCGTTTGAACCCGCAACCCTCTGGCCGCTTCTCAGAATGGCTATTTCCATTCTTTTTAGATTTACGCACCGATAGCTGTGCTTCTAATCTCACGCCCTGGTTTTGGAACCTGAAAAGGGGCGCAAATGTTTTCCGTCAGATGAGTTGCAGTGTGTGCAAAGGGCAAACGTAGTGCCATAATAAGAGATTCCTCTGCGTTTTTTATTCAGAGGAGTCGGGGAAGTAAAGCTGGTCTTACACTGACGAATGCCACCGTTTCCCAGACTCAGCAGCGGCACATAAACATAAATAAAGCCTGTGTGGAGGAAAGCGGTGAGCCAGTATGGGGAAAGCGGTGAGCCTGTATGGGGAAAGCGGTGAGCCTGTATGGGGAAAGCGGTGAGCCTGTACGGAGAAAGCGGTGAGCCTGTATGGGGAAAGCGGTGGGCCTGTATGGAGAAAGCGGTGAGCCTGTATGGGGAAAGCGGTGAGCCTGTATGGGGAAAGCGGTGGGCCTGTATGGGGAAAGCGGTGAGCCTGTATGGAGAAAGCGGTGAGCCTGTATGGGGAAAGTGGTGAGCCTGTACGGAGAAAGCGGTGAGCCTGTATGGGGAAAGTGGTGAGCCTGTACGGAGAAAGCGGTGAGCCTGTATGGAGAAAGCGGTGAGCCTGTACGGAGAAAGTGGTGAGCCTGTATGGGGAAAGTGGTGAGCCTGTATGGGGAAAGTGGTGAGCCTGTATGGAGAAAGCGGTGAGCCTGTATGGGGAAAGCGGTGAGCCTGTATGGAGAAAGCGGTGAGCCTGTATGGAGAAAGCGGTGAGCCTGTATTGGGAAAGCGGTGAGCCTGTACGGAGAAAGCGGTGAGCCTGTATTGGAGAAAGCGGTGAGCCTGTATTGGAGAAAGCGGTGAGCCTGTATGGAGAAAGCGGTGAGCCTGTATGGGGAAAGCGGTGAGCCTGTATGGAGAAAGCGGTGAGCCTGTATTGGGAAAGCGGTGAGCCTGTACGGAGAAAGCGGTGAGCCTGTATTGGAGAAAGCGGTGAGCCTGTACGGAGAAAGCGGTGAGCCTGTATTGGAGAAAGCGGTGAGCCTGTATGGAGAAAGCGGTGAGCCTGTATTGGAGAAAGCGGTGAGCCTGTACGGAGAAAGCGGTGAGCCTGTATTGGGAAAGCGGTGAGCCTGTATTGGAGAATGCGGTGAGCCTGTATGGAGAAAGCGGTGAGCCTGTACGGAGAAAGCGGTGAGCCTGTACGGGGAAAGTGGTGAGCCTGTATTGGGAAAGCGGTGAGCCTGTATGGAGAAAGCGGTGAGCCTGTATGGGGAAAGCGGTGAGCCTGTATGGAGAAAGCGGTGAGCCTGTACGGAGAAAGCGGTGAGCCTGTACGGAGAAAGCGGTGAGCCTGTATGGGGAAAGCGGTGAGCCTGTATGGGGAAAGCGGTGAGCCTGTTCGGAGAAAGCGGTGAGCCTGTATGGGGAAAGCGGTGAGCCTGTACGGAGAAAGCGGTGAGCCTGTATGGGGAAAGCGGTGAGCCTGTTCGGAGAAAGCGGTGAGCCTGTATGGGGAAAGCGGTGAGCCTGTACGGAGAAAGCGGTGAGCCTGTTCGGAGAAAGCGGTGAGCCTGTATGGGGAAAGCGGTGAGCCTGTATGGAGAAAGCGGTGAGCCTGTATTGGGAAAGCGGTGAGCCTGTATGGGGAAAGCGGTGAGCCTGTACGGAGAAAGCGGGTGAGCCTGTATGGAGAAAGCGGTGAGCCTGTATGGAGAAAGCGGTGAGCCTGTATGGAGAAAGCGGTGAGCCTGTACGGAGAAAGCGGTGAGCCTGTATGGGGGAAAGTGGTGAGCCTGTTCGGAGAAGCAAGCGGTGAGCCTGTACGGAGAAAGCGGTGAGCCTGTATGGAGAAAGCGGTGAGCCTGTACGGAGAAAGCGGTGAGCCTGTACGGAGAAAGCGGTGAGCCTGTACGGAGAAGCAAGCGGTGAGCCTGTACGGAGAAAGCGGTGAGCCTGTACGGAGAAAGCGGTGAGCCTGTACGGAGAAGCAAGCGGTGAGCCTGTACGGAGAAAGCGGTGAGCCTGTACGGAGAAAGCGGTGAGCCTGTATGGAGAAAGCGGTGAGCCTGTATTGGGAAAGCAGTGAGCCTGTATTGGGAAAGCGGTGGGCCTGTATTGGGAAAGTGGTGAGCCTGTATTGGGAAAGCGGTGAGCCTGTATGGAGAAAGCGGTGAGCCTGTATGGAGAAAGCGGTGAGCCTGTATGGAGAAAGCGGTGAGCCTGTACGGAGAAAGCGGTGAGCCTGTATTGGGAAAGCGGTGAGCCTGTACGGAGAAAGCGGTGAGCCTGTACGGAGAAAGCGGTGAGCCTGTACGGAGAAAGCAGTGAGCCTGTACGGAGAAAGCGGTGAGCCTGTACGGAGAAAGCGGTGAGCCTGTATTGGGAAAGCGGTGAGCCTGTATGGAGAAAGCGGTGAGCCTGTACGGAGAAAGCGGTGAGCCTGTACGGAGAAAGCGGTGAGCCTGTATTGGGAAAGCGGTGAGCCTGTATGGAGAAAGCGGTGAGCCTGTACGGAGAAAGCGGTGAGCCTGTATTGGGAAAGCGGTGGGCCTGTATTGGGAAAGCGGTGAGCCTGTATTGGGAAAGCGGTGGGCCTGTATGGAGAAAGCGGTGAGCCTGTATGGAGAAAGCGGTGAGCCTGTATGGAGAAAGCGGTGAGCCTGTATGGAGAAAGCGGTGGGCCTGTATGGAGAAAGCGGTGAGCCTGTATTGGGAAAGCGGTGGGCCTGTATGGAGAAAGCGGTGAGCCTGTACGGAGAAAGCGGTGGGCCTGTATTGGGAAAGCGGTGAGCCTGTACGGAGAAAGCGGTGAGCCTGTACGGAGAAAGCGGTGAGCCTGTACGGAGGAAAGCGGTGAGCCTGTACGGAGAAAGCGGTGAGCCTGTACGGAGAAAGCGGTGAGCCTGTACGGAGAAAGCGGTGAGCCTGTATTGGGAAAGCGGTGAGCCTGTATGGAGAAAGCGGTGAGCCTGTATTGGGAAAGCGGTGGGCCTGTATTGGGAAAGCGGTGAGCCTGTATTGGGAAAGCGGTGAGCCTGTATGGAGAAAGCGGTGAGCCTGTACGGAGAAAGCGGTGAGCCTGTATTGGGAAAGCGGTGAGCCTGTACGGAGAAAGCGGTGAGCCTGTACGGAGAAAGCGGTGAGCCTGTACGGAGAAAGCGGTGAGCCTGTACGGAGAAAGCGGTGAGCCTGTACGGAGAAAGCGGTGAGCCTGTACGGAGAAAGCGGTGAGCCTGTATTGGGAAAGCGGTGGGCCTGTATGGAGAAAGCGGTGAGCCTGTATGGGGAAAGCGGTGGGCCTGTATGGAGAAAGCGGTGAGCCTGTACGGAGAAAGCGGTGAGCCTGTACGGAGAAAGCGGTGAGCCTGTATTGGGAAAGCGGTGAGCCTGTATGGAGAAAGCGGTGAGCCTGTATTGGGAAAGCGGTGGGCCTGTATTGGGAAAGCGGTGAGCCTGTATTGGGAAAGCGGTGGGCCTGTATGGAGAAAGCGGTGAGCCTGTATGGGGAAAGCGGTGGGCCTGTATGGAGAAAGCGGTGGGCCTGTATGGAGAAAGCGGTGAGCCTGTACGGAGAAAGCGGTGAGCCTGTACGGAGAAAGCGGTGAGCCTGTATTGGGAAAGCGGTGAGCCTGTATGGAGAAAGCGGTGAGCCTGTATGGAGAAAGCGGTGAGCCTGTATGGAGAAAGCGGTGGGCCTGTATGGAGAAAGCGGTGAGAAAGCGGTGAGCCTGTATTGGGAAAGCGGTGGGCCTGTATGGAGAAAGCGGTGAGCCTATATGAAATGTGGCCGCTGCTTCTCTTCCTCCTGGTGATGAATAGGTTTGTCTGAAGTCATTCCCGCCCAGCCACTCTGGGGGAAAATTTGGAAGATTTAAGTCATCTCCTGTTTCCCCCACCCCCCCCCCCCCCCCCCCCCCCCCCCCCCCCCCCCCCCCCCCCCCTCCCCATTGAAACGCAGTCATCACCACTAATGCTGCACCTTCATCCATGACCAGCTCACAGCGACGAGATTAATCTGCTGCACACACACACACACACACATACATACACCCCTCTTCTCACTCAGTGCCGTTTCTCCCCTCCTTAGTGCTTCCCTGCTCAATTGGCTTTGATGATTGCTTTGGTCCTCACTGCGTTTGGAGTACGTGTTGGTTTGGTCCTCACTGCGTTTGGAGTACGTGTTGGTTTGGTCCTCACTGCGTTTGGAGTACGTGTTGGTTTGGTCCTCACTGCGTTTGGAGTACGTGTTGGTTTGGTCCTCACTGCGTTTGGAGTACGTGTTGGTTTGGTCCTCACTGCGTTTGGAGTACGTGTTGGTTTGGTCCCTCACTGCGTTTGGAGTACGTGTTGGTTTAGTCCTCACTGCGTTTGGAGTACGTGTTGGTTTGGTCCTCACTGCGTTTGGAGTACGTGTTGGTTTGGTCCTCACTGTGTTTGGAGTATGTGTTGGTTTGGTCCTCACTGCGTTTGGAGTACGTGTTGGTTTGGTCCTCACTGTGTTTGGAGTACGTGTTGGTTTGGTCCTCAACTGAGTTTGGAGTACGTGTTGGTTTGGTCCTCACTGTGTTTGGAGTACGTGTTGGTTTAGTCCTCACTGTGTTTGGAGTATGTGTTGGTTTTGTCCTCACTGCGTTTGGAGTATGTGTTGGTTTGGTCCTCACTGCGTTTGGAGTACGTGTTGGTTTGGTCCTCACTGCGTTTGGAGTATGTGTTGGTTTGGTCTTCACTGCGTTTGGAGTACGTGTTGGTTTGGTCCTCACTGCGTTTGGAGTACGTGTTGGTTTGGTCCTCACTGCGTTTGGAGTGTACGTGTTGGTTTGGTCCTCACTGCGTTTGGAGTACGTGTTGGTTTGGTCCTCACTGCGTTTGGAGTACGTGTTGGTTTGGTCCTCACTGTGTTTGGAGTATGTGTTGGTTTGGTCCTCACTGCGTTTGGAGTACGTGTTGGTTTGGTCCTCACTGTGTTTGGAGTACGTGTTGGTTTGGTCCTCACTGTGTTTGGAGTACGTGTTGGTTTGGTCCTCACTGTGTTTGGAGTACGTGTTGGTTTAGTCCTCACTACGTTTGGAGTATGTGTTGGTTTTGTCTTCACTGCGTTTGGAGTACGTGATTAAGAAAGCCTTGTCTTTTTTTTAAAAATATGCGCATGTGGAGCGCTACGCGTTCGTCCTCAGGCGATCTTGTACAGGACTCTCATCTTGGCTGCATTACATGAGTTTGGGGACGTGCAGGAGGGCTTAATGTGGATGGGAGTTCACAGGCGCTCTTTGTAGGCCGTGGGCGGCAGCGAGGATTAGTGGTGACGGAACAGGACCTGAAGCTTGTCGGGTCGGAGTGGGACAAACTCCTGCTTTATTGCTGTACCATTGTGTGCCCACTGTGCTAGTACCTGCTTTTTGTGACCCCTCATATATTTATTTCTGGTAACGCACATTTTGCCTCGTTAGTATTAAGTTTCTCAAATTGTTCCACACGTTGCTTGACATGATTTTGCTCTCCACGTTTGGAGCGGTTATATTGAACTTCTATTTCCTGTGTGCGCACTAGCAACGTTGATGTGCTCTAAAGTGCAAACAGTTACCCAGTTTTCAATAAGCAGTCATGAGTAGGCATCAGTTTTTTCAAATGGGGGATACTGCATTTTGGAAATAAACTTCATATATTGATTATTTTATTGTACTTAATTAGGCCCATGTTAAATTTCCCGGTTTCCCAACATCATTCTCTTTTGGGAACGGGAAGGAATTGTGATGGGAAATACTGGGATTAATCACTGGGATTAATCACTGCGGTGTGACAATCACGACAGGCGATCGCCCGTACCTTCAGATGGCACCAGATGTGCGTGCGTGTCTGCACGTGTGTGCGTATGCGGTGCGTCTGCTGTATACGTGCGTGCGCGTATGTGTGTGTGTGTGTGTGTGTGTGTCTGCTGTGTGCGTACGTGCCTGCTGTGCGCGCACGTGTGTATGTGTGGGGGGAAATTTGTTTTCCATTTTAAACGGATGAAATGTGTGAGTTTTGAACAGTGACTCTAGGGAAGAGCCGACAGTGTTGTTCACTGTGCCAGTGTTTACAGGGAGGTGCTTTTGTCTCTGTCTCTGTAATTCATTTCATTTTGCTGACGCTTTCATGCACAGCAATTTCACACTTGAGAAGCCCCTGGCATCAATGCTCACTGATGCACTCTGGGTAAATTACCAAGCTTCAAGGGTGCACTTTCCCATGGGGCAGGCAAAATTAAGCCATGACCCGACCCCCCCCCCCCCCCCCCCCCCCCCCCCCCCCAACCCAACCCAGCTCTCTCCCAGGGGGAGTGAATGCGTGTAAATTCAGCAATCTGTTGTTGGAGGAAATATTTCTCTCCCTGATATCCATAGCATTGAATCCACTGAATCCAACTGCATGCGTGCGTGTGTGCAAGTTATTTTCTGTGTGTGTGTGTGTGTGTGTGTGTGTGTGTGTGTGTGTGTGTGTGTGTGTGTGTGTGTGTGTGTGTGTGTGTGTGTGTGTGCGCGTGCGTGTGTGTGTGTGTGTTATTTTCATTGTGTGTGTGTGTGTGTGTGTGTGTGTGTGTGTGTGTGTGTGTGTGTGTGTGTGTGTGTGTGTGTGTGCAGCGATTGGTCCCTGTGCAGTCTCCCACACCTCCATGTTCACTTATTACAGTCATTATTATTATAAGTCATTACAGCGCTTTAGATTTTGAGAGGCCTGGCCTCTCGTGGTACCGCGGCTGCCTTTTAAAGATAACCTGGGTTTAGGGTTAGAGGTCATAGTGTCTTATATCTCTTACTGTCTGTGTGATATTGCATCAGCAGATGGGCAGGACGTAACGGCTTGGGTTTTAAGCATCTGCAGGCGTGCGTGCGTGCGTGTGCGTGTGGCGTGCGCCACCAAACCGGTGTGCTTACAATCCACACCAAGAAGAACTGTACTCTGATGTGCCTCATAACCTGAGGGTTGCCAGGTTGAATCCCAGCTCAGGCCTGGACTGGAACTCTTCAGAAAGGCGCTGTATAAGCACTGACGGCATCAGTTGATATCCAGCCACACAAACCATTATGGAAATTGTCGTCCTTGTTATTTGACCTTGAAGAGTGTATTCTGTTGAGTAATATGCAGCCAGAGGGGCTTAATGTGTGTGTTTTTTTTTTGTTGTTGTTTTTTGTTGTTCAGCGGCGGTGGTGGACGACGGGGGTCTAAGCTGGCTCAGAAAGTCTTATCAGCGCTATGAGGGAGCAGGCAGAGAGGGAACAGCGCAGTCTGGAGCACACACACACACACACACACACACACACACACATTAACATGCAGATATGGAGTGTACAAACCACCAATCCTATTAAGCCCCTCACTATTAACTTTCTGTCCCGCTATCCCTGCACTTTCTCTAAAGACACTCAAAGGACAGTCCGGACTCTGGACTGATGTTAGCTTAGCTGCTAGCACAGCACTGTTAGCTTAGCTGCTAGGGCAACTTCACTTCCTGCTGAAAGCACAACCAGCTTAGTTCCACTGACATTTTACCTTAGCTCTTGTCTGAAATCTGTTAATCACCATAAGAGAATCTAATGCAGCTAAGTGGAGCTCCAGGAAAACTGGAAGCGGAATAGTTTCAGTTCGCATTGAGGTTTACGGCCTTCACCCCCCCGCATTGTGGTTATTTCTCTTCAGTTGATTGGTCGTCCTGTCTTTCCCCCTGCAGTCTATGGAGCAGTTCCAGAAGAGGCTGAAGGAGGCTGAGAATGCGGCGTACGGACAGAGGAATGCGGAGAGGGGTTCAGGTGCAGAGAGGTGGAGGAGAGGGGGCGCCCAGACCTCCGGGAGGAGTTTCGGCAGGGGCAGGGAGTCGTTCCCACCCCCCGGCAGCGAATATGCGGACCGGGGGCTGGGGCGGGGCGATAGGCGGGGAGCACGCAGAGACTGGCAGGTGGACAGGGGGCAGGACTCACAGGACCACAGAAGGGGCGATAGGCTCAGAGACGGCCGGACGGAGGAGGCGGAGCGGGGGACACAGGGAGGGCCGTGGGAGAGAGCCCGCGAAGGGGGCGGAGCCGTGATGATTCCCCACGCAGAGAGAGCCCACAAAGGGGGCGGACCTATGATCTCCCACACAGGGGGCGGAACCACGATGATTCCCCACGCAGAAAGAGCCCAGACAGGGGGTACAAACGCTACGATCCTCCTCGAAGAGAGAGCCCACAAAGGGGGCGGAGTCACAATGAGAGCCCGGACAGGGGGCGGAGCCGTGATGATTCCCCTCGAAGAGAGAGCCCAGACAGGGGGCACAAACGCTACGATCCTCCTCGAAGAGAGAGCCCACAAAGGGGGCGGAGTCACAATGAGAGCCCGGACAGGGGGCGGAGCCGTGATGATTCCCCTCGAAGAGAGAGCCCAGACAGGGGGCACAAACGCTACGATCCTCCTCGAAGAGAGAGCCCACAAAGGGGGCGGAGTCACAATGAGAGCCCGGACAGGGGGCGGAGCCATGATGGTCCCCCTCGCAGAGAGAGCCCAGACAGGGGGCACAAACGCTACGATCCCCCTCGAAGAGAGAGCCCACAAAGGGGGCGGAGTCACAATGAGAGCCCGGACAGGGGGCGGAGCCATGATGATCCCCCTCGCAGAGAGAGCCCGCGAAGGGGGCGGAGACCCGACAAATCTCCCCCGTCGCTGGGGTCCCTGAAGGCCAAGTTCTTGAAGCCCACCGCGAGCGAGGATGACACATGGACCGGTTGGGCTCGGAAAAACGATGCCGCCCCCTCGTCAAGCTCCTCGGGTTTCCTCCGGCCCAGCGACGAGGGCGGAGAGGCCAAACAGAGCCGAACTCCGGCCTGGAAGAAGCCCAGCTTCAGAGAGCCGGAGCCGGTGCCGGAGAAGAGCCCCGTGACGTCCGCCGGACCGGAGGACGCTCCTCATCCTGACCCAAAACACTCCAGGGGAGGGGATGCCTCGCCCCAGCGCCAGCCAATCAGGGAGGCTGACTCTGCCCTACCGGCCAATCGCAGCCACAGGCCTATGGCCTCGTCTCCCAGGTCAGCGTTCAGCGACTGTTTCCCCCTTGGTTGAGACATCACATGACACCTCAGGGCCAATCAGACTCTTCTGTATTGAGTGTTCACAACCTGTAACTTGTACAACCAGTAGTGTAATATAATTTGATCACATGTGGTACAAGACTACCCTAAAATGAGATGCTGTGCACTCTGTTCACGGTGATTTTCAAGCACAACCTCACGGAGTTCACATCGAATATTACTATTAACTGAAATGGCTACCTAGACATCAAAATGTGGAACATATTCACTGAGTCAGAAACTTTTGTACATTGCAACTCAAGTAATAATTCCTCCTGTCCTACTCAAGAATTACGTTTTTCCCCCCTACTTGCAACAGAGATCATCCATGATCACATTCACATGAGATCATCCATGATCACATTCACATGAGATCATCTATGATCACATTCAGACGACCAAGATCATCCATGATCACATTCACATGAGATCATCCATGATCACATTCACATGAGATCATCCATGATCACATTCACATAACAGAGATCATCTATGATCACATTCAGACGACCAAGATCATCCATGATCACATTCACATGAGATCATCCATGATCACATTCACATGAGATCATCCATGATCACATTCACATAACAGAGATCATCTATGATCACATTCAGACGACCAAGATCATCCATGATCACATTCACATGAGATCATCCATGATCACATTCACATAACAGAGATCTTCCATGATCACATTCAGACTCTTGTTAAGTAAAAATTTGCCATCGCCCCAGTCAAGCGGGTTTATTCCTGACAGTTCTGCAGCTAACAGACGGTCTGTCTTTCCGTGAGAGTGTTCGAACACCGTGAAATCCATCTCCTCGGTTTGCCTGCTTTGTCGAAGGCTTCCCTTTTTGTCCTGCCATTAAACAAAACCTGTTCTTAGAAATGTGGAAAGACCATCAGCATGAAATTAACCTTTAATTGCAATGAAAAAATGTTTTATGTCCCTCAGGAAATCAAGCTTAATTTGAGTTCTGTCGTACCTTTTAAGTAGAAGCCCCTTCTGTGAGGAGGAGTGATGGCCTAATGGTCTATAAAGGGCTGGTGATTGATGGCACTGCTCTTACCTGTGGAGTTCTGTGTCCGTCTGAATTAAGCAGCATTTTTAAAACTTTGCAGCGACATTGGCACTGTCCTTCATAAGTCAATTATAAAAGTAGCAATGTCAGAGCATACTGCCCATTGCATTTTCATGCACACAGGCCTCTCAACATTGACAATGGTTAGCAGTGCTCAGGCCTCGACGCTAGAATTTCTTCTTTTTTTTTTTATACAAGTAGCACATGTCCTCCTAAGTTGAAAAGTTTAGGAGCACACTAATCCATCCCAATTAGTAGTGCTCCTTAAATTTTATTTCAGTTGGTGTACCTACAGTCTATGGTTGGTACACATCAGTATTCAGAAGCAAATGCTCCTAAAATAGGAGCACAATAGAGCTCTGATTCTGTGCTTTTCTCATCACTCTTTGCTCTGCAGTTTAAGCGAAGGACACGGTTAGATAAACCCAAAATGTTATTTATAAATTTATTTGTTGTTACGCAACTGATTTTCATGGATCTGAGAGTACTTCTCTTGCGTGGAGTTAAACGGTTTCACAAATTCACCCTTCAGCGCCGAATTGTTCTGTTCTCCTGTTTCACAGACGCTCTACTGCCCCAGCCCAAACCTCAGAAAGTGAGGAGGAAGAGGAGGTCCAGATCCTCAGTGATGAAGAGATGAACAAATTAGGGGCCAAGCTGGTGAAGGCCGAGCTGATGGGAAACACGGTGAGGTCATATAACAGAACTCCTCCCCCTACTGATAACGGCCAATGGGTGGGGGTGTTCAACCTGACACGGGGAGGCTGTGGTTTCAGTTATGAAACCACTTTTGTGATTACCGTGAGCTTAAATATTACCCCTACCATCTCTATGTCTCTCCTTGGCACCTTGTGGTCATACAGAAAGACTACAGGTGTAATGCTGAAGCTCTCTGTCTCTCCTTGGCACTGTGCAGTAACACAGTGAGGGGTCTCAGCCCTAAGCCGTTGAGTACCCCCTGAGTACGTTAGGATAGCGACACTAAGCGTTGGCCATTTTGACTTGGGCTTTTATTATAAGCTCTCTGCAGACCAGCTTTGATAAAAGATGAACCGGCCTGAACGGTTGGCGGTCGCCTGGAAAATGGCCAGTTGACACCAGTGTCTACAGTTCATTTTTCAAAAGCTTTGCCGCTTCCTGTTCCCACGAAGGTAAAAGATGAGCACACGTATGCAGCCGTATGTACTTTAATACAAGTGGATGAAGACTCTGGAGGTGGAACTGTTGTTCGCTTGTTAATAAATCACAGGGACCGTTGAAAGGGTACACTGGGACATCCTTTTCCCTCTACATCAGGGATACTCAACTCTGGCCAGTAGTGCTGCTGGTTTTCATTCTTCTCCTCCAATCAGGGACTGGTTTAAGCCTGATGCATCAGGTGAGTGTAATCTCTGGCCAATCAGCGACACTATTGGACTATGGTCTAGCAGACAGATGAGAAAACCCAACAGCACTACTGACCTTGAGGGCCAGATTTGAGTATCCCCACTCTACATCCTGACTCATCGCAGGTCAGTCACGTTTTGTCCCTCCAAGCGTGGAACTCATATTTACTTTGGACATCTTGTGAAGTCGAATCGCCTGCCGTGGTTTCCAAAGGGACGTGGGAAAGTAGCTGACTGTTCCGAGGGAGAGAGAGTCATCGCGCGCTGGGGGGCAGTGGGGCGGGGTTTGATTAATGAGAACGTCCCGTCCGGGTCCTTCTGGTTTGGTCTCACCCCGTCTCTGACTGTGGTGGTTGATGTGACCCATGGCTCGGTAACAGCAGGAATCATTATGAGAGTCCCTGTGGGTCTCGTCCCCACAGATCTCATCATGGTCTCATCAGCGAGGCCCAGCTGCACTGCAGATGTTGCGTTTTCTGAAAAGGCATTCAACTTGGCGTCAGCTAACTTGGGCCTAAAGCCTTCTCTGCATATTTAACCTTTCTGAATGACAGTCTTAAGAACGGATTACGAACAGATCTAGAGACTAGTTGGCGACTAAATTCTGCCTCTCTTGTCCAACTAAGACAAGCAAGTTTTATTTATTTTATTTTTTTCATTTGGCTCCCAACGTGGGGCTGAACATTGGAATCTCCAATTTTCTGCATCATAGGGAAAAGAATGACCATCTGGCTCAAACATTTTCTCCTTGGTTGGATTGAAGTAAAGTTTATTACATTTACATTTATTACATTGGTCTCTCTGAGTGACAGGTTGTGGGTGTGGTTCTGGAGGAGAGTGACAGGCTGTGGGCGTGGTGCTGGAGGAGAGTGACAGGCTGTGGGTGTGGTGCTGGAGGAGAGTGACAGGTTGTAGGCGTGGTGCTGGAGGAGAGTGACAGGTTGTGGGTGTGGTTCTGGAGGACAGTGACAGGTTGTAGGCATGGTGCTGGAGGAGAGTGACAGGTTGTAGGCATGGTGCTGGAGGAGAGTGACAGGTTGTAGGCATGGTGCTGGAGGAGAGTGACAGGTTGTAGGCATGGTGCTGGAGGAGAGTGACAGGTTGTGGGTGTGGTGCTGGAGGAGAGTGACAGGCTGTGGGTGTGGTTCTGGAGGAGAGTGACAGGTTGAGGTTGAGGGTGTGGTTCTGGAGGAGAGTGACAGGTTGTGGGCGTGGTGCTGGAGGAGAGTGACAGGCTGTGGTCTCTCTGTGTGACAGGCCCTGGTGGACAAGCTGAAGGCACAGCTGGACTCGGCCCGGAAAGCCAAGGAGAGCGCCGCTCAGAACGGCCCAGCATTGATCCCAAAAAGCAAGGTGGGAGAAACACACACACACACACACACACACACACACACACACACACACACACACACACACACACACACACACACACACACACACACACACACACACACACACACACACACACACACACACACACACACACACACACACACACACACACACACGCACGCTCAGCTTATGTTTTCCCTTTGATTCGTGGGGGGAAGGAGCACAAACACAGCTGCTTTGCTTTGTTGTTAATCAGGGCTAATTTTACAGTAAAGTCCTTTCATCTTTATTTATCTGATGTGGGAGAAACCTCACCTTTGATCTCAGAGACATTGACTTCTAAGCATCAAGCTCCCCAGGTCAAAAGACCCAAAAACACCCTTCATCTTCATTACCCTGTTGTGCTGCATTTTTCATCACAAACGATACGGAGCAGCTCTCGTCTGAAGAGTGGCTTGTGCAATAAACGGTTTTCTTTTGTAATCGATTCTCAGGTTGAAGCTGTGGGATTAATGTAGTTTTTCTCCTGAACATACGGTCATATTTCATGCCAGCTGTTTAATTACGGGTTAACCTGAGGTGTTCTTGTTGTTCAGGACTGTGCTAACAGCTGGATCATTGTAATAGCTAATGAACCACTGGAACTGGTCATTCCACCAATGACAATGTACAGAACTAACATGGATCCAATTGGTCAGGATCTTCCACCAATGACAATGCACAGAACTAACAGATCCAATTGGTCAGGATCTTCCACCAATGACAATGCACAGAACTAACCGATCCAATTGGTCAGGATCTTCCACCAATGACAATGCACAGAACAAACATTGATGGAAACCCAGAGTATAAATATCTCAGTACAGTCACAGTACTCGCAGTCAGTATCAAAAGGAAAATGGGGAAAGCCGATTCCACGAGACTGTATATTTTATGTGCAAACAGGAAAATCAAAGTGGATACTAAAGTCCCAAGTTTAAGACAGTGTGTCCATCTTCACCCATCCAGTTTACCTTGAGCATCCAACACCAGGGTGGTCTTCTTTCTGGTCTCATAAGGTCTATATATCACTGGAGAAACTAGTTTAGAATCATAAGATATTTCTTGTACATGCAGCCTGGCAACATGTCATTTTTATCTCTGCAATTAGCAAGTGCGAAAAAAAAGATCTAACCGTTAACTTCAAAGCATCCACCAAATAAACTGTAAACTGTAATGAAACTGCTACTTTGCAACATTCATTTCAAAGCTCAATGAAAGGGAATATTCATTCATTTCAAAGCCGGCATTACACGTTGTAAAATATAAGTTTTTAAATATTTATGTTCAACAAAAATGTTTTTCGAGTGCTTTTTGGCAGAGCACCAGATTAAGCAGGGGCTTCAGAACCAGGGGGAGTGGCGTATATTCAGATGGATGTGAGGTTTTCTGGTGAATGTTTCAGGGCAGTGTGGAGAATCCCTGTCTTAATGATGGGAATTACCAGAGGGGCAAATCCATTTATATGTGCAGCAATCGGGTGTTGATAATGACCTCTGTATTCCGACATGTTCCGTTTTCCCATAGCCGATTTGCTGGGAACTGTACCAGAGATGCATTTTTTGTCTGAGTGTTTTGTATAAAGACCAGGCCCTGCGTTCTGTGCCGTGATTAAAGTTTATTTACTTTGGCTTTAATGTTCTTTGTTAGCCAAAATGTAGGCGATGTCAGATGATGATGATGATGTGATTGCGCGATTTTTTATCAAAAACTGATGACTGTTTACTGCTGTTTTACTGGGGCGACTGGCTCGGTTTACAATCCGTTATTAAAGCGCCTGGCTTACTAGAATAAGCTCTGGTTACTCTACACTACTGTTTCATTACACAGATTCTGTAGTGCTGGGTACTGGGCAACAAAAATAAAAACATCTCCCATTCAGCAATTTAACGATCGACCATTTAAATAGAATTAACTCTTATTTTTTGGTTATAAGCCAAGCTATATACATACCGAAGGTTCCCTCATGGGAAAAATAAAAGTTATTCTGTTCTATATATGCCCATCATGAATTGTAGTTATGAAGGCTTAGCTAGCTAGTTTTTTTTTTTAATACAATTTAAACAGCTTGATTTATTTAAAGGAGGTGGTAATTCAGTCAAGCTGTAAGGAAAAGCATAGTCAGTACCTTACCGGGTTAATCCCTGAGGAAAAATGTCTTTAACCTACCTAGCATTAAATAATCAAATATGTAATTAGTATGTTCAGAACTACATCTAGGTATTTCAGATATAACTACATTTTTTTACTTGGAAAATAATTTAACGTTATTTCATTCATGAAAAAATGTGATGACTCAAAATATTCCTTGTTTTTCTGTTGCTAGGAGTCGCATTTGGGTGCTTTTATAGCAGGGATTACAAACTACTCCTGGAGCGCTGCTGTGTCTGCAGGTTTTTGTGGTTTCCTTTCAAACGGCAACTAGTTTAGGTTTTTGGGAACAACATGTGTATGACTGAAAAATAGCAGCCACATTGGCAGGTAAACCAAGCAGGGTTGAGTTATGTTGTAAAAGCTAATGTGGCTGGTAAGATGTTGAAAATAGCTGGTGATTTTTCGAATCCACAGGCCACTCTGGCCAGTGGGTGAGAACAGTGACGTGTTACAGTGGAAACTCATGAAATAGGTTCCCTCGGATTGTATTACTTCCTTTTGTAATTTCGCGGCATTCCTTTCACTCTAATATGCATATGAATGACTGAAGACAGTTCGCTGGGCAGGCCTTAATAAATAAAAAGCACTTCCATAATTGGAAAAGCACTTTTCAGACTGCAGACGTTTTAAGAAGACGTTGGCCTACATAATTCACTGGGCAGTCTTTAGGGGACGTGTGGATGCCCATGAATCATCTGTGGGATTACGAAGGTCTACTTTTCCTTTTTTCCTCCCTCTCTCCTTTGTCAGACCAGACTTTAAACCCAGTTTCTGAGAAGTTAGAAGAGTGTGCTCAGGTACTTTTCTTGATAAATCTTTTGCAGACGGCGTAATAAATGAGGTCCCAAAAGGCTCGTCTCTTAAAGAGGGCTCTTACCACTGTCTGACTGTGGATTCATTACACAGAATCTTAATTCAATTTTTACTCTCATCTATGGGATTACCAGTCTCGCCACCTGTATAAAGTTACCTGTGAATTTGGGTCCAATCATCTCCTCTTGTGTCCTTAGAACTGACTGTATTATCATTGGAAATACCACTTTGTGTGGCCATTGCATTACGTTTCCACCTATTATATAGCATTCTATATTGGGGTTGAGGTGAAAAGTGTATCTGGTTGTTTTGTGCTTGACTCTGTTGTGTGGTACAGGGCAAGGTTTTGATCATTGTGACAAGCTTGTTTTGTGAAGTATGAAATTGTGTTTGCGCGAAATTGTGTAACGTGGCATTTTTTTTACCAAACTGCGCAGTCCTGGATTGCGCTGTAGGATGTTCTTCACCGTTTTGACCAGCGTTTGGGTTTTGGGACAGGTTTCGGGGACGCGCGGAGGAAGACCAGGAAGTGGTTCTCTTCAGGACGGACCAAGCTGGCCGGGCGTGGCCCGTAAACGCCCCGTCACAGCCGGCTGAGCCCAAAGGAGGGCGTCGGAAGAAGAAGGCGGTAAGGGCGACGCCGGGAACATTTCTCTCAGATGTATCTCCTAACACCTTCTGTGTCTGACGGTTGTGATGTATTATCCGAAGAGCCTTTCTATGTTGAGCTCCTCTCCTGTCTGAAGCCCCAGCTGGACTGGGAATGTCATTGGGAATGTCGGAGCCTTGGCCACCAGCTCTGAGATCCTGCTCCACATGCCCTGTTACTAACTGGTGATTAGTGGGGAAATGGGCCAAAGAGCGGTGATGTGTAAGGTCAAAGGTTAAAGTGAAAAAAGGGGCCCTCGTTTGGATATGTCGTGATTGTATATTCTGCAAAAGTGATTTACGTCTGAGATGACTTGGATGACACGATGTGCATTTTGCTACCGTGCGCTATTTTTTTTTAGGCAATGAATGATATTTTTATGTTTATCTTCAGCTTTTGTCAAGGGGCTTCAGTATAGTGTCTTGACTGTAGTACAGTTTGCGTGGGGGCAGAGACATGCAAAAACAAGATGTTTCACTGTAATCCATGGACTCGATATTCGCTGTCTGGCAGCGCCGTAGCTCTGCTATAAGAAGGTGTTTTCATTGGCGGACTCTTCTGGAACACATGCCTCTTGTTTGCTCTCTGAGGTGCTGTGTGTCAAACCTTCAGTCCAAATCTTTTTCAGGCTGGCTCTACTCCAGAAAGCCTTTTACTCTGTGCAGTGGAGATGGCGCTCAGACCATAGAAATAGAATTACTAGCATGGTTTTTTTTTTCCCCCACTGAAAGGGCAGACTCGCCCATCTGTCCACGTTGGATTGGGATGGCTTGGAGCTTCCCCTCCAATTCAAATGTAATCTTGTATCTGTTGCTGTTCAAGCATAATTCAGGGGCAATTTCATATTTGTTCCTTCAATTTGTTTTTTCTTCATCTGTACTAGATAGGTTTTCGGGCCAAAGACCACTTATTTTTTTATTACGAAATAAAGCAAGCTAATTTCAAATTTCCGTGGATGTGTAAACAACTTCACCGCAATCAAAATCTGATACAAACCCGGAAATATAAAAATATATCCTTGTAAAATTGTGTGTGTGTGTGTGGTTTTGTGTCTGTCTTTGTGTGTGTGTGTGTGCGTGTGTGTGTGTGCACGTGGTTTTGTGTCTGTTTTTGTGTGTCTGTTTTTGTGTGTCTGTTTTTGTGTGTCTGTGTGTGTGTGTGTGTGTGTGTGTGTGTGGTTTTGTGTCTGTCTTTGTGTGTGTGTGTGCGTACATGTCTGTCTTTGTGTGTGTGTGTGTGGTTTTGTGTCTGTCTGTCTGTGTGCGTCTGCTGCAGAAGCACTGTGGACCAGGCAAACAGAATAACCTGTCTGAACATGCCAGGCGTTGGAGCGTGTGACACACAGAATTGTCACTATGCCAACACTGTGCTGGGATTAATTCAGTTTATACGAATTTCTCACTCAGATCAATTTCCCCTGCTCTCGTGTTTTCATTATGTTTATGAGGTGACACCGAGATTCTGTTCCCACTTCGTCTCACGCCCGGGTGCACACCCCCCCATTCTCCTTCTCCTCACAGTCTCGCACATGCTGTCACGTTCCAGCCAATCACCTGATCATTTCTAGTGACACGCCACAGTATCGCGGACACTCATCAGCCGCAGGGAATGGTGTAACATCTGGAAACACATAAAGAAACCTAAAACAACAAAAAAAACGGCACCCACATCGGCACTTTTCTGATGTAATGCACGACCCTTGACCCCATACCTATCACTGTTTTAGCTGTACAGAGATGCCCCTCAAGCACTGAATATTTGACAAAATAGTTTTTCTTTATTTTCTCCCTTGTATTCGAAACACTTCTACAGGAAGTGTTTTGTCTAATTGGGCAACGAAACCACAAATCGAATGTACTTGCTACACTATTTGCGCATCTGTGTTCTTGACTTCGCTGCTTCAGCGCTAAGCTAATGTTCAGTGTCACAGTTGGTGTAATGCTTTATTATAGATAAGTCTCCCATTCAAATAGGAGTCTTTACAAGTAATTTACTAAGCATAATTGGAGACTTAAAATTGAGCCCAGGGTAGACTGAGAAATTAGTCAGTTTTTCTCTGAATGCAGCGAGCTCAAAATCATCCTTCTTTCCAAAGAGGCCAATTTTCCCAAGCAAATCTTGAGAAGGATTTTCTTGGAAAAACTTCACATGAATGACCTGTATGTCAGGAGAACATTGCTTATTTTAAGCAGTCTGGAAAATGACTAACGGGTGAAGTATTTGGTTGATTCTATCAAGCCCATATCACGGATATGAAACCCCCGCCCACAGAGTTCACCTCTTATAGAGAAACATACCAGCTCGGGCTGGCAATCAGGGTCCTAGCCAATCATTTCACAGAGAGCCGTGTCCATTGATTCATCAGTGTGTATGACCTGGCTGTTCTGACTCATTTAAAGCCACAAATGAAAATGTTCAGATTTATTGAAATGAATTATAATTATAATAAAGAAATCAAGACGAATGGTACGGCCGTTGCATATTCAGTTTCACCCAATGCATTTACCATTGTTATGGGTGCAGTACCGCCTGCCATTTTGATGGTAATTCAGAGTATTTGAGCATAATTTTATTCAGTTCTGATGGCTGTCAATAAGGATCCGTACTAATTGACACCATACAAAAAATTAAGTAAATTAACAAATCTGGAGGTGGTTCTTTCTGATGTACTAGATGTACTAGATGT
>CM056378.1:11292189-11396462 GCA_029718625.1 Synaphobranchus kaupii
TGATATGGAAAACCAATGGCGTATTATCAACTCTCCTCTTGAAAAATATAATTTTAATGAAGAGGTTATTTTTCTTCTGCAGTCCATAAGAGACAGTCATACCGTGTAAATGGTCATTGTGTTCTGTGTTAGTTTTAACCTCTCAACAGCAGTGGGGTGCTGAAGGGTAGGGCTGTAGTATAATGGGCAGGGAACTGGGCTTGTGTATATGGTATTACCGTAATATGGTATTACTATGTCATATTCATGAGTAACTTATCTGATGTCAACAGAAGCCTTGGAAATTCAAATGGAACCATTCTCTCATCTGACAGAAAAAAAAAAAACCTTTTCAGAAGCTACTAATACAAAAGCCAAAATAATTCTCAAGCAAGGGTACACATAACTCGATAACTGTGAACCTCATCCAGACGGCACAAAAAATATCCACATTTACAGTGAGCTGTCAAGTGGGACACAGGGTTTAATGTCATTGGCCAGCCGAGGTAGGGCACGATTCCGCTTTTCCCAGGTTGAATCCTGGACTCATTGGGATAGGGTGCTCTGGCGGGACGGTGCTTCCTGCTTTTTCCGAAAGCTCTCCAGTAGGAGGAGTCTTCTTCCGAGAGAGGTGCGGCCCCCGAAACGAGGTCGCTGAAACTCAGCAGGGTGAACGTGGAAGGCGAGTCGCTGGGAAAGGCCGGGCGATCACCCTATAAACATGAGTTACTGTCGGTGAGGATGACACAGCCTTTTACAGAATCCTGGTTTGGATGCAATTTAAGGGGATTAATGTTCTCATTTTACAACATTCACTAAGACAAATCATTATTTTTAATAAACACCGCAATCACAAGATATAAAAAACAAAACAATGCAATTATTCCTTGATTCAGGCTATGAGCCCTGACTCAGACTTTTTCCAAAAGACTCTAAGACACTTCTTCTCTTCCCAAAGGCTCTTAGGGCCTGATTTACTAAGACCTTTAGCGTGTGCAAAATCTTTTAGCACACGCAAAACCAATAGCACAACCAATGATTGGTGCAAAACAAACACCATGAGCAATCATTGGTCATGTTATTGGTGTGTGCTAAAATGTTTTGCACATTCTAAAGGTCCTAGCAAATCATGCTCAAAGACTCTGGCTGTGTCCACACGGCTATAACAATGGCGCCCCCCACTCCAGCACAAACACATTGAGCAATGTGACTCAACACGGCCCCGCACATTTTAGACATTTAACAATGCTGCGAATGTAACCTCCTTCTAAAACAAATTCTATGTCAATGAGCACATTAGAGAATACGAATGCATTAGCTGCCTGAGAACTGCTCAGAGTAATTAGCCAGTCTTTAATTGAATGTGGAATATTATTTCTCCGTAGCAAATATATTATCTATTTCTGACATAATGCGGTTGTAGAGAAAAAGACACTGTATTGTAAGTGCCTGATTCAGAGCAAATAACATCTCATTACAGGTGGAGCCCTGGAGTTATGGGCAGTGGCCCCCAGCCCTGTTCCTGGAGATCTACCGTCCTGTAGGTTTTCACTCCAAACCTAACAAAGCACACCTCATTCAACAGCTAGAGCAGTGATCCCAGCCCTGTTCCTGGAGATCTACAGTCCTGCAGGTTTTCACTCCAACTCTAACAAAGCACACCTCATTCAACAGCTAGAGCAGTGATCCCCAGCCCTGTTCCTGGAGATCTACAGTCCTGCAGGTTTTCACTCCAAACCTAACAAAGCACACCTCATTCAACAGCTAGAGCAGTGATCCCCAGCCCTGTTCCTGGAGATCTACAGTCCTGCAGGTTTTCACTCCAACTCTAACAAAGGCAAAGCACACCTCATTCAACAGCTAGAGATCTCATTGAGCTGCTAATTAGTCGAATCAGGTGTGCCAAATTAGGGTTAAATGAAAGCCACAGGACGGTTGATCTCCAGGAACAGGGTTGAGGATTACTGAGTTAGGGCTACATTGAAACCCAGTGTGTAGTGTATAATGTTATTGTTGGGGTTTAAGTCCCCTATGGTTTTAGGTTCTGTACACTGTGCAATTGCCTTTTATTGTCTTTATTAAAATTTTCTTCCTCCATTTTGTTTCATTCCTTTGCTTTTTTTTTTTCTCTCATTTTATGCGAAGCACATTGAGTTGCAATTGTTGTATGAAATGTGCTACATAGATAAAATTAGATTGATTGATTGATTGATTGATTGATTGATTGATTGATCGATCGGGACAGTACTGTCCGTTTGCCATCGGCAGAGTTCTCATCTTCTCTCCTACTCGGTTCAAACTTCTTTATCGAGTCCCTCGTTTGATGGGAGCTCAAATGACCTGTCAATCAAGGCCTTAGTTGAGGGGCGGGGGCGTCTCTGTACCTAGAGGGCTGGTACGTATGCGGGCGTTTGTTTCCACCAATTACCCCCACTTAATTATCTATGTTCCCCAATGCTCATTCACCAGGAGATTAAACCACAGTACAAGCCTCTCATACAGGAAACACAACAACAGTCATCAATTCATGAACTATCAACACATGCAGCTAAAATGCCAGGTCTTAGTTTGAAATCCAGAAAATGGACACAGCTCCCCTTGCCCACCCCTGCACCAGTCATCTGCAGGTTGAGTGGAGACACTCAAATGGGAACCTGTGGACTACTCCAAAACGAAAAGCTGCTTGAAGCGGTAATAAGACGCGTACGTACATCACCCGTGCTGCTGCTCGCTCTCCCCACTGCTACGGCAACATGGTGGTGCTCATCCAGCAGCGCTCCTGTGGAGAGATGACAATCAAACCCGTCCGGAAAAGCACCCCACACACCCCCCCCGACAGAGGGGCAGTACCCAAGACAGTACCCGAAGCACCCCCACACACACCCCCCCGACAGAGGGACAGTACCCAAGACAGTACCCGAAGCACCCCCACACACACCCCCCCGACAGAGGGACAGTACCCTCCCCCCTCATCCTACTCTAAACATATTTAGACACATCCTTCCCTTCCTTTGACCCCGCCCCCTCCCCCCACCATGACCCTGATGTTGTTAACGTAGGGCCTTACACGCAAGGCAGTTCCTGCAAACCTGTGGGTTGTTCAGCTGAACTAAATTATATTTGAATGCACGGAATTTCCCCCCAATATGGTTGTGGAAACACCCCCAAACCAACAATCACCCCCCCCCCCCCCCACACCACATGACGAAACGAGGCGTGATCCATAAGTATAGGGGGCGTGGAGAGTGACAAGGCCTGCCCCTGCCTGTGGTGAGGTTCATTTTCCCTGCTTCTCTAGGCCCTGTTCAGAGGAGTGGCCCGATTTCCATTCCTTTCATGATCATTAAAAGGTGCTTTTAATGGACAGACCGCGCTGTTCAAAAGAGTTGGGTTTGAAATTCACAGAGAGCCCTATTCTGTACTTGACGGAGGCCACAAAGAACAACCGCTGGGGAAACAATACAGCACTCTAAATCCTTTCCATTTTCCTTTTCCCTTCCCGCGTTGATGCGGCACGGCTCACTCGGGAGAAGGGGGAATACGGCGGAACGCACTGGCAGCTCATGACGCACTCCTGTTTCTCTGAACTGCGTTGCTCAGAAATGGACGTGAAGCGCAGGCCTTTTTCAGGGCGTCAAGTGAAACGAAGAAGACCACTGCTGATGCAATGCATCGCTTGCATTAACAATGCTAGCAGGGAAACGCTTGCATTAACAATGCTAGCAGGGAAACGCTTGCATTAACAATGCTAGCAGGGAAACGCTTGCATTAACAATGCTAGCAGGGAAACACTTGCATTAACAATGCTAGCAGGGAAACACTTGCATTAACAATGCTAGCAGGGAAACGCCTGCATTAACAATGCTAGCAGGGAAACGCTGGCATTAACAATGCTAGCAGGGAAACGCTGGCATTAACAATGCTAGCAGGGAAACTCTTGCATTAACAATGCTAGCAGGGAAACGCTGGCATTAACAATGCTAGCAGGGAACGCTTGCATTAACAATGCTAGCAGGGAAACACTTGCATTAACAATGCTAGCAGGGAAACGCTTGCATTAACAATGCTAGCAGGGAAACGCTTGCATTAATAATTAGCCAAAGCATGTTCAATTAGCCAAAGCATGTTCTTAACTATTAGTTTCCAAAATGACATGAAAACAAACTGGCCTTATACAGTCTTTAAAAACAAGAATCGTACTGGTTTATGCAAATGTTTAAAAATAATTATAAAAACATTTCATAAACAGTTCATAATAAAAAATTTAAAAAATGCAGTATTTATTTTACAGTCATTTGTAAGTCAGGCACACATTGACTGTACTCGCATTCAGCAATTACCTACATGAATGCTATTAGTAAAAATCACCTGCAGGTGCAGGAGCAGCTCATTATTTCTGGTGATATGCTGTTTCACCGCACCCGACCATTCTCCACTCTGCTCCCCACTCTGCACTCCGCTCCCCGCTCTGCACTCCGCTCCCCGCTCCGCACTCCGCTCCCCGCTCCGCACTCCGCTCCCCGCTCCGCACTCCGCTCCCCGCTCCGCACTCCGCTCCCCGCTCCGCACTCCGCTCCCCGCTCCGCACTCTGCTCCCCGCTCCGCTCCCCACCCCGCGCCCCACCCCGCGCCCCACCCCCGCGCCCCACCCCTCGCCCCACCCCGCGCCCCACCCCTCGCCCCACCCCGCGCCCCACCCCTCGCCCCACCCCGCGCCCCACCCCTCGCCCCACCCCGCGCCCCACCCCTCGCCCCACCCCGCGCCCCACCCCTCGCCCCACCCCGCGCCCCACCCCCGCGCCCCACCGTTAGCTGCCTCTCCAGTGCAGACCTACAGCGGCTCCCCTCTGCAGTCTGCTGTCCGGGTCGCTAAATCCTGCCTCCAATTAAGCACAATGTCTTATTTCTGCCCTTTGCTCATCACTTTAATAGAGTGCAGTATTTCAGTGGCACGACCTCATAATGTACTGCTATGTCCATCTGTCCATTTACATAGTGTGTTCCACAAAGCGTTAGGTGTGTGTGTGTGTGTGTGTGTGTGTGTGTGTGTGTGTGTGTGTGTTTGTGTTTGTGTGTATAGATACCACAGGGGCCTAAAAAATGATAAAAGTATTTGATTTGGTATCCACCTCAGGGGACTAAGAAGTTGAGCTCTGACCATGTGCCCCCCATTAGATCCATCTCCCAGACTTAGCTCTCCTCAGTGCACACAGAAGATTATCTCTGATCCTGCCTCCCCAAGTGAACAGAGAAGGTGACCTCTGACCCTTTAACCGTATTCCCCTCCATAAAGAAAGACACTACTACAGGAATCATATGTTCAGTGTGCCACAGTAACAACAGGTTTCCACGTACAAACCCTGGCCAGAGCTCCAATTTTACCCTCGAGTAATGCATCTGAATTATTTCTACAAACATAAAGTAATATAAATGGAGTGTATAAACTACAAACTATAAGTGACCCAGTATAATGGTAGCTGCCGCTGCCAGGAAGATAATAACACCAGTAATGACCAAACCCTGTCCATACAGTAATCTCTTTTTAATGGTAAGGTTATGGTTGTTTAAAGTCCGTTCACCATGGACAGAGGAATCCCTGAGGATTGCTCCACTTGAGTAGCCAGGTCATCTCTTCTTTGAGATGCACACGTTGGGCCTCAAATAAGAAAGAAACAAACTAGCCCCCGCCGGGAAACAAAATGGCTGTTTGTCAGTTTCTTAAATGAATCTGACAACCAGGTTTAATTAACCACTATGGTGCTTGTCTTTAGATGCCCGTGGCTCGGTGCTCCCATTCACACAAACATGGAAGGATGGGCAGACAGACGTAGCGCTCCCTGTCTCCTGCCCTGTGCGGACGTCTCCTGATACCAGTGCATCCAGAGGCCCGCGCTTCATGGGCTCCCAGAGCTCGTCAGATGGCGGAGTGTAAAACCAGAATCGTCAGACTTATTTTTAATTGCTTTTCATGACACTAGGCTAAGCCTTTTTTTAGCGTTTAATGTTTTAATGATTCTGAGATGGGTAATCTACCCTGAAACAATACTTTTTTTATTTTTATAAATCTCGCTCCTTGCCAAAAAAAAGAAAAGAAGCTTTTGGGCATTTCAGTCTGGGGTAGGGATCCGTGCTTCCAAGTGACTTTGCCCAAGCTTTCAAGGTGGAAGCCCTGAGGAGTGTGAAGTCATCATGAGGAGATTAACTCCCTCCGTTCTCCACAGGGTGACAACCGCCAGTGGCATCAGGGCACTGATCTCAGATCAGTATGGCAGCCGCTAATAGCTGGAATTAACAAAATCCCGGGAAGCTACGAAGCTTTCGCTGGCTGGAGGGGGGTGTCTAGTGGGGGTGTATTAAATGGCGACGCTGTGCACATAATTTAGACTGCATTACCATCCAGCTTTGCTCAGCTGTTACGGTTGGCGATGTCTACGAGAACAAAATATGGGATTTGAGTCACGTACACTCTCCAAGCAATGTCTGCTTATGAATACAAACTACCTACAAGGACACCTATGGTTATTCTTTGAATAAATTAAACCAGGACAAACCAGGCGTTATTAAATTAGTATTGTGAGGAGCATTAGTTTAGTCTACTTTAAGCTATGGTCAAACAAACACAAGAGGTTTTTTCAGTGAATACTTATTATTTTTCAAGACCAACATTAAAACAATTTGGCTTCTACAAGGATGTGCATGTAATAAATTAATAATGACGTGTTCTAGATATATGATGTTATTAATAGTAATAATGTGCATTATATTTAAAAAATAAATTATGATTATTAATAAACTAGAGTTGTCTTGGAGTCTTAACAATAAAACCTGGCTCTCCCAAGACCATAGTCCCCGCTCACCTCAAACACCCAGTCCTCTTCCTCCTCAGAATCAAGATGCATTCTGGTCCCTCTGTATACCTGACCTTGCTCCATCTGCACGGGGGAGATATGGAACTCCACCCTCTGCAGGTTGAACCCCAGACCTGTTCCAATGGCCTTGATGAAACTCTCCTTCAGGGCCTGCAGGTATAGGAAGGGTGCCTCGTCAACGGTCTTTTCTGTCTCACGTGTGACATAATGTGATCAAAGACAGACACACGAGGGGTTTGCCTGTGCTGAAAATGCTAAAATAGCGCTGGGATGTTCAGCTCAAGAGAATCTTGTTATCCTAAGCACCTTTGCAGTTCAATTACTGGGATATTGTGAACAAAATTCTTCTTCTGGTACAAAATGCAGCGTTTCCCAAGACTTCCCTGCTGGAGTAGTGTTCAATTATGAAATTTGGCTGGGGGACCCACAGACTAGAGTGGACTAAAAAGATTTAAACACAGGGGAATGGGGAAAGATGATAAACATGGTTTAGTGTTCTATTAAAAACCCAGCTGTATAAATGGGTTCAAATAATTAGAAGAGGCCAACAATAAGGGCTAAACAGAATTAGTTATAGCAGTTGAAGCCTCCCTGTAGGCAGGTACAAAAAAAGAAACCGCATGCCGCAATTGTGTCCTTAGGCAATTGCTATGGAAACTACAATTACAATGTTAGGCAATTACTATGGAAACTGGAGACAGCAAAACTGGTTAACATTGATAATCTGTTATCGTCCCCATTTTGTGCCGTGTTTTCGTTTTTTCCAATATACACCTTGGACAGTAGGACAAATTACCAGGCCAGAGGTCTATCACCATTTACAGCATGTGCTGTTCTTAACAAGGGAGCGGCGGTGCGGGACATTAAGATCTCCATGGTTACCCAATGCCGGTGGAACATGTCCAGCTGTGTCCACACCGGTCCTGATGCCTTGATGCTCATCCACTCGTGGTCAGTGAACTGTCTTGTCATGATCCGAAAAAACTCTGACACGGTGCTACTGCCTGTAATGTCACAATTGTAAGAGAAATTGTTGTTTGCAAGTCTTCTCTATAATTACCATATCCTTGACTATTACACTTCTCCCAGAAACAGCTTAGCCTGATTATCTGCAATCAGTGAAGAGCAACAGGGACACCTTGTGGCCAAATGTAGAAATACAACATTAGAGGATTTTTTTCCCCCTTTAAGCCTAATGTGGCTGGATTGCAATTTGAAGGGCATTCAATGTGGAAATCTGTTAAGACGTCCTTAAATGAATAATGATTTCACGATAAAGTCACTGACGGGTGGCATCAGAAAGACATTTCCCCATTCTAATGATGTGTGGAAGACCTGAATAAAATGCAGTCTTGTTTCTTGTCTCAGAATTTCCCCCTGGGAGCAAAATGTATTGCCTTTTCCACTTCACAGAGCCGGCTGTATTATCTAGGAAGGTTTTTGTAATTTTAAAAGGGTTTAGAAAGATGCTCCCTGGCTGACAGGGTTGTATAAAAAGATTATCATCAAAGTCTTGAACTTTGTAAAATAGGATTTACTGGTAAAAAAAAGAGCACTGACTCATTCTTTGCTTTGACATCAAACCTTTGGAGGACAAGCTGGATCGTTTGATATACTGCAAGCAAATCCACCCTTCTGACTAGACTGAAAAATCAGACTGGTGACAATGCCCTTTATCATAAGACACTGCTTCCACATATAACCACATACTGAGAGGTGACAAGTTAAAGGAAAAATCCTGTGGAGGGCATTTTCCTGGCATGGTTTGGGTCCACTTGTCCCCTTAGAGGGAAGGGTCACTGCAAATCAATACAAAGTTATTCTGAGGGATGACCTTTATCCTATGATGAAACATTTCTAACCTGACGGGAGTGGTCTCTTCCAGGATGACAATGCCCCCGTCCACAGGGCACGAGGGGTCACTGAATGGTTTGATGAGTATGAAAATGATGCGAATCATATGCTATGGCCTTCAGAGTCACCAGATCTCAACCCAATTGAACACCTATGGGAAATTTTGGACCGACGTTTTAGACAGCGCTTTCCACCACCATCATCAAAACACCAAATGTGGGAATATCTTTTGGAAGAATGGTGGCCCATCCCTCCAGTAGAGTTCCAGAGACTAGAATCTAAGCTAGACTAGAGGTCGAATCTATGCCAAGGCGCAATGAAGCTGTTCTGGCAGCTCTCTTACTAAGACACTTTATGTTGGTTTTTCCTTTAATTTGTCACCCGTATGTATTATTCAGTGCATAACGTAGCCTATGTAATATCAATAATATGCTTTAAAAAGTCTAGGAACTGTGTGAATTCTAACCAGGGGAAAATTTTAAAACACCCTTTCATATATATATTTTTTACTAGCCTACATTCTAAGTCTGAGTTTTAATGAATGTACTAATTTAATTAAAACAAATCATCCAGGCGGGGCCCTAACCTGGCATGGTGGTCTTCGTCACGTCCACGCCCACCAGGCGGCCCTGCTCCGCAGCCAAGACTGCAAATTCCCCCTGATGGGAGACATTAAAACTCCACCTGAGGGTCTCGCTGGAGGAGGGCGGGTTGGCTAAGACGGGCTTCCCTTTGGCCGTCCTCTCCAGACGGATCTGGTCCCAGGGGAGCCCCATCCGCTCCGAGATTAGCTTTCTTATAAGCAGACGGCCAGCCTGAGTACAAACACACACACAGACAAACACACATTACTTATAGTATACCAAACACCTAAAAAAAAAATGTTTTAAATGCCTAAAGGACAGGTATAAACCATATTCCCTGTTATGTACTGGGAGAGACGTAAGGAAACATTAGTCCTACAATTCTTTGTTGGTCAAAGATGTCTCCTTTTTTCCTTTCCAGATTCCACAATGCACCTCTTATCAGGGGTGCAAAATCCAAAATTGCATTACATTATTAGCATTTAACACTCTCTCTAGAGGGAATTACAATGTAAACACAAGTGCAAAGACCAGGGAATTAAGTGCAGTAAATCCCTAGAGAAAAGTGAAGTCCTAGAAGAGACAGCTAGTACAAGAAGTGTTGATTTGATTGACAGCTTGTGACCTACCCCATTGAACATTAAACATAAAATCAAGAGCCGCATGCTCTAAAAACAGAGAAAGAAGTTACACCTAATCAGACGTTAGGGCTATCATCTCTCAGACAAGCGGGCAGCCAGAACCAGCTTTCCTACAACTGATGAATTACCACGAATGGCTTAACGCCATGAGAAAGTTTGCCACGCCCACATTAGCTAGCAACATTATCGTGTTCAACACCCATACATACGCAATTAGGGACTTGACTGATGCAGTCGCGTTAAGGTGCTGGAAGTCTACTGTCTTAGCTTCGAACAAAACATAACAAGACCCTTAAATATCCTCACTACAGCAACTGGTCCACGAGAATGTAGTTACAGGTTGCAGGGGACGCCATGACTTTACATATAATTCAAGAGATGGTAATATTGGGCCTTAATTTACGCTAATCAATCATGTTGGAATGTGAAAGAATGCAAAAAATTGTCAGCACCAATAAGGACTACTGGTGCAATGGAATCGGCACGTTTTTTATTTTGTTACACACAACATACCATAGCTAGTTTTGCATCTTTGGCAAAAACGAACTGTCCAATTCGTTCCTTCTCCTCTCTCTGCACGCAGCGCGCGGCGAATAACCACTCAGTTGGACTTGGAGTCCACGAGCCGCACCGAAACGCCCAGCGCACGCTGTCCATTATAGTGGTCGCGTGTCTGCCAGCAGCACATATTGAAGAATAGACCGCAGTCATAGATTTAGTGATGTTACGGACGACTGTCTTTCCTTAGCCAGCATGCTAGCTATGAAGACAAAACTCACGAATAGTGACTTACAACATCCCAGATATCAACTGAGCACCCCACAAAATAAACTCTATCTCCGGAAGAACTCCGGTAGAGGCGGGACAAGAATGATTACAATACGCCACGGGGTTGAGTGACATGTGTTGGACCAATGAAAACGAAGGTTTACTCAACTGTACCCGAGGCTCTTCCGATGTGATTTTGCCTTTGATGATGCGCTGATGATGATGATGATGACGATGCTAAAGCTAAACTGATGAGATACTTATCCTTTATAATTTTCCAGTAAGTTTGTCTTATTTTGGCTTGACAGTGTTAAATCATTAATTGCAATATTTTGTTGTTCCAGGGCTGCGTTCAGCATAGTTAAAGTGATATAACTCATGGTAAGGACAAGTTAGCTAGAGCTAGCTTTATCTCGAAGTAGCTCGCTAGACATGCTAATTGTAGCTAATGTAGTGGTAGCTAAGGGCATGAGACAGGACTGCTCTCTTGCTAGTTAATACTATGCAAAACAAAACACATGACTGATTGGTAGCTAACTAAGTTAGCCATTCATGCGATATTTGGGTGGTAATCGTATAAGCAGTTTTAAAAATAATATTAACAATGACTGTTAGCTAGTTAGCAATTATAAATCAACTAACGTTATGATGCTTGAAGGCAAGCAATTTTCTAGCGTTTGTTGATAAACAAAATCAATTGCCAGTTGGTTTATTCGCTAGCTAACTTACAGTTGCTTACTCAGAGCTTTGCGGAAAATCTTTCTTCTAGGTAGATAGCTAACGAAGTAGCTTTAAAGCAATGCTTGTTTTAATTTGGTTAGCCTGATCGCTACGTATTGCTCATTTGAGAATTTCACAGAATAACAGTTTGGGTTACAGCTTGCCAGGCGACTTTCGTTATGAATAATCCAGTAACGTTAGTTGTACTAGCTAGCAAATGGCATTACATACTATTACATCTGTGGAAATTGATGCTTCATAGTTTATCTTTCATATGTCTTTCATATGACTTTTATGTCATCATTACCAGGGCTCTACGCTAACATTTTTTTTAAACAAGGAGCAAACTAACTTAATACATTCCAATTAGTAGATGTGCTCATAACTACATTTTTCAGTTAGCATACATCAACTTTAGGGAGTAAATGCATCTACAATAGGGGCACTGTAGCGCCCTGATTACAACTCCTAAAACCGTTTTTACAATTTTATTTTTTACATTCCTCATTGATTTAGTATTTTAGCCACTAATTTTCCTTTTTCGTGCTTGGTAGGTCACCCTGACTTCACCTTTGACCTCCCGTGTGACCCCAGCCACCTGCGTGAGGGAAGCATCTTTTGGATCCAGGCCGCCTTTAGAGCCAGTTTAACCCTTTCCATCGCCGCCCCCCCAACACGATCGCCAAGCTGGATTTCCTGCAGATGAAACACTTGAAGCGCAAGCGGAAGAGCAACTACAGCGTGAAGGAGACGCAGACTCTCATCCGAGAGATCCACAAGCGCAAGGACATCCTCTTTTCCAGGCAGCAGAACACCGCCATCAATGAGCTGAAGCGGCGGGCCTGGGACGAGGTGGCGGACTGCGTCAACGCGCTGGGGGAGGGCGAGCTACGCACCGCGGCCGAGGTCAAGAGGAGGTACCTGGACTGGAGGGCGCTCATGAAGCGGAAACAGATCCGGGCCGAGCTGTCGGGACTCAAAAACGAGTACGATCCCTCGTCGCCGGACAATGACAATTCGTTGAGCGGGGACCAGTCTCTGGACCTGAGCGGGTTCCCCAAAGACTCGGCCTGTGACTGGCAAGACCTCTCGGACCTGGGCGAGCCCAGCAGTCACACCTCCTCCGGCATTAAGATGGAGGACGAAGAGGCCAACAGCTACAGGGTACAGAGTTTTTTTTCTCCGCCTCATTCAGACATGACATGGTCTGGCTTGTTACGTGGGAGTAAGCTGATTAGTAACCTGGGCATGAAATTAACTTTTTCACCCACTGGCCAGAGTGGCTTGTGGATTCTAAAAATCACCAGCCATTTTTTATCTTTTACAATATAACACAACCTGGATGGTTACCTGCCAAAGTAGAAAATCTTACCAGGTACAATCAAAATTTTCTCAGCATTTGGCTTATGGCAGGTGTTAATTTCACATCCTGGGGTGTTAATTTCACATCCTGTTAGTAACAGTACAGAACAGGGTTTAATAACCTTTTTACCTGTGAATTGAAGGTCAGTGAAATGTGCTGTTTTGCCTGTTTTGCAGCTGGAGGGTGAAGGAGGAGAAGGAGAGGGTGAAGGTGAAGAGGAAGATGAGGACTGTTTCCCGTCCATTCTGCCGGAAATGGAGCGCGAGGGTCGTGTCCCGGAGGTGTTCGCTCACATCGACGAGTTCGGCGTGCTGAGCTCCACCAAGGCCGCCGGCGGCCGGGACCTGGGGCTGGGCGTGGCCGGTCTGGGCGTGGCCGGGGCCGACAGCACGGGGCTGCTCATCGCCCTGGAGAAGCAGCGGCTGGACCTGGAGAAGCACCGGCTGCAGGTGGAGACGGAGCGGCTGCAGGTGGAGAAGGAGCGCCTCCTGGTGGAGAAGGACAAACTGCGGCAGGTGGACGTGGAGCACGAGCGGCTGCAGCTGGAGAAGGAGCGGCTCCAGGTGGAGCGGGAGCGGCTCAGGCTGCTCATGTTCCAGGCGGAGCGGCCGCCGCCCCCGCCCCCACCGCCGCCGCCCTGCGAGAAGGACAGGAAGCCGTGGGCGCCCGCCGTCGACCTGGAGGCCGAGAAGCTCAAGCTGGAGAAAGAGCGCCTCCAGCTGGAGAAGGAGCGACTGCAGTTCTTCAAGTTTGAGTCGGGCCGCCTGCAGATCGAGAAGGAGCGCTTCCAGGTGGAGAAGGAGAGGCTGCAGCTGCAGAAGGACGGCCAGCAGATGGCGCTACACCAGGGACACTAAGCTTGTTCAGAGGACCCCTTTTCTGAGAGACAGAGATTGAGGGATTATCGGTGGGGTGGGAGACATATCAGGACTGAGAGATCAATACTGCGGTTGTTTTGACATTCTGATGGTAAAAACAGAGTGACGATTGCAGTATTGGTCCTTAGAAGCCAGTGCGTGGTGCCAGCCGGCGCGTTTGCTTTTTTTTTTCACCCAAAACCTTTCGGTCAGTTTTCTTAGTAGCTCAGACGACACTGTGTGCAAAGTATTCAGTGGTTTTAAAAGTCCTGGGGAATGTTCAGGACACTGGCTGTCCAGAATCAGGTCTGGCCAACTGTAATACAGAGTGGAGTTTTTAAATTTTGATGAATGTGTACCGTATGTTTTTATTTTTCTTTTCTGGCCACTGTGTTGTGCGAGTACATTGGTCCGGGAGTTAGCAGTAAGAGTTGCTGTGGTCCCCATACTCAAGTGACCCACACTAAGCGAGGTCATTTCCCCTCCGAGCTGTGCTCTGATACGCCAGAGTCACACGGCAATGAATGCCTTGGTGCTTCACTTCAATGCGGCATCATTTCACCCTCAGAAACGATACCAGTAGCACGGGTGCTCTGTAATGTGCATCACCCCAATGAAAGATGTCCCAGTCAGTGCCAACTCATGTTTGTTGGTTTTGCTTTCTTCTATAAACTTTATCTTCTATAAAGTCTATAAATCCAGATGAGTCAAAACAAAATCATGTGTCAGTTAGTGTTTGTGGAAAGTGCTATGTGTACCGTATATAGGGATTTTCAGGTCAGGTCTGTGCTGTGCTAGTAACACTAGCGGAATGAGGTGCTTCCGGACTGCCCAGCAGATCCAGAAACCTTTTCTGTGCAGACTACCATGTCCCATATAATTAGCACATTTACAAAGTATAAATTTACAATGGTATAAATTATTGGAGGTTTCTTCAGTGGCCTAAAATAAATTCAAACAAAACAAGCACGCCCCCAAAGGAGTCTTATTTACCATTTCATCCTGTTTTTGTGCCAAGCTCATGAAATGAAAATGCACCAAAATGTACACTAACTTATCGCCGGGAGATGAGATATTCGGTAACCTAATTAATTGCTTGATGTAGATCCTTTCTCTGTCCTTCATAAAATTCCAGGAGTGTTTTGAACTGGTTCAGTAACAGTAAACACTGGTGCACGTGCACTTTCTTCTGTGCCAAAAGCACAAAAAGGTTAAAAAAAAGAAACCTGCGATTACCAGCTTACTGGCAAGTTTAAACATGTCCAGTCTGATTATTATTCTATATTCTGTTTTCTCTGGCACTCGGTATGAAGCCGTAGCTCAAACACGGGACATGGCCATGTGGAAATGCTTTTTTTTTTTGTGCAACCAGAATCTTGAGATTCAAAGATGTGTTCTTATCCAATAGCCGATGACTACTGTGTGTCACACATAGGCTGAGGAAGATACACTCCCAGTTATCATTTTCAGGAACATGACATCATCACATGCCTATGACACACCCTTCAGCAGGGGGTGTTGCTGTCCAAAACATGGACGGGAGATGAATAGAATGCTTTGAAGAATTTCGGAGAGGTTTGGGGACCATCCGTACCTATTTGGCAAAGACTCACCTGGCATGAGAGCGCTTTGTCCCGTCAGCTCAGTGTGGTTGTTTCTGGCATCCTGGACTGCGAACGACTAGATATCTTTATCTGTAACTAAATATGACGGGCACTGGAAATCACAGCGAATCTATATTACTGGTGTTTTTCTGCATATTTGATACAGTGTCTTGGAGTAGGTTAAACCTTGTCCGTAGTCCCACAAGTGTGTCCTTTCGTTCAGTATGGGAATCATACACGTGTACTCCATGGCTTTGAAGTTATAAGCTGTTATTTAGAGGAAGAGCAAAATAGGGTGTGAATTGTGGAAAAAAAATAAAATAAACGCTATTTACTGTAAACTATGTAATGTGTGTAGAAGAACTGTTATTTAAGGACGAAGCACAAATGTCAGGTGTAAATAGGGAGGTTGGTTAGCATCTTTCAAGCAGTTGTGAGATTTTGTAGTTTTCCTTTAGTTTTGTCTCGGCTGTTAGACATTACTGATGCCTTCCTGTTACTACGTTGAAAATCTGATAAACTGACTAAAGAGGAGCGGGGAATGAGAACACTGCCTGTTTTGTTGTTGTGTATTTTATTATACAGAATAAAAAATGCTCAAACTTAAGTGGTGTATTTGAGTAATCTATCATAAATCTGGGGGGGGTATTTCACAAAGCAGGATCACTGACTTAGCCGGATAACTGCACTGAATAAAACCCGGAACGGCTCTTTTTACTTCAGTCCTTGTTCCGTATTTGGGAGGGTTCCAAGTTTTACTCAGTGCAGTTATCCGGCTAACTCAGTAATCCGGCTAACTCGGTAATCCGGCTAACTCGGTTATCCTGTTTTGGGTTTTACTCAGTGCAGTTATCCGGCTAACTCGGTAATCCTGCTTTGGGTTTTACTCAGTGCAGTTATCCGGCTAACTCGGTAATCCTGCTTTGGGTTTTACTCAGTGCAGTTATCCAGCTAACTCAGTAATCCTGCTTTGGGTTTTACTCAGTGCAGTTATCCGGCTAACTCGGTAATCCTGCTAACTCGGTAATCCTGCTTTGGGTTTTACTCAGTGCAGTTATCCGGCTAACTCTGTAATCCTGCTAACTCGGTAATCCTGCTTTGGGTTTTACTCAGTGCAGTTATCCGGCTAACTCTGTAATCCTGCTAACTCGGTAATCCTGCTTTGTGAAATACCCCCCAGGTTTGTAGGTTAACCTGAATTTGAACTGAGTATAATTTCACAAGCTCTAATGAAACATTTTCAACTAATTTACAGCTTCAGCGACTTATCAAACGCATCTCCTCCCTGACACACGCATTGTCATATCAGTCCATCATATTGGCCACAACGCCATAGTTTATCGGCCGATACTGACTTTTGTCTTCAGCTATTACCTGCAGATCTTTACACAACCCCAATATTATCATAAATCCCTTGTTACTGATATTACTGATATTGTTAG
The DNA here is from genome assembly GCA_029718625.1 of Synaphobranchus kaupii. NCBI lineage: Eukaryota > Metazoa > Chordata > Actinopteri > Anguilliformes > Synaphobranchidae > Synaphobranchus > Synaphobranchus kaupii. The sequence goes on from CM056378.1 coordinate 11,308,871, forward strand.
AGGGGAGAATGGGAAATGAGAAATGGGTCCATTGGCAATACCATGATCTGATTGGAGTTTCACCCTGGTGTGATTTATAAGCCCTTCATTAGATGTACACAAGCACCTCCAGCGCAGTATCGCATCTTTATAGGAGCAAAAAGGATAAAAATTTACAGCTACATTGAAGTGGGGTGGAAGATAAGAAAAACTTTTTATTATCATTCGGCAATAGCCTTCCTCAGGGTTTCAACAAAACTGGAGAATACAAGACTTTTAAATAGAAAAAATAACAATTTCAACAAAGTAAAACATTTTTTAAATCACCAATGGGAAGAAGGAAAAAAGCATATGTTAGAGTCAATAACCAATGGAATACTCTTAATAATCTTTATATAACATATGTAAGTAAACATGCTTTATCACATGCATGCGTTCAATTTTAGCGTAACTTGAGAATGCACTGTCAGCAGTCATATAGCCCTGTAGGTTCTCATGGATGCTCTTAATGCAGGAATGGAGGGGTACTTGAAGGTGCTCCTGCGTGTTGTGCGAGTTACACAATTTACACAAAGTGGAACCTGCTCAGGGAATCTTGTGCAAAGAAGGACTCTTTTAACAAGGCCAGGGCTGTGTTCTTTCTCTGGTTAGAGTGGGCGGCACACACCTGACATTTCCAATTTGTCTAATGCCGTAAATCTCTGTTAAGGCAGGTGCGCACCGTTCTGGTCTTGGAGTACCACAGTGCAGCAGCTATTTGTCAGGCTTGCTCTAAATGGCTGACAATCTCAGAGCTGAGGAGGGATTGTTAAATTGATTCAGTTAGGCATTAATTAGTGGAATCAGTTGCATAAGCACTCAGGTGGAGGAGAACCCTCTTGGAATACGAGCCTTCGGGGAGAAGGACTTGCTACCTCTGAATTAAGGGCTCGTTCAGTAACCAACCAATGACAAATGTGATATTCCCCGACACCACAGCTGTGCTATTCCATGGCAGTTGTGCCAGCAAGCATTACGCACTTCCTATTTGGAGGTATGACAGTTGTGCACATTACCTCGGGAGTAAGTATAATGAGCCGGTCGCCTCGGAAACTGTTCACATATTGTTGGATATTTCACTGCATTGTTGAACCACAAGACTGAAGTGATACTGTAGTCTCGGTTTATAGAATATTTAACAGCTTCAGCATTGCTGTGGTTTTAATGGTAAGCTGCAATAACAGCGGGCAGTTCCACCTGCTGATTTCAGGGTGATTTAGAATAGCTGTTATAGCTGTTGGTCGAATGGTTTGCTTGAAAAATAGGAGTTACCATTAGAGAACATAATGGTACTACTGCAGTCATGTCTTGCTGTAGAAAAGAGTTTGGGAAGCACACCATGGTCATTATTGCTAATCTGTGATCACAGATTAATGTTTGCCATGTCTAATGGACACACTTGTCTAACAATGCTGCCGTTTAACTAGTATTGAAGTCCCCAAGGATCACACACAATGGGAAAATGAGACAGCAAGCAAGGTTGGCATCAGGTATTGGTCTGACCCAGCATCAGGTAAACTGCCAAGACAGCAAGCAATGTTCTCCCAGTCCGCTCCTGCATAGTCCTGTATTAAACTAAGTTCAAGTTCATTCCAAATATATCACTTCAAAAAGAGTGAAATGTACTGACACCAATGTGCTTTCATGAAATAGTTTGTGCACAACCAAAATGAGGTAGTACTGTGCATAAATTGTTTTATTATACCAGGGGAAAAAACTCAATTGAATTGAGAAGATTGCTTGCCAAAAAGAGGAATGGGAAGGTAGAAATCATTGAGGAGGAAGGTTTTAGCACCTCATGTTGTTTCCTTTCTGCTATTAAAGGTAATTATGGCTGTGAAATGAATGACTGCATTGGAATCAATTACACATGAGCAGGTGTAGGTGAGCCATAATCATTAGACTACTTGCCATTTCAATGATCTGACCCATATGTTATTATTTTCATTATAAGTATGACCAAAATGGCCCAGATTAAACAAATGAAATAAATATAATTGGTTTATGGAAATAAGAAAGTTGTGTGGACCTTATCCTGTCATAGAGTATGAAACTAGACTGGCTTATATTCTGTTTTTGTAAGTGAAGTATAAAATGTAAGATTAATCACCCTGTGTACACGTTTGAAGTAGGCTGTAAATAGTACTGCGGCACAAGAGGAATAAATATTTTATAACCATTTTGATATTGATTTCAAAGTCATTAAGAATGGGATACAAATCTCAAACATTTGTGCATCATATTCAAAGCCAAGTGCCTGTTAATTTAACTTCAATGTTTGTTCTTACCATGTGAGCAATGGTTTTTCTGTTTTCACTCTTGGTTCCCGGTTATCATCAGATGTACTATATGCTATAAAATCCTTAGGGAAATATGGTGTAAACATTTATATCTTTCCCGTTGTCATTTGTATTCCGGTATAAAACCTGAAAGTGAAAATGCACTTCTATCAGCTTTTCAAATTTAGAATTACATGATGTAGGTGTGTCTGGAGTATAAGATAATGCAGAAACCTGCTCACGCAAATTTGCAAGAAGGTGACATTAAGCAACCTCATGAATTGCTGCTGGAAGTACATGTAACACAAAGTAGTACAAAAAACGAAACAAAACAGTTGTACTACAATGAAGGGTTCTGGTATTTTTATTTTTTTAAACTTTTTCCTGGGAGAGTCTGGGAGCACGTACTGTATGCCCTTAAAGGCAGAGAGTGATGTTGTTTATTATAGTTTATAATAGTATTTGGAATGTTTTATCATAGTATAGTTTATAATAGTATTTTGAATGGTTTATAATAGCATAGTTTATAATAGTATTTGGAATGGTTTATAATAGTATAGTTTATAATAGTATTTGGAATGGAAGTGTGGTGTTGCTGATTTGCCCACAGCTTACTGTGAACTACAGTCAACGTTCATTGCTAGGGATAGCTGCTACATTATGCAAAGGATGTGCTTTGCCTCGTCTGTTCTGTAATGATGATGATGTCTCTGTACGCACTTACTGTACGTCGCTTTGGATAAAAGCGTCTGCTAAATAAATGTAATGTAATGTAAAATGTAATGTGATACCAGTGGTTACTTTATGGGACACTCTTGGAAAAAAGGGTTCTGAAAGGGTTCTTTGGTTTGTCTTCATAAGGGAACCCTTTTTTTTAATAGTTCTTCATGAAACCCTCTATGGTAGGTGTGAAAAGTGTGAAAGCTCCCAGCTTGAACCATTTTGCCTGACAAAAACCATTGAAGAACATAGGGTTCTTTTATGGAGACACAGAGGAGCCCTTTGGAACCCTTTCTTCTGAGAGTGTACTGACAGTAGTCATCATTTTCACTGAATGTTGTATGTATATGTATGCATATATTAGGCCTAGCGTATACATAAGTATGTAAAATAGGTTGATCATTCAACCTGCAACAATAAAATAACACTGAGCATTGCTTTGAGCCCAGAAGTGCATAGTATGTCCAACATTATTTTGTATGAGGGGAACATTGTTTCCTATGTCCATGTCTCAGTCATGATTCATTGTGTTTTCTTACATTCAGATCTGATTTGCATTCCTGTCAGATGAGACTGCCCACGATAAATCAATGGAAATATCTCCTTGCTCTGGAGTCAAATGAGAAATGGTCTTACCTGAAGGTCAAGGGGCTTTCTCTGTTCTACGATGCCGCGTTTTGCACGAAGACTTCCTGTGAGAGAAATAATAAATAATACCAGCATGGATGATTTTTTTTTGGTCAGTCACTGTCAGGATGGGCAATGTTTCGCTTGTGGCATCTGTACATGGGTTTTTGATTTGTACATTTTTGATTGGAATAAGATGCTAGGCCTTAATATTTATAATGCAGTGCAGTGTAGTATAATGGTTTAGGAACTGGACTTGCAATCCAAAGGCTGTCGCTGGGATTCCCAGTTGGGACACTGTCATTGTACTCAACCTTAATTGATTCAGTAAAATATCTGGCTGTATAAATGGATTGCATGCAAAATACGAACGTGCATGCTCTGAATACCAACATGTGCTAAACAATTTCTTTTTTTCTCTTCTTTACTCTTAAATTTTTTATAACTCCCAAATGGACTAATGTGCATCCTTGAAGAATCTTGGCCACAAATGGGGCATTATTATTGTAGCGGCAGACAGACTGTATAATAAACACGGCGCCATATAATTTCTTAAATGATTTACTTTACAAAAACTTTTTATCCAGGGTGACTTGCATATCTTACATTTGTACAAATGGATATTAGTCACTGAAGCAATCCAGGCTGAGTTACTTGCTCAAAACAAGCATTGGCACACGCAGAACATGGACCAGCAAACATGGACACTGTGAGATAAATGTGCACCTATAGGGGTCACTGGAGCAGTACTTTCAAAGGGGGACCATTACAAGGAACCTTAGAGAACAAAAACGGTTCCCTACCGCTAGACTGATTCCCTTACCTTCATGGCATTCTGCCTTCTTGAAGCAGCTATTGAGCTACAGGTGTTAAAAATCCTTTCACTAAATTGTGTGATTTGGCCCTGTAGCTCATGAGTTCTTCTATTGTCCCCTAGTGGAGGTACAGTGGAGGCCAAAGCTTGTTCTGGAGTGCCTTGAAATGTTAAGTTAGACCACGTTTAATTGTATTTGAAGATTAATAAGGGCAGTGAGAGTAGTGAAAGTTTACAGCCGGAGGTTACTGGCTCTCTTCAATTCAACGTGTGAAAGGAACTTGGTCTCATTAATTGCGATAAAAGGTAACAGTCTTACTAAAGCAATTATCTTCAACAAAAGGCTATTTCAAAACTTATTTTCTTTCATAGCAAGAAAGCCTGCCAGGATAGCCTAATAAACACTATTTGAACAAAAAAAAAAAAAAACATTTTATTGGACAGACATGGCAAATCAACAGATTAATGGAATACATCTTGGACTTATACAATGTTCGTCAGTGTTCTACAGTGAATTGCTATCCTTTCTGACACCATACATTTTCAAATCATCGAGTCGAGTGCCCCGGCACACACAAGGATTCTTCCTCCTCCATACACATGCCTCAACCCCACTAATATTCCCCATCCAGAAGACACGCTCACGTCCACCCCCCACGCCTCACTCCCGCATTATAACCCCTCCCTGCAGCAAAACACACTGATCAAAGACAGTTCATCGAAAACACAGACACAGACAACAATGTTGGAATTGATATTTTACTAAAAAAGAAGATTAACATAAAGAAGTCCAATGAAAGCCAAAATAAGAAGCCAAATCCGGTTAGTTTACAGACTCTGGTCAGAACACAGAATGGGATTGAGCGCTAAGATTCCTGCTCTCCTGGACTGCCCCATGAAACGGCTGGCAAAACTTTAAGAACACCTCTTCTCTATACCAATTTGGGGAATGGGATATGTTACACATCACATCTTATCTGGCAATAATTTCAAGCAGGAGGAGAAAGAACGTAAATGAAAGGAGAGGAGGTCAGCTGCTGATTTAGGTTGAAGACTCAAGGCACACGATTGCCTTCCGACGCCTTAATATTGGAAAGTCCCAAGACAGTCAAAAGAATGAATATTAGACACAGTACCCCTCTCTCTCCACAGCACCCCTCTCTCTCCACAGCACCCCTCTCTCTCCACAGCACCCCTCTCTCTCCACAGCACCCCTCTCTCTCCCCACAGCACCCCTCTCTCTCCCCACAGCACCCCTCTCTCTCCACAGCACCCCTCTCTCTCCACAGCACCCCTCTCTCTCCACAGCACCCCTCTCTCTCCCCACAGCACCCCTCTCTCTCCACAGCACCCCTCTCTCTCCACAGCACCCCTCTCTCTCCACAGTACCCCTCTCTCTCCACAGCACCCCTCTCTCTCCACAGCACCCCTCTCTCTCCCCACAGCACCCCTCTCTCTCCCCACAGCACCCCTCTCTCTCCACAGCACCCCTCTCTCTCCACAGCACCCCTCTCTCTCCACAGCACCCCTCTCTCTCCCCACAGCACCCCTCTCTCTCCACAGTACCCCTCTCTCTCCACAGCACCCCTCTCTCTCCACAGCACCCCTCTCTCCACAGCACCCATCTCTCTCCACAGCACCCCTCTCTCTCCACAGCACCCCTCTCTCTCCACAGCACCCCTCTCTCTCTCCACAGCACCCCTCTCTCTCCACAGCACCCCTCTCTCTCCACAGCACCCCTCTCTCTCTCCACAGCACCCCTCTCTCTCCACAGCACCCCTCTCTCTCCACAACACCCCTCTCTCTCCACAGCACCCCTCTCTCTCCACAGTACCCCTCTCTCTCCACAGCACCCCTCTCTCTCCACAACACCCCTCTCTCTCCACAGCACCCCTCTCTCTCCACAGTACCCCTCTCTCTCCACAGCACCCCTCTCTCTCCACAGCACCCCTCTCTCTCCACAGCACCCCTCTCTCTCCACAGCACCCCTCTCTCTCCACAGCACCCCTCTCTCTCTCTCCACAGTACCCCTCTCTCTCCACAGCACCCCTCTCTGTCCACAGCACTGCTGTTTCCCTCCTGCATGCCCCAAGTGTAAGTAATGCAATATCAAAATGAAAAAGGCCAAAAGAATATCCACAGTGTTAAAACGGAAAGCCTAAAGTGGCGGGTTACCTTCAGCTTTGGCTGTGAACACTAAAACAGTGTCTACTTTAGATTTTTCTTATTAAAAATTATTTCAATCTGAAACTCTAATACAGTCGCTTTAATGAAAAAATAAAACTCTTGTTTATTTTTTGTATTTTTTTCTTCCTTTTTCATCCCCCCAACAGCTTAAATGTTAATAGCTTTTTTTAAAATGGAAACAGAGACAGTCAAAGTATATTCAGCAGACAAAATACATCAAGAATTGTGAACGATCAGCAACGCTGCAGTTTTATTCTTCTGAGCAGGGGGTACAAAATAAATGGACTGGTTATCACACGCTACCTGGGTTGACCAGTTGGGTTGGGTTGTGTTACGTTGTGTTGGGTCGGGTGGAATCGGGCTGGGTTGGGTTGATTTGGGTTGGGTTGATTTGGGTTGAGTTGGGTTGGGTTGAGTTAGGTTCAATTGAGTTGGGCCGAGTTGAGTTGGGCTGAGTTGGGTTACACTAAGTTGGGTTGGGTTGAATTGGGCTGGGTTGGGTTGGTTTGGGTTGAGTTTTGAGTTGAGTTGGTCTGAGTTTGGTTGGGTTGATTTGGGTTAGGTTGGATTGAGTTGGTTTGGGGGCCCTGCCTGCGCCCTGTGTTCAGCTTTACAGTGAGGAAGAGTGTGGGCCTGCTCAACATTCAGCGTGAGTCGCAACGGATACAGTCTGTGAAACATTAAAATGACTTAACAGAGCTGATGACACAGCAACCTTGATGGTGCTCATGTTTTTGTATACTGTATATGTATATATATTTATTTATATGTATATCTATAAAAGATTTGGATCATTTTTCTTTTCTTAATTACAAGTGGCATCATCTTATATTCATTATTGCAATGAATTATTTCCTAAGATGGTTATAAAAGAGAAATGTGTTCTGATCACTACTGAGTTATTTACATCTGTTTAAAAAGCAAGCATCTTGTACAGGTTCCTCTGCTCTTTTTAAAAGACAATGTCAGCTTTGTTTTCACAGAATTTACATAATTTTCTTTCCCACCATCACAGTACAGTGATTATCTATTATCAATATTACCGTAATTTTATTAATATATAATTTCTTTTTTTTTTACCCCCTGCAACACTTGACATTGCCACTCATTTCAGCTGCAGATATTCGATGAGTTGTCGGCTAATAGGCTCATGGACCTCAGCATTATTTTGGCAAGACTACAGCCAAGTGTTTAACAAGCATGTTCATTTTAACAGTTAATGGCAAAAAATGCTAATTAGCACAGTTTATGTTTCAAGTACAGCTTTGTGGTCTTATAGGATTTCCCTTGCCCCTCTGCCAGTAGATGAACCCCTCCTGGAAGCAGGGTTCTCTGGCTGGTGACCAGGGCACAGCTTCCTGTGCTGTCGTCTGCAAGGCTTGGTGCGGTGCATCCTGGTCGTGATATGGTGAAAGTCAAAATTCTGCTTTTTTTTTTTAAACATTTTTTTTTTTCTCCCCCTTTTCTGATGTTGTCAGTCTGTGCTGCGCTCCATCAGTCCATCATCTTCCGTGTTCCATTGCGGAAAAAAAGTTTGCTAGATGGCATAGATCGTTTTTTTTTTTTTTTTTTGTTCCTTTGCCCATTCCTTTTCATTGTCCTGTTTTTGTGTGTTGTGTTGTGATAAGGCACTAGGGTATTTTTGGTTTTCACGGTAAGTCCGAGGACACCACGGCCAGTCCTGAACTCTGTCGGAGAGAGGGTCCTGTGTGCACAGCCTTGGGGCAGTCAGGGGTCAAGACGCGGCCGTTCTCTCCGACGCTGCCCGTGATAGACAGCCGGGCCTTGTTTCGCATGGCTTCGGTGAAGGTAAGCTGGAAACAGGGCGAGGTCATGCAAGGTGGGGCGGGGGGTGGGGAAAAAAGCAGGTAAGTTTCTCTGAACTGTCTCCAACATTGTATATTCAAACAACAGCCGCATGATTGAACATGAATACATACATAAATAAATAAATAAATAGGAGGCAGGCCACAACAAACAAACACCAAACCATATGCAATTTTTTTTTTTAGACATCTGCATTTCTAATATTACTGGTAACACATGCATTACTATGGCTAGTGCTTTTTTTATGAATTGCTCCAGGAAAAAAAAAAAATACATGTGAGAATGCATATCACATGTACCGTTATTATCACTCAAAATTAAAAATGTGGAATATACCTTTCCACTCTATATGGAATCATACTGCTGAATGATGTTTACATTAATGCTTCATAAACATAACAGACAGATAAAATGGGTTATAGAGTATAAACAAAGCATTATAGGCATGTATGACAATTATAGTGTCTCTCACCTTAATATGAAGACATTACAAATTATTACCTATACAATAAAATGGCCGGATTTTGTCTATCTATGATATGATGCTAGCAGTTTGGTTAATTTTATGACCTGACATAACGGTAATATCAAAAAGCTAGCTAAATGCTATAATGCCTTATTCAAACTATAAAACACAGTTATCAAACATATTGCGTGCTTAGAAAACATTAATACAATGTTCATACAACATCAATGAGCAGCTCCATATAAAGTGTATGCGTGCACCCTAGACACAAGCTATTTTGCAACCTGTAACAATACAGGCATATTCCTTAGAATGTTTCTTTTTTTGGTTGTACAACATTTTAATATCAAACGATATACTGTATTAAAATCTAATTTTATGAATGGTAAAAATTTTTTTTTTTTTTTGCTGTGTCATCCAATTTGAATTTACGACTTTTTCTTACTTTTTAACACATTATTTAACCTTTAAGATTTGTGACAGAATTGTGAGGATTAGAGGATTAATGCAATGCAGGTGCCTATGGGTAATAATAAAATAGCGTCCACATCATCTGCAGCCAAAAAGATTGAACCAAAAGTTGCGTTTGCAAGTCCGCCTCCAAAGAGCTCTGGAGTGAAGCAGTTAAAATAAATTAAAAAATTAAATTTAAATAATAATAACTAAAAATCAAATAAACTGAAACAGAAGAAGCTTTAACCACTTGACACATGGTCACAAGACGCTGTGCTACAAGAAAGCACCACCCCACTTACTAAAGGAGACTCTAAGTCCTACCCCTAGATTTTAACACTCTCGGTCCCGTAAACGTTGTAACCTTCTCTATATGTGGCTAAATTCTGGGTGCTCTGTGACGGACTGGGAGCTGGGCTAAAATTCTGTTCAGTCGATTCCACCTTCATTCTCTTGGCCTCGGCTCTGGACTTGTAACAGAACTCTATGAGCGCCACCAGCATGGCCAAGCCCAGCCCTCCCACCAGGATGTAGAATACCCCAGCGACATTGCTGAGGCTTAGAGCCTGTGAGCTCTTGTCCTAGAGAAACATGGAGAAGATCAGTCAGTACGCCACGCACTGGCGAGCGTGAGCAAGAAAACAACAGACAAGCTTAATCTTAATCATCATCATTATCTATACTAGCTTATTAGCTTATAGATCAATATTAACCTACTTCAGCCACATTATTGTTACTACTGTTACTACTACTTCTACTTCAACAGCATTACAACAAACACAACTGTTACTACTACTACTACTACTACTACTACTACAACAACAACAACTACTACTACTACTACTGTTACTAGCAATGACAATAATGATACACATTCATGAAATTCTTCAATTAACAGGTAGCTCTGACAAAAGGGATTGCTGCTAAAATGACAAAAATGACATCCAGTTACTGTTAGTATTGTCAGAGGTTAGGCAATAATGTTAATATCTAATCTCTTTCTCTCCCGTAAGTATGCTTTCCTATGAGATTCCATACAATTCCAATAATTTCAATGTGTATAACATGGCAAACATTATTCACTCTATTGTTTCGTTAGCATGTAATTTTACTAAAATAGTACTAAAATTTAACAACAAAATTTACTAAAATTTAACAACAAAGTTAACTATATAAATTGCAACCTTATAATATTTAAAATATAATTTTAAAATTACATATTAATGGGAGTGACTATTAACAGTTGATTGTTTTATTCACGTGACAGCTAAGCTGGAGTAAAAATGGTATTTTAACCTTACAAAGATAAACATACTTTCATCTGACACTGCTGTAGAACTATCAGTTGCAGTAATGATTTACATTATATATCATTTATGATATATGCAATGTGTAATGGTGGCATGCCTTGTGGTGTGTGATCTAGGGCTACGTCTCTGATCTATATCTGTCTCAGACTGTCTCAGTTTCTATAGGGTTCTGTGCATTTACAACGCAGGTCTTGAACTGTGGTGACTGACCTTACTTCCAGAGTCCTTGGGTCCACATTCCCCTTTATCGTACCACCATTTGTTTTTCAGCTTGTCTAAGACGCCTGATTCACTGAGTTTCAAAACGGCAAGGTTTACGGGAGTTCTTCACGTGGAAAATAACATAAATAACATCATATATCATGTTATTTTATGTTATTAAGTTAAAGAAAACTGCACAGAATTGTACGTCAAAGTGACGGAGCGGAGGCCCCACTGGGTACATGTCTGTAGACTCAGGAGCCCGGCTTTGAACTACGGACATATGGGTGGGGCCTGCTCCATCGCTTCAGGTAACGGGCACATACTGCCGTAGCCTATTCACAATAAATGGAGGCAATTACTGTGAATGCAGAACTATTGGCAGAGTGGTAAGGGAGAAAAAATGTTTTTTTTCTTTTTTTTTTTTTCTTTTTTTTTTTTTCTTTTCCTGCCCAGGAGATTTATAGGCAAAAGCAGGTGAATATGTTTCACTGTTGTCACGGCAATCTGTCTGTTGTATCAGGAAAGGCTGCGTTTGCAGGATTGAAGCGAAGCACGACGCAGGACGACGCGTGCAATTGAGATGGTTGGTACAGACAGTCTGAGGGCAAATATTTTTGCTTTGACAGTAATTGCTCTCCTCTCAATGTTCGGTTTGGGGGGGGGGGGGGTCCTGCCCGAGTTCAGGCGGAGCATGGGGGGGTCAGAGGTCGCCACGGCAGTAGATACTGTTTACCCGCATTTGGTGACATAGAGGCTAACCTTGGAGTCACCTCCTCCGCTGCCACACTCTCCTTTGTCGTACCACCATTTGTTTTTCAATTTGTCCAACAGGCCTTGTTCATTCAGTTTTAAAACTGCGAGGTTAACAGCATTTCTTGAAACGATAAAACATATCTGTCAGAAAATGAACAGCCATCGAGGTAAAAAAAAATAAATACAAGGTGTGGAAAAGCTCTGTTAGTGTAACCCCCACTCCAGATAACCCCCATTTCCTCACAGTCTCATTATGACAGTGACGGGAAGCTTTTTGTCCTACTTTTGTTGCTGTTGGATTTTACGGAGCTCATGATAACTCATCACCTACTTCGCATTGCATATTTTTAAGAAATAATTAATTATACAGATTATGCCACTTTTGGAGTTGCATAATATGCTTTATATACCTACTAATGCCCAAGAGGGCTGTGTAACATTTTTTTTTAAATAATTTTTTTTTGCATTCTATTGCCGCCGGGGACAAAGTTGAGTTCACACATAAAAGATGTTGCTCCGTTATGAAAGAAGTTAAAAGACTAATTAATCATTTCTCTTAAAAATCTGAGAAAAGACACACACGGTGACTTGTCCATCTTTGCATTAAAATCCACAATGATGATGTTTACTGCTGGAAGCTGTAAGCTATGAGGCAGTCAGTATACTAAACGGGACATTTTGTGCTGTATCTACAGTGAAGAAGTGAAAAGAAGATTTGACTTGAGTTTATGACAACAGTGCTGTTGGTGCAAGGTTAACAAGTGAACGTTAGGCTTTTCCCCTTTTGATATGGAAATGCTGCGTTTCATGAATAAAACAAACCACACGTAACAAAGGCTTATAATAGAAGGGGCTGTAGAGTGAGCATACTCTGACCGCCAAAACTCAATCAGCATAATCAAACGTTGAGTGACGGGAGTGTGTCTGCACTTCCACTTCCATTTAGTAACGCCCTCGCTACGGAACGACAGGGTTTGTGCTCTCCAGCTGGATGCAGAGATATTAAGCACCAGCCTACGTAATTACAGGTTATTGACGGATGATTTAAATGGCCGTTCAGTCAGTGATGTCGCTGTCTGATACAGCCCAGCTGAGAACAAAGTCCTCACAGCCCATTGGCTCAAAGAACTGACCAATGTACATAAAGTTAGTTACATGATGAAGGAAACCAACAGACAAGACAACCATTTTTAAATCTAATTTGAGTGCCTTTTAAAATTAAAAATATCTTGCAAAACCAAATATACATAATCATTTGGATGCACAATTATGGACACAGGAACATAATGGCCTTTTCTTGCACAGTGATATAACCTCCGAGCAGTGTTACTGGGAAATGATGGTTAAAGAAAATAGCCAATAAGAAGCAGACTAGGCTTTGCATCATTTTTGGCTGTTATACTCAATATCTACTGTTTTTCTATGTGTGTGTATGTGTGCATATCTGTGTCTGTATAAGTGTAAATTGAGTACATAATGTGTGTGTGTGTCTTACATGTTTTCGCTCTCTTCCTCTCTCTCAACCTCCCTCTTTCTCTCTCTCAATCTCCCTCTTCGTCTCTCTCAACCTCCCTCTTTCTCTCTCTCAAGAACGGACTGCAATCAGAATGTCTGATCTCATCCACACAAAAGGAGAGCTGTTTCGTTTTTCCTCGACATGCCCCCTCCATTTCCTCCTGTGCTCATACATACAGCACTGCACTGGAGTAGACGGCTCCTGTGAACTCATGGCATTCATTTGCTTCCTTACAATGGGACACCGAATGTATTAAGCACACAGAAGTCTGGACTGCATTGCAGTTCCCTTGAATATCTGCTGTTCCTCTCCCAGATAGGAAATGTGTTGAAATGTGACTTAGTCACGTACTACATGACTCAGACAGCGTGAGTGGGGAGATTTAGCGTTTGAGAGCATTTGCCTTGTGCTCGCATGGATACACACTGGGAAAATGAAGGAAACCGGTGGTACCACAAGGTCAGCGTTGGCGTTTTGAGATGGACAGGTCACCGTTTCGGTCCCCCAGTGTCACTGCTGAACGCTTTGGGAAACCCAATTCAGGGATAGGGTTATCAGGAGTGCATCACAAGCCGTGTCAAAAATAAATCAGCGACATCAAGAAACAATCACAAAATAAAGGGAATAGAGAGAGAAGAAGAGAAGAGAGAGAGGGAGAGAGAGATAGAGAGAGAGAAGAAGAGAAGAGAGAGAGAGAGAGAAGAAGAGAAGAGAGAGAGAGAAGGGAGAGAGAGATAGACAGAGAGAAAGAGAGAGAAGAAGAGAAGAGAGAGAGACAGAGAGAAAGGGAGGGACAGAGAGAGAGAAAGAGAGAGGGAGAGAAGGGAGAGAGATAGAGAGAGAGAAGAAGAAGAGAAGAGAGAGAGGGGGAAAGAGAGAGGGAGGGAGAGAGAGAGAGAAAGAGAGATAATATAGCTGGAAAGTTCATCAAGCAGAATAGATTAAACATAACAACAACAAAAAAAGACTTTTAAGTAAAACTGGCTTCATCTCAGCAGTGCTGTGCTTTGGTTGCCGTGTAAACTAACAGCCCCGCCTGACACCGCGTGGCTCTTGGGCCACTTTGTCGCTCGGAGGAGAAGTGACTGACAGGGAACGATAGCTCCAGAAACGGCAGGACGAGGGAGCCATTGTCCAATATCAGTCACTTTTCTTACAAAAAGTGGAAAATCCTTTTCATAGCGGAACGCGGCCGCGAGACGGACGTGCGGGGAATGGCAATGGCCCGTCCCGCAGAACGACGGAGGAATTTATAAGCAGGAGGCCGGTGGCGATGCCCGGCCTTGCGGCAGCACAGAAAAACATCAGTGGGGGGAGAACTGTTAAACAGAATTTTAGCTGTAAAACCCTGATACTGCAGCTGTTTCCTCTGCATACAGAGAGAGACACACCCACTATCTGTGCATGATTACCGGGAGCTACGGAACGCATCCAGAGGTCCCAGTGTCTGCTGCCAAACTGTCATTCCTCTCCTTTGAAATTCTCTTGCCGTAATTTAATCCTTTGAAGAGTAGGTTTTTTTTTTTTGGAATGTTTTTTCTAAATTCTAAGGCAGTGTTCTAGAATTCCATTGCCTTCTTTACCGTCAGCATTAGAATGTTCAGTTAAGAACATTCTACTCACATATTTGTGACCTTAAACCTTAAAGGGATAATCACTTGCTATTAAGCAATAACACGTACGTGAACCATTCTTTCTCTCTGTCTCTCTCCGTCTCTCTCCGTCTCTCTCTCTCTCTCTCTCTCTCTCACATACACACACACATTCTCTCTCTGTTTCTCTCGCTCTCTGTTACAAACACAAGCACACACAATCTCTTACATACACAAACAGACGCCTGCATACATGCACACACACAAACACTCAAATACAAACCCCTTCACGCAAATTCTCACACGTACACACATTCTCCAGCACATTTGCTCGCACCCATACTCAAGCACGTATAGGTACGCACACACACGAGCGAACGCACACGCAAACGCACACCGGCGCGCTTCTCCCTGGATGTGGTTGTTCAGACACAGCACAACCCCGCCATGCTAAGGTGCGTTCTTGTTTCCGAGGCGTAGGATTCCCTCACGGCCCCAGCAGAGCGCAGCCTGCCGCGCTCCCAGTCTATAAATTCCATCATGTGGCACAAACCCAATGAAAAGAGTCCAGCGGGATCAAACGGAGCTGTGCATTTACGCGGCAGCGTCAGAGGTCAACTCAATGCAAAAAGAAAAATCTATGCGCGCGCACACCCACACACACACACACACACACACACACACACACACACACGCACACTGTCACGCAAGAACAAACTCTCTTTAACTTTATAAACACAAAAGAAATAAAAAGAAACAAAATGGGCTGATGGTTACCTGCGGCGAAGCTCTGCAATATGAAAATAGGGGGACGGACACCACAGCACCATGTACCTCAATGCACAACACACACAGATAACAGTAGCTAGCAGTGAAAAGAAATAAATTAAATTAAAAAAACAAAACAAAGACGAAGAGGCAGAAGAGGCACATCAGGGAAGGTGGAATATCATAACAACAGGTGACATATTGTTATATTATTCCACCCACCTTAGACGTGAGCCCTTGGGCGTGGCCACTCCGTAGCCTTTGGAGTCCAAGTTTCCTCCGACCTTCATGGTGTCGCACGGCTTCCTCTGCTCCGTGTACTCGTTCATGGTGGACTCCAGCAGGAAGGCGTACTTCCCTTTCGATTTGCGCACACGCGCCACGCCCTCCGCCGTGGTCTTGGCGAACACCGTGGGCTCGGCGGACTTCATGTAAGTCCACATCTTTTCGTACACGGCTATCTTTGATCTCTGGGTGAGGAAGACGAATGGAAAGCATTACTTTCGCAACACGGAACTGTTCATCATTATGGCATTATGTATTATTAGTCATAGTGTGAACGTAATGAAAAATTAATTCGCTTGGGGAAATATAGATTCCACAAAATATACTTGTTTGTCCTTATAAATGGACAGAATTCTGGTTGTAGACACGTATCATAATTTGTAAATCAATCATACAACATTTATTAGTTTTAATGCATTTTCAAAAATTACACTGTCAAAAAGAACTGCAGTGTTGATTTTCCAGAAGGAATTGGAAAATGCCAAACCGAGAGCCAATTGGGGAAAAAAGCTGGAAAATGAAACACCTGAGTAAAAAATATGTTAAATAAAAGATAATGAATAATAATGAAAGATATGAATAATAATGAATATGCCCATCAGTTCACTGAAGAAATCCATTGTATGCTCTGTACTGCCTTGGCTATGTTACAGCATACTGTACTGACATGCTAAAGAATAAAAGTGTGCGCCATTTTGAAAAAAATTTGCTTTGTCTTTCATTGAAGAGATAATTATTATAAATTGAGAAGCACAAAAATGGTAGTGTTTCCTGGCGGCAGTAAGCCAGAAGCAGGCTCCGCCTGCAGTCATTGTAAGCGAGCTTGACTGCGGTCAGGTGTGAATCTCACTTGAGCGTGACGGACACTGATAATAATGTCAGTCACGTCTATCCTGCCTGCCTTCGCTCCGCTCTGTCGATCCAGTTAAAAAAGATCTCTCCCCGTTTCAATGCTCCTGGTGTTGTGAAAACCTGAGGTAAAGTGTAATCCATGACTAAATATCCGTTTAGCATAAAGAAAAGAAGCGTTTTAGTTCATCATCGCATTGATTTCTGAAGTATGTCCCGCTTAACCTTCCCGTCCACCTGAAGGCGGCTTGTCCAGAAAGAGAAAATGGTGCCCACGTGAGATAAATGTGCAGATAAAGTGAGACTAGACCACATGCAGTATTATGAGAAGCCAAAGTAATTAATTAAACTGAAATCCCTTTCAGCACTTTCTCAGAATAAATTGCTTTTTCACCCTCCACAGATTTCAGTCAGCTCGTTACGTTCATAATGCACACGGGCCTTCGAGCTGCACTGCAGCCACCGCCTGTTAAGACCAGTGCGCAATCAAGGCGTTAACTCTTCACTGCCCCAGCAGCTGGAGGTACACTCACACATGCACTCACAGACACACAGGCAAAAGCATATACTCGTAAACGTGGTCTCACTTTCATATAATTTTTTATAACACACAGTCATAGTCGTTTCGTCTCCCTCACTTAGAATTTCTGATGCCAATCTTTTCCCACTCCATTTATAATAAATATATATCTCTTTATCTTTCTCTCGCTCTCTCTTTCTCACACACATACGCGGACACATGTACGCACGCACAAACATGCACACACGCACAAACACACACACACACACACACATAGACAGACACACACGGTTTGCGTGCAGACAGCGTGGACAGCGTTCAATAGCACGCACACTCAGTAGCATATGTCTGAGTCTGAAGGTCGATTCACAGAGCTGCTCCATCCTCAGGGTGTGTGAGGTAAGGCTAGCACACTCCAGCACACTCCAGCACACTCTGTCACACACGAGAATTCATCCCCAGGAATACAACTCATTTCTACCCTGCATCTCCAGGCTGCCCAGTGCCCACACTCCCGCCTGTGAGGTCCTTGCTTCTATTAAAGTATACTATGAACGTAAGAATGTAGACATAGTAAAAACTATAGTACTTGGAGTCGATTCAACATTTTATATGTGATAATGCTATTTCTCTCAAAATCTATTTTTCTCTGCAACCTGACCATGTTATTAGGTAGAGTCTAGTATTTTATTCTTCTACACCCCGTTACTCAAATCACGATCCTCGAGGGCCAAGAACTGCTGGTTTTCCACCCTCCCTTTACCTAGGAGTCAGGAGTGAAGACAGTCTGGCCAATCAGTAGCACTAATTGTTCAGTTAATTACCTGGAATAAATGAAAACCAGGGCTGGATTTGGATTCGAGGGCCAGATTTGAGCATCCATGTTTTACACCAAGACTTTTGTTTTTGTGATACCAATTAATTTTTTGATACTTGAACACAGTGTCATATATGCGCTACAAAAAACGAAAACGCGTAACTTACCCTAAAGAACTCTTTAGTGGATCCTGAGTCCAGCGTCCCATACGCTATCTCTGTTTGTTTGGCCAGGTCCTCTGCACTCTCGATGGGAGAGACCATCCTCTCCACCGTCAGGAAGGCCGCCAGGTTGGCCGTGTAGGATGAGATGATGATGAGGGTGAAGAACCACCACACCCCCCCAACGATGCGTCCGGAGAGAGATCTGAGGAAAGCGGGGCGGGGCGGGCGGGGCAGGGGAGGGGGGAGTGCAGGGAAGAGTAGGGGGAGGGAAGAGGAGAGGGTTGGGGGAACACGCTCAGTCACAGCAGTCATGCTCATCAACACCCAAGCTACGTACAACCCCCGTGGGAAGAGGAAGTGATGACATATGGCGCTCTGCTCGTCTGTCTCAACAGTAACAGCAACAGCGACATCACCATCTAGGGCATTAAGTCTGTTCTTATGCAGTGTTAGAAGCTCTGCAGCTCTTGTTCGTTTCTCTAAGGTGAGCTTGACGACACACACTACCCGAGACACTGGGATAACGATCTTTTTACGATCCTCTGTAAGAAAACATGACAGGTGTGTTGAAAAATCCAACAGATGTCAAAAAATGAATCAGAAACAAGAACAAAAAAAGTGTGGCCTATTGTAAAAAGGTACTTTATTCTGAATTATAATAAAGAGCCTCTCACTACAGCAACAAAAAAACTGCAACTACATAGATTTAAAAAACACTAGATCAAGCAACAAACCAAAGAAGAAACAAATGTTTTGTAATGTGATGCCGTCCTGTGATTTAGACAGATGCAGTCAGTTCAGAGATACAGTCAGTCGAGTCCAAAGGCTGACTTGTATACAATGTGGAGAGCATTGGTGATCACGGGAGTATACTCTGAAGCAGGATTACTGAGTTAGCTGGATAACAGCACTGAGTAAAACTCAGAACAGCGCTTTTTACTTCAGTCCATGTTCCAGATTTGGGAGGGTTCCGGGTTTTACTCAGTGCAGTTATCCAGCTAAATCAGTAATCCTGCTTTGTGATACAGGCCCCATTTCTTTCACAAGGAAGACTAAGATTAACCAAGCTGTTCTTTCCATTGTGAGTCTGGTGACACACACAAAGAGAGGAGCCTTTGCTTATAGGAAGCTTCACTCTCCTCTCCATTTCTTCCTGTGATTAGTTTTGTGTTGAGTTTGCCCAGTCCTTTACCACTGCAGGTGGTTAAAGGAGTCCCTAGAATCTGGATTTAGTTAAACGCAGTAACTTGCCGCTTACATTTGGCATCATTATAATGTCAAAAATTACACAAAACAAAGAGTGAACATTCAAGGATTAGCACAAGATAACAGTGGTTAACAGTGATATGGGAATTATGTGTGTGTCTGTTGCATGATTTGGATTCTACAGGAGGTCACGGGTACGAATCCCCAGATGAGACACAGCTAAGGGACCCTGAGCAAGCCGTCTGTTTCCTTTGGCAGGGAGCAGGTAGGGATTGGGCTGAATAAGCAGGCATCAGGACTCGATCTTGCGTAAGCCAACGGTCAACAATGGCGGCCGGGCCAGCGGCCTGGTGTAGTGGAGTTAATTCTCAGTCAAAGGGAATGGAGAACATTTGGCGGTGTGGCACAATCTCAGTGACTAAATTAGCAGACCTTTACCCACAATGCCCACAATCAGTGCACTCCCTGCAGCCAGAGAACCGTGACCATGCCCCTCTCCGCTCCAGCTGCTTGGCTGGGAGCCACTTGACTTAAAAGCATCACCATCCAACCTAACAGCGGAAAATTCACAGGTGTCTTTGGGCTAATGGCTTATGCCTATTTATGACGCCCACTTTAAACCGCAGCTGTTTGCCATTAATTAATATTCATCCGAAACTAGATCTGACTGGAAATATTTTAGCGTCGGTAAATAAAGGATTGTGTATCATGAGGTAAACTGTTTGCTGAAAAAAGATGGATCAGAAGAAAAAAAATATTATTATTTTTTCAACCACTAGAGGCAGCATTCCAAACCTGTCCACTCTGCAATTGAAAGGCCTCATTGAATGTGAACAGAAGTTGCAGTGTGCAACTTGACAAAACCCTGAGCTAGAGCGCTCTTCACACCTCTTAGGACAAACCTGAACAATCGGACACGATATTCAGAGAAGCTTGAGGGGGAAAAAAGCACCTTCTTTCCCTCATCCAAACTGTCTGAGCAAATCAGATTCTATCCATCACTCAAACGATTCATTAGCATATCTTTAGTGCGACCATTCGCTCTTTCTAACACGATGACCTCGATTAAAACCACGGTCACTCTTCAACCGCACCGATGAACTTGTGTCATAATCCATTTGCCCAGAACATGTCTTGCGAACAGGGAGTCTGAAGGCTTCGGTGATTAATGTAGGCTGTGATAGGACCTAAGCCAACGCGACAGAGCAGACATGCTCCGACTCAATGGAAATTCAATGTGAAATCAGCTTTTTTTTTCGCTACGGAGGGCATTTTATCGATTCATGTGAAGAGGGGAGAGGGAGAGGAAGAGGAAGAGGAAGAGAGGGGGTAAAAAGCGAGTGCGTGCTTCCATCTGGTTTTCCACTTCAGGCGCCAGTGTTACAGACCGCTGCAATGCTTGACTGGCCATCCATAGATTGAGGCATCGTTAATTTCACCCTATAAAGACAGCTCCACATTCAGAAGATCTTCTGGCTAACATTTATGGAGTGTCACTACTAATACAGAACACATTGTATAAGTATTGGATCCCTGCCTCAGCTGTGGTGAAAATCACAACCTATATCATATGTTCCTATACTGTATCTTCATCATCATCATCATCATCAATATCATTACCATTTATATTACCATCATAATTTATCAGTATCAGTATTATGATCACTGATTCAGATTTTTATTAGCAATATTTGTATTACTATGAATCATCACCATCACTGAAGAATATTGACTTTGTATAACTTGGATGCACGTGCACACACAGACGCACGCACATTCATACGCACATACATATGCACACACGCACACACACACACACACAGACACACATACACAGACATACACATGCACATGCACACATATGCATATGCATGCGCACACATGCGCACACACACACACACACACACACACACACACCATGCCAGCAGACTGGGTCTCTGCACCACCACATATTTTTATATCGCCAGTCATGTCTCCTTGATTTGCCAGTGTGACCTATGACCTGTAACTTGACCTGCAGCCAGCCCATTAGCCCATAGAGATCTCACATACCACCCGCGTTTAATAACTGCTCCCCAAACTGTCTGAGCGAAGCGCGTTGCCTGGTAGCGAATACAAAACGTCTCAAAGGGCTGCCATCACTCCAAGGTCTGTTGTCTATAAAGCGGCACAGCACCGTTTACCCAGTAAGTGACACTTCATTCCTGTGATTCAGTCAGTGGCCAGTAAAACAACAACTTCCCCTGTGTGAGGATGGGGGGGGGGGGGGGGGGGGGGGGGGGTGAAGTAAACCCAAGAGGACGGATATTTCTCCGCCATCTTAATTTATGCCACCTTTTAATCAGTCAGCGATTAAAGAATTGGACACGTCTCCAAACCTTAGTTCCGGGTGATCAATCAAAAACAAAAGGCATTAGCAACGGCGCTAACTCAGGAGCATGTGAAGTTAGCGCGGCACACGGGGGGGGTGGCGACGGTACATCCGCGGGCCTGTCCCAGGTGACAGCCCATGCATCATCTGTGATGGCTTTCAGATTGCTTTTCTTTTCTTTTGCGCGCGGAAAGATTTACGACGGCGTCGCGTACGGCGGCACGGACGGACCACGCGACGCGCTCTCTCAAACGAGGGGGGGCGTGCGCTCTCCGGCGTCGGAGGGGTAGGCCACTAAGTCCAGTAATCGAGGCTCTGTAAAGCCCTCGGGGCAACGGACATCCATAACAACATTAAGGGGGGGGGGCCGTTTACACTGATAGCGAATCAGTAAATAATGCGGAACGGCTGTTTCAAATTTACGGAAGGCTTTAATAGGTCACTGTGGCAAGTCGATAGGTGGCCCTCCTTGGTGTGGGAGGGCTTTCTGTCTCACTCCGAAGAGGTGAAAAAGCCACAGGCTGTGCCCAGAGAGCGGTGCGTGGGAGCTGTGAGAGGCGCCAGAGGGCATCGCACGCACCTCCTCCGCTTCCTCTCCCTATTCACTCTCCCCCCCTACCGAAACTGAGAATGCCAGGCTACGCGCCTCCTTCTCCGTGACGCACACCAGCGCGACCCAGCGCCCCGAGCGTTTAGATTCCGACACACGCCAGCGCGACCCAGCGCCCCAAGCGTTTAGATTCCGACACACACCAGCTCGACCCAGCGCCCCGAGCGTTTAGATTCCGACACACACCAGCTCGACCCAGCGCCCCAAGCGTTTAGATTCCGACACACACCAGCTTGACCCAGCACCCCGAGCTTTTAGATTCCGACACACACCAGCTCGACCCAGCGCGACCCAGCGCGACCCAGCGCCCCAAGCGTTTAGATTCCGACACACACCAGCTCGACCCAGCACCCCGAGCTTTTAGATTCCGACACACACCAGCTCGACCCAGCGCGACCCAGCGCCCCGAGCGTTTAGATTCCGACACACACCAGCTCGACCCAGCACCCCGAGCTTTTAGATTCCGACACACACCAGCTCGACCCAGCGCGACCCAGCGTCCCGAGCGTTTAGATTCCGACACACACCAGCTCGACCCAGCGCCCCGAGCGTTTAGATTCCGACACACACCAGCTCGACCCAGCGCCCCGAGCGTTTAGATTCCGACACACACCAGCTCGACCCAGCGCCCCGAGCGTTTAGATTCCGACACACACCAGCTCGACCCAGCGCCCAAAGCGTTTAGATTCCGACACACAACAGCTCGACGCAGCTCCCAGGCCATGCAGAGTCAACCCAGCCTGACTGAACAGAACCTCATTCCAGCCCTGGGAATATGGAGGACGAACTACAATAACCTCTATCCACTGATAGAACATCCCTGTGACAGCATATAGATTATTCGATTTAAGTGAAAAAGTAGTTTTACTGGCAAATAGTTGGGCCTGTCTGAGTTTGCATGTTCAAGCCCGTGTCCGCATGGGTTTCCTCCGGGTACTCCGGTTTCCTCCCACAGTCCAAAGACATGCAGGTTAGGCTAATTGGAGAATCTAAATTGCCCATGAGTGTATGAGTGAGTGGTGTGTGCGCCCTGCAATGGGTTGGCGACCTGTCCAGGGGGTATTCCTGCCTCTCGCCTAATGCATGCTGGGATAGGTTCACATTTGTGGTGTTACGTGACCATTAACGGGCAAACAAGCAGGGAAACCTATTATGATCAAGATATACTGATATACTGATAATATATTAAATAAAATACATGATCAAGATATTGCAAAACTTCAAAAAATACGGGCAACTATACAAATTATTGCCATGTTCACATACTGTAATATATTTTTAACAAATACGCAGCTGTGAAATGTAATTATCATTATATTTTCAAAAAATATTGATAATATATTGCAGTATATTCCATGTTCAAATAAACGTGACTCTTTTTAGTAGTCTATCCTGCTTCTGTCGTAATAATTCCATCTGATACATTTAAAAAAAAATTAATTGCTGTCACTATCAATTCTTAGTGAACTGAGAAATGTCTTATATCCCCTGCTCCAATGGTCATACTCTATTATCACGATGAATGGAAACAGCGAGACACAAAGGCACAATGCAAACCGGTCCTTTGCTATTTCATATGTTCCATATTCTCGGGGTTTCCAGGTTTTACTCAGTTATCCACGTACGAGGAACAGGCCGGGGCTGGGGCCCTGGTATTTGATATTCTAGGTTCACAACCGCTTTAAAAAAAATTGAAAGAAGTGACATTTTAATTGGAAAAAAGGTTAAAATCACGTAATTATTATCACATTGTAATGATATCACAATTATACATCCGATCACATACTGAATATTAATGCGGCTGGTGAAGATATTTGATCAGCGCTTTGAATTAGCATAACCATTATAAGTAATTCCATTCATGCGCCGCTAAATCTCCCGGAGGCCGAGGAGAAATTAAGACACTGGATCGGCGCGAGAGTCGGGTAGCGCTGTCACAACATTTCACAAAAATGTACGTTGTGAGAGTGTTATGTAGTGCCAGCTCTCACACAGACGCACCACACAGTGGATAAAAATTTTAAAGCGCTCGTATTTTTCACTTGGCGTTGGGACGGTAAGAGTGTGGGACGTGGTCTGTGAATGGCAACGGGAGACTGAAATAAGCGGAGCTGCTTCAGAGCGAGCGCTCAACAGACGACAGCAACGGGGAAGGCTTCATCTTATCTGACGCACGCGACGGAAAGAGAGAAAACTGCAGCGTGGAGAAATAAATAAAGGGAGAGAAAGGGACAGAGGAAGAGAGCAAGACGAAATTTTGCAGGGAGACAAAGGAAGTGAGATACCGTGAGAAAAACAGAGAGAGCGAGAGCGGCAGGAACGGAAAGAGACGCATCATTTCAGACGGAGAGAAAGAAAAAGAGAGAATGAGAAAAATGAGAAGGGAGACGAGGGGGAGAATGAAAGAGAGACCGAAAGAGCAGAGGAGTCACTTGCGATCGCCGACCTTGGGCGGGAAAAACAATAAATAAATGAGATTGGTCTGTCTGGACAGCCACCACCAGCCTGCTCTTTGTTATTCGACCGATTTTCTCCCGCAGCTCATATTAACAATTTAGTCCCTGCAAATCAATTTGTCTGTGTACGAGACAATCCCCATCCAAACTCATGCTGAAGTATTTTTGCATTTTTATGCCAGTTTATATATTGATGGAAACAATCACATGCCCCTCAAGCCAGGATGATTCAATGGGTCTACTATGGACCAGCGGAATAAACAGGGAAGAACATCATATTATTGCATGAAACAGCCACCAATGTTCAGCATGTATGTCAATGGCATTTTCTTAAATTATTTATCAGCTACTGTATATTTAATGAATCCAGCTATCTTGTGCTAATTAATTGAACCGTCTTTAAACGGTCCCTTTTTATAGAGACGTTCTGTGCTCCCCAGAATTCCCTAGAGATCTACATAACGAGACAGTAATTGAAATGATTTGTACAATACGGATAAAGATTCAAATGCACTCCATCCACCAGGCCAAGCAACGGTCTTAAAAAACATCTTTCCTCCTATTATGTTTTACTGTTATAATTCCATCTTAATTTATTCCATCTTAATTTATCAAAACCATGAATAGCAGGACAATTAAACATTGTTTCAAACGCACAAGCGGGTTGTCACCGCAGTCTCTGAGATGGAGGCGGAGAGCCACCTGCATAATGGGTTTTCAAGGTGACCCGGGTAGTCAGGACCGCTTTGTGTCAGAATAAACGTTTCTGTCTGTAGAATTCTAACTGCACCTGCATATAGGAATTATTTGGATTGTACAGTAAGTAGAAAATCCTAGCTCTGTATGTGTGTGAAACTACCCCTGTGCATTAGGTCAGTTTCCCCCATTTGTTGCCTCGCAGCCTTATCTGTGTGTGCGTGTGTGTGTGTGTGTGTGTGTGTGTGTGTGTGTGTGTGTGTGTGTGTGTGTGGGATGAACGTTCCAGCTTTGTGGAAATAGCCACACCTCAGCGTTATAAAGCAATTGTTCTTTGTTTGTTATGACTGTGGGTGTTTTACACAGGTTACCCCACAGTGAATCAATGCAGCTAGTTTCACCCTCCCATGCATCCATATCCTGTATCTTTTTGGCAAAAATCCAGACAGCCTCACACATACAGGCACGCACACACACACACACACACACACACACACACACACACACACACACACACACACACACACACACACACACACACACACACGCACACATACGCAACCATGCACACACCGGCAAGCACACACATACACACATACATACATACACTCTCAGAAATAAAGGTACAGTGGAGGGTACATTTTTGTTCCTTAAAGGTTGTATCAGCGATTTTGGGTGGAAACATAAATGATCACATTCATCTGATTTTTCCTCACGATCCGCTAGCTGCCCGCCCCATAAGCAGGCCGTCAAAAAAACCGCGTCTCTGTAGGCAGCCTATGCTCCGAGATCGTACACAAAAACAATGGTACTACCAACTACTCAAAACCAAAATAAACAGTATTCCAACCAATCACAATGATCTGCACAAACGTGACGTCACTACTGAAGCGAAATCCCAAACAAACATACTTATGAATAATTATGTTATGTTTTAAAAAATAGTGTTCAAGCATCCAGAATTATAACCACGTTAATAACGTTTGTAAGAAACCAAACCGTTTGTAAATCCGTCAAGATTTCAGCGAGATAAGAGTATTAGCGTTTGTGCAGATCATTGTGATTGGTTGGAATACTGTTTATTTTGGTTTTGAGTAGTTGGTAGTACCATTGTTTTTGTGTACGATCTCGGAGCATAGGCTGCCTACAGAGACGCGGTTTTTTGACGGCCTGCTTATGGGGCGGGCAGCTAGCGGATCGTGAGGAAAAAAAAAAAAATTTATGTTTCCACCCAAAATCGCTGATACAACCTTTAAGGTACAAATTTCCCAAATGAAAGTACAAATAATGTTCTCTTTGGGTACTAATAAGTATCTTTTCAAGAAAAGAAGGTACAAATTAATTATGTATTGTTGGCTAAGGGTACAATTTTATGTACCTATAGGGTACCACCCCAGCGACAAGCTTTTGTACCTTTTTAGGTACTTTTTGTACCTTTTTTTACATACTACATACACACACACACACACACACACACACACACACACACACACACACACACACACACACACACACACACACACACACACATAGAGAAACACACACAAACAAACAACAAAAACTCAAAGCCTGTGAAGCCAGACGTACAGTAGTGGCCTCTCCATTCACTGAGTTATGTCCCACAATCCTCTGCTCCTCGCTGTGACAGCTCTTCGAGACTCCCATTGCTTATTATTTTTTATCTATTTGCACATAGTGATGATAGAAAAAGAAGCACATAAGACTGAGCACTGGGAGAACAATATGAATAATGCACAGGGTGTGAGTAAGCACATTGCAGGAGGGACGCCACCAACCCAAGTGACATAAATAACCAGAGTATACTGAGAGTAGTATAACATGCGGTGTGAAACGAGAGACAAATACATAAATAAGAAAAACTAAACAAAAACAGCAGACCAGTGCATAGGAGTAACTGAGGTAACTGTGGAAATGGGCGGGCAGGAAGTGACATGGAGGATGAGGAGGTGTTCTGGAGTGACCTGTGCTGAATCCCAAACTGAGCTCTCTAGACTTGTGGACTGTGGACTCGCAGATTTTAATGCCGTATTTCCCGGGGGCAAGTAAGTCTGCATTGCAAAAAGGGCGGGTATAAGAGTCCGCATAAGAGCGCTTTCCAAAAAACTCTGCTTTCACAACGGGTCGGCCCTAATCACTCGTGGACTTGACGAGAAGACGAGTCCAGAGACCGGGATTCGGCATGTGGGCGGAGCCCTACTGCTGAGACAGCAGAGGGTGGATCCTGCGATATATCGTCAGCTCACTGACTATAACCGGGAGACCACAGTGGTGGAACACAATTGTGTTCGTCCCCACCAGACACAGGGGTCAGTGTAATTAAACAATGGTTCATCACGGTTAACACTGCATTAGCTTTGCACAACGGCATGCCAAGTGCCCTACAGGATTCCATTCAGAGCGACAACTGCCTCAGCTGTGATTGGTGCAATCTCGCCTGTTGTAATGTGTGACCAGTTGTGTTGAAAACAATATCTGTCTCAGGGGTGTGTGAGTGTGTGTGTGTGTGTGTGTACTTCATCGCTAGCTAATGGCATAGCCTAGATTAAAAGTGGCGATGTCTTAATTTCCTTAATTTCTAAATGAGCCAATCAGGAGCGCGGCCCCCTGTATTTCGACCGTCATGCTAATATAACTTCCTGCCTGGGTATTCCCACTTCCCATTGTCTGGATTTCCAATCTCACTGGTCACCATGGTGACCTAAAGGTGTCACCAGGGAGGCACAGATACACCTCTTAACCTCTGAATGATTAGCTCTCTGGAATGATACGAGCTCCAGCAGCGCAGCTCAGCACTCCTTAAGGACCAGTGGCACCTGCGGAGCCTGGAAAAGTGGGCCGCAGGGTAATTAACCTTCGTTTGGATAAATATTTTGACACCAGCCGTGACGAGTTCCGGAGCGGACGCCTGTCAGCTGCGTCCTGCCGCCGCAGCCCAATCTGCGGGAGCGCTGGGGGAGTCTCCACGGCAACTGCCATAGCTCATTAAAGACTCCTCTACCTCAGACTTAATCACTGGGCTCGTGCACCTGGTTATACTGCGGAGATAAAACCGCTCACACAGAAACATGTGAGCCTTACTGGAGACTTAAAACAACAATGTATGGAGAAAATTCAATTCAATTCAATTTTATTTGTATAGTGCTTTTTACAGAGAACTGTCACAAAGATGCTGCACAGGGAAACAGATAAAAATAAATTGCAAACTGGTCTGGTGCTCGTATAGTCACAATCCTGTTCACCACTAACCTGCTCAACCCATTTGATTACAATCACAGTGATAGATCCCTCATTACATTTTTGTTACTGTCCGTTCCACCTTTAGTTAAACGGCCGGCCAGTGGAGGGCAGGTGCTCGCTCCGCTCTCTAGCCGCTCTCTAGCCAGGGTCCTCCTGGCATTTCTTCCCGCCAGTGAGTTGTTTTTTTTTGCCACCGTTTGAGTGTTTTTCTCCCCACTGGGGAATTTTTCCCTTGTTTGCTTTTTGGGGGTTCGGGCTGGTTTGGGGGTTCAGGCCTGGTTTTTGCGCAATTTTCCTTCTGTTTCTCTGTACGGCGTCTTTGAGACAGTTCTCTGTATAAAGCGCTATACAAATAAAATGTAATTGAATGGAATTAATAAACAACACAGAGCATTCACACGTGACATCATTACCCCTCCCTTTCTCCACAAAATGGATCCAAACACAGAATGCTTAATGAAACATGAATCTGTGACTGTCTTCCCTTTCCTATGCCATATAAACTGTATTACAGCCATTGTTCTCACAGTCATACCTCTTTTTGGCACCTCAAAAAGGAATTCCAGGCATATTACACACAACTGCATGATGGAGGAAATGAATGATACCTGTTCCACAGTGTCGTTGACAAAAAATTGATTAACTGTTTCATAATTTCAATTTAAATAATATTTTTAATCCCACAAGCGCATTGTTTGAGATGACATCAGAGCCATACATTTCCAAGCTGTCAGTATTTTGCCACATTAAGAAATGGTCGGGCAAGCATTGTAACACGCGGTTTGACTGTTGCAAATCAGGCATATTTTTGAATCACAAAGAGTGCTCTTGAAGCCTTATTCCCTCAGCCGCTTCACTGGTCTCTGGTGTCCTGTAGAAAGCCTTGGTACAGAGCGATGGAAACGGCGTCAAAGACAGCTCAATGATCCGCTCTAATTGATGGTTTTTGAGAGACTGCGAGCAATGGAGCGGGGCCCCTCGGATTGACATCCTGTGAGGATGGCCCCCCCAGGGGCTCCTCGGGACTGAACGAGCAAAGGGCCAATCAGGATGACCCCCCCCCCCCCCTCTGAATACCGTCCAGACCTTGGCAAAGGGTACATTGACCCCGCCCACTGAACGTTAGCTCACAATGTCCACTGGCAATCCTCTGCATGTTGAAGCAGAAGCACAAAATGGAAGCTAAATAAGCAGTATTTATATCAGGAGGAGTGTCTCTGCCCTGAGGATGAAGAAGCAAAGGATACCTCAGAGCAAAGCTGCATTATAAATCGACTGCTTGAGTCCCGTTTGAGGCTACCTGCACGGTTGGTGAGTTTTGTTGAACTGTGTATAGGAGCACGAATACAGGTGTGTGTGTGTGTGTGTGAGAGAGAGAGAGAGAGAGAAAGAGAGAGAGAGAGAGAGAGAGAGAGAGAGAGAGATGGATATTTTTGTGCTTACTGTATAAATAATACTAACTTCAACAATCAGTCTACACTACCTAGATTCCTGTGCTACTCAAGCAGCCTGTTGTGTAACAGGGAGTTAATACATGCTAGTCTGGGTTGTGTTTTGTCTCTAAGTTCCGAGATGGATTCTGGTTTCATTATTTTGAAAAGAAAGAGGGAGGGATGGAAGGAGCTGAGAGAAGAGAAGGAAAGGAGGGGACTGAGATAGAAAGACAGAGAGAGAGAGAGAGGGGGGAGGGTGAATTAAATGTAACTTGAACTGCAGCAGAAATCAATCTTAAGAACAAGTGATATCATGAGTTTGACATACGCATTAAATAAGTGGCAATACATGGGTCTCTGAGAATATCTGTAAAGATAGATTAAACAGCCTATCAGGAAGCACCTAAACGCAGAGCACTGGGAAGAGAAGAGAAGCTGGAGCGTGTCATAAATCTTGGACCGCCTCATCCCTGCTTTCCTATTGGCTGCATATCGTGAATGAGTATGTGATAATCTGTAGACAGATGGGAACTTACAATTTACTGGAGATCATAAATACACAGGGAGAAATGGCGGAGCTCAAACTGCGCTGAGCTGTGCACATCGCCATGACGAATAAAACTGTGCTTGTGCGACTGAGACTCAAGGAGACTCTCTGTATGCACCGGGCCTCCCTTCATCTCACTGGTGTCCACACACACACACACACACACACACGCACGCACGCACGCACACACACACACACACACGCATTCATGCACACGTGCACGTGCGCACACGCACACACACATGAACACATACACTCACACACGGATGCATGCAGACACACACACACACACACACACACACACTCACACGCACACGCACACACACAAGAACACATACACTCACACACGGATGCATGCAGACACACACACACACACACACACACACACACACACACACACACTCACGCACACCCACACACTTTTGTTTTTTTCCCTTAGCGATACTAACTCATGTGTCATGTATGAATGGGCACAGAGAGTACAACCCCCCCCCCCCCCCCCTCCCCCCCGCCACTGCATTGACATGATTGAACGAGTCTTTATAGGTCACATGTGCACTGATGGCATGACACTGGACAGACCAGGCAGTGGGAAGAAAGAGCAATGTTGTACAACACATCATAGCATCGCGTTTCCAAATGCTGAGAAGCTTGAGCCGAGGACACTGAGCTGATCGATAGTGAATCCCACCGACTGTTTATACATGAGAAGTCACAGCCATGAGAGACAAAGGAACTGCAGTAGCCAATGAGGAGACATTAATCCAATGACATTATTGTACCTGCGCTGATTAAACAGCAAATTCTCAGAGTCTGAGATTTCATATCCCAGAACGCTTTGCAAGGCATCTGCCAGAGCAGAACCTAGTGCCTGTGTGTTTCATAAAATTTTGCTAAAATTCCTCCACCTGCAACACTCTGAAAACTCTGGTCATTCATTTTTTTTCACAAAACTGCGATCTGACATTATCAATAATAAAACACTGTATTCTTAAAAATATTCTAAAAATAAAATCTGATTTTCCACTTGATGCATTAAAATATTATACTTGCCTAAACCCTTCGCCGTAAAACTCAAGTTGCAGCAAAAATACAGTAGCCAAGAAAGGCACCAAACATGTGTTGCCTCATACATATTATAGTCATACATATTATAGCCATCAAGCCTCGAGGGGAAGGGAATGCCTATTTTTGTCAATACAACCCTGGTGCACTTCAAGAGTTTTGTCATTTGGGTTATTTTAAAGGCCTATTACGTAATACTATTAGAAAACATTTTGCACATAATCACTGCTTAAATAAATGTAATTTTTTTAAACAATTAATTCATATACGTATATATACACAGTAGCTTAGTATAGAACTAATAAACAGGAAGTAAACTGTATATAGTTAATCAATACAGAAGTAATAATAATAAATGCATAATGAATTGGTAGCAGTGTATTTGTCAGCATTTTTTTTCTATCAGTATAAATAGACCTTTAAAAAGACAGCGGTTGTGTATAGCAGTTATATGATCGGACCACAAACCTGAAGATTATGGGTTTGGAACTTGACTGAAATGCTGAAATTACAGTGTTGTGTAGCGGTTATGTGACTGGACTAAGAACCTGAAGGTTATGACTTTGAAACTTTACTGAAATGCCAGTAAAATAGTCCAACAGAATAAAAAAGTTCAAGGTTTTGTTGTAGGCGACTCCGGATAAGAGCGCCTTCTTATGAAAGAAATAATGCACTAGCAATAAAACTGTGAAATAATTCACACTTCTGCTACCTGTGATGCTTTTGATGCATGCCGTGCAAAAACATATTGCAGATACCGTTGGTCTGAGAAAACAGAGCTCTATCTCACAGCCATCTGGCCAGCAAAGAGCGTTCTTGCCGTGTCACTGCAGCCTGGTTATATAGTGTTATTATGACACTGCTACAACATCACAAAAATATGAAAACGGTTTATTGACCAGAATGGATGCAATTCATGTTCTTAAAAAAAAAACTGCTTAAAGGCTACAAAATATACGCTTTACACTATACAACAAAATACATTTATTTACTTCAGACACCCATTTATTCCGCTGGAAATGTACTGTTGGCATTCAAGTTAAGTCTCTCTCACAGGACACAAGTGGTAAACGAAATGGGACTGATGGGACCTTCAGCTTCCAGGCCCAGTTCCTTAGCTCCTATGCCAACAGTCCCCAACCCTGTTCCTGGAGATCTGCCTTGCTGTAAGGCTTTCATTTCAACCCTAATTTGGCACACCTGATTCTACTAATTAGAAGCTCAACAAGATCTCTAGCTGTTGAATGAGGTGCGCTTTGTTAGGGTTTGAGTGAAAACCTACAGGACGGTAGATCTCTAGCTGTTGAATGAGGTGTGCTTTGTTAGGGTTTGAGTGAAAACCTACAGGACGGTAGATCTCTAGCTGTTGAATGAGGTGTGCTTTGTTAGGGTTTGAGTGAAAACCTACAGGACGGTAGATCTCTAGCTGTTGAATGAGGTGTGCTTTGTTAGGGTTGGAGTGAAAACCTACAGGACGGTAGATCTCTAGCTGTTGAATGAGGTGAGCTTTGTTAGGGTTGGAGTGAAAACCTACAGGACGGTAGATCTCTAGCTGTTGAATGAGGTGCGCTTTGTTAGGGTTTGAGTGAAAACCTACAGGACGGTAGATCTCTAGCTGTTGAATGAGGTGCGCTTTGTTAGGGTTTGAGTGAAAACCTACAGGACGGTAGATCTCTAGCTGTTGAATGAGGTGTGCTTTGTTAGGGTTGGAGTGAAAACCTACAGGACGGTAGATCTCTAGCTGTTGAATGAGGTGCGCTTTGTTAGGGTTGGAGTAAAAACCTACAGGACGGTAGATCTCTAGCTGTTGAATGAGGTGTGCTTTGTTAGGGTTTGAGTGAAAACCTACAGGACGGTAGGTCTCTAGCTGTTGAATGAGGTGCGCTTTGTTAGGGTTGGAGTGAAAACCTACAGGACGGTAGATCTCTAGCTGTTGAATGAGGTGCGCTTTGTTAGGGTTGGAGTGAAAACCTACAGGACGGTAGATCTCTAGCTGTTGAATGAGGTGCGCTTTGTTAGGGTTGGAGTGAAAACCTACAGGACGGTAGATCTCTAGCTGTTGAATGAGGTGTGCTTTGTTAGGGTTGGAGTGAAAACCTACAGGACGGTAGATCTCTAGCTGTTGAATGAGGGCTCTGCTTTGTTAGGGTTTGAGTGAAAACCTAGAGGACGTTACGGTGGGGAGGCCACTGCCCTATACTACACTGCCGACTGCAAGCTTTCCAGGAGGCGGAAAACGGGCTGAGACTCTCACCTCGGGGAGATATCACACCCCTGCTGCATAAAGGCCCCCAGGGAGAACCAGAGGCTGTTGAAGATGCCGAACTCATTGGGCGGCTGGTCGCTGGGCTGGCCGTCTGTGCCCTCCTCCGGCTCCTCCGTGTGCCACTCGTACGGGCTGAAGCGGCTCACCAGGAACAGCACCACGCTCACACCGATGTAGGCGAACACGATGCACATCCAGATCTCGTAGGCCAGCGGGTCCAGGAAGGAGAACACGCCCGGCTTCGACTTCTGGGGCTTCTTGATCATGATGGAGATGCCCAGGCTCATGAAGGGCTTGGAGAAGTCGATGACCTCCTCTCTCACCAGAGTTATGGTCAAGGGGGCAACGGCAATATCTGCTTTCTGAGGAGGGGGGAGGGTGGAGATTAGGTTAAGTTGGGGGGGAGAAAGAAAGGATATGGCCTTTTCAACCTGGCAACCTGGAACAGCCATAGCTTGAGGGCCCAGACTACGACCTTTTCCTTCCCTTTCACTTCTATCCCGTACACCCCTTTTTATCTCTCTTATTTTATTGTAGCACTGTGTTCCGCTGCAGTGTGCCTAGTCAGGTGTTGTGTAAATGACAGAAAAATCAATTTACGGGCTGTAAAAAAAAAAAGAAAAAAGAAAAGAAAAAAAGATGAAACTTTTTCTGGAGCGCTTAAGGTTCACCTTCATGTGATGTCCTTTTTTGTATTCTACGATTGAACACGACCTTGCATGCTAAAGTACGGCGCCAAAGCAAGACTTTAAAGGCGGGCTTAAATCAAAAGCTCGGGACAGAATGTGGGACGGCTATAGACAAATTTCACAGAATATGCTTTAGACATAAGAATAAAATTTAAGATGCTGGAGCTCATGCTGAGAGACACATAGTCCTGTGCTATGAATCCACAAACAAGATTACAGATTTTTAGCAACAATGCTTCCCCAGCTGTACAAGGCTCAGAATGAATCCGTAATGATATTAAACTTGATGTACTGCAGCCTGCCAAGCAAAACCTTAATTCAAATACGACAACTGCATATGCATGATAATCCATCGTGTTCAGAAGGAGCCTAGGATCGTTCAACGGGAAAAACCTCAGGGAGAGAGTTTGGAATGTCCATGAGGTTGGACGTCTCAGGAATTTATTAAACAACCTTGAGAGGGACGAAGACAAGATGAGTCCTTGCCAAAAAATCACTTCCCTTGTTGTTTATTTTGAAATATGTATTGCCTTCTTTCTTTAATGATGCTTATTGTTAACTTGAAGTCCTATTTAATTTTAAATATTTAAATATGCACTTTAAATAATAGATGCAAATGAACGAGCTTAAAAAAAACAAACGGTGAGAACTGGAATCTGGCTTATTCTCTACAGTGGTCATGACAAACCCACAGACTGTGTGTGGTGCAGGTCCACCAAAAAATGTCTTATCTATTTCACAGCAGCCCCTCAGACAGAGACAGGAATCTGCTCCTCATTAGAAAACTGCAAACAGCAGTTGCTCCATTTCTCCATTCCCACTGTAGGTCAGCTGGAACGGAGGCTAACTGGAGGCATCCCTACTGAGAAGTGATTGGGGCTGACAGCATGCTCGCTAATCCTAGATACTACAATGCACGTTTGTCCTAAACCCTGGCCAGTCAAATGGATATAGGCATGCTTATACGGCATACAATTCCATAGCTTTCAATTTTTTTTCTCACAATAGCTTGGTAGCAAGTGCATGTTTACAAACCATTCAAGCTGGAAGATGAACATCTGACGTCCTGCACTGTTATGAGAATAACAAGAGCATCCCCCATCATATGCTTGTGAGCAAATGGTGAAATTGGGTGAGGTACGTCTGACTGTAGATATCTCAGGGTCCCCAGAGACAGTGGGTGCAACTACACCAGATTAACTGAAAACTGCCTTTATTAGTTCACACTGTACAGCCAAGGCAAGCTGAGACAGAGCCAGGCTAGCACCTCATCTTTCAGAGGTGAAGGTAACTATTGTCACTGAAGAGGTTGGCACTATTGGTTCGTAGAGGATTTCCAGGATTTTCAGAGGAGCGTTTGAAGCTGAAAATATGTATGTCATGAAAATCTTGCGTAGGGAATACCAGGAAGCATAAGATCTAGTTGCTTGACTAATTATTGCCTCACACTGGTGAATGAGCATGTTCTGGTGTCAACTAGTTCCAAGGATAATATACACAATAAACAAATGGAAAATGGAAATGCCCCTGATACCCTATAGGAAATCAACCCAATTCATTCTATGCACCAACCATAACTATCAACAGTGTCTTAGTCTCCCTCACAACCCCATATTCCATATACCAACTCTCTGGATCATACCATTTCAATGGTCACAGCTCCTTGACCATCCCACATAGATGATTGGGTGTATGGGGTAAGAGAAGGTGGATGATTGGGTGTATGGGGTAAGGGAAGGTGGGTGATTGGGTGTATGGGGTAAGGGAAGGTGGGTGATTGGGTGTATGGGGTAAGAGAAGGTGGATGATTGGGTGTATGGGGTAAGAGAAGGTGGATGAATGGGTGTATGGGGTAAGAGAAGGTGGATGATTGGGTGTATGGGGTAAGGGAAGGTGGGTGAATGGGTATATGGGGTATGGGATGGTAGAGGTGCTGGTGTGGTGAGGGAAGATGGTATAGATGGTGTATAGCAGTGGTCCCTAACCCTGTTCCAGAGATATACCATCCTGTAGGTTTTCACTCCAGTGCTAATAAACCACACCTCATTCAACAGCTATAAATCTTGTTGAGTAGTAGAATCAGGTTTGCCAAATTAGGGTTGAAATGAAAACCTACAGGATGGTATATCTCCAGGAACAGGGTTGGGGACCACTGCTATACACCATCTATACCATCTTCCCTCACCACACCAGCACCTCTACCATCCCATACCCCATATACCCATTCACCCACCTTCCCTTACCCCATACACCCAATCATCCACCTTCTCTTACCCCATACACCCATTCATCCACCTTCTCTTACCCCATACACCCAATCATCCACCTTCTCTTACCCCATACACCCAATCACCCACCTTCCCTTACCCCATACACCCAATCATCTACCTTCTCTTACCCCATACACCCATTCATCCACCTTCTCTTACCCCATACACCCAATCATCCACCTTCTCATACACCCAATCACCCACCTTCCCTTACCCCATACACCCAATCATCTACCTTCTCTTACCCCATACACCCATTCATCCACCTTCTCTTACCGCATAGACCAGTTCTCCAACCATCCCATTCCAGATCTTGGTATCGGGGTCCCTGGCTCCATACTTGCCATCAGGCACGATAGAGATCTTGTACTTGAAGCCAATGTGCTTGGCGATCTCGGAGGCTAGGTCCACACAGTAACCTTCAAACTGGTCGTTCCCCTCATACAGCTCCCAGTTCTTCTTCAGCATCACATACGGGCCCTCCTGCAAGCAACAGATGACAAAAAGGAGATCAAACTGACCATTAAATCATCTCACCCTCAGTCATTATGTCATAAAGCTGTTAAGTTACGCATAACAACATGTCACTTGATTGGAATTATTATTTAAAACATTCTAAAGAGGTCGCTAAATCAGAGTGGAGAGAGAGAGAGCTATTGCATCTGTGTGCATATAGTTCTTACAATAAAAACCAAACATTTGTCTTTGAGTGAATCAGCATCTATCCCTTTTTATAGTATTATCTC
Organism: Synaphobranchus kaupii; assembly: GCA_029718625.1. NCBI lineage: Eukaryota > Metazoa > Chordata > Actinopteri > Anguilliformes > Synaphobranchidae > Synaphobranchus > Synaphobranchus kaupii. The sequence goes on from CM056378.1 coordinate 11,346,653, forward strand.
ATGAAGCCATGCAGATAAATCTGGGTGAGATAAAAAAAAAACGCAGTTGAACACCCGGCGTGTGATTGACTGCTGCACATCCGAAGACCAACATTAATGTTTTATACACAGTGAGACCATCTAATTACACGTCAAGCACCGCAGCATGGGAGCGAGGGAAACACAGGCCAGGTTTTTAATCCTGGAATTGATTAAAAACTGCATCGATTATGAAATGCATTAAAAATGGCTATGGTATTACAGTATAAAGCATGAATCACTTTTATTTTCCTCTGAGAGAGAGTTTATTTAACACCACGTATTAAGCCCACGGTATTGCTTTCCATTATTATACAAGTGGAATGGGACCACCTGATGCCACAAAGTTAAGATTTACATTAAAATGGTAAATATCTTACAGTTTACTGGAAATACATCTATTTTATTACATTTAGGCAATAAAGTATGTTGATATCCTTAAAAAGGTATGCAACATATACATAGAGGAATGATTTATGGACAGAAATGTCACATGACTGGAAAATTACCATGGTGATGATCTGTTGCATGGTTACAGGGAGGTGAATCATAAATTAATTTCGCAATGTGTTCTTTCTCAGGTCTCATTTTCACAAAGTTATCTCTTAAACAAGCTTCCTTTGACAAAACTAATTTACCCAACACATTTTTCTGGAACGTCTCAATATTCATGAAGAAGAATAGGAGGCTAAAACAATATTAGCATTTCTGTATCTGCAGGTGAATGAAGGCCACGAGAACCTTGGACCACAAAATTAATAATTTCATAAATAAAATATACAAAAAACAGAATGACTAATGTCTTAAAAGCAGTATTCAAATACCTTTACAAACACATCCTCTGAAATATTAGATTGTTAAACTATGAATACTCTATGAAAACATGTAATATTAAAATATGTTAAATTGCACATTGATATGAAACCATTTACCTCATATATGTAACACAACCTCACATATTACACATGTAAGGTAACAATGACCTCTTTCGTGTTTTTTTATTTTTTATTTTCTGCATTTATTGTAGCATGTATTGTATTGAAAAATAACAATTTAGGCATGCATGATCTATAATATGCATTACAATGGAAGTAGCCAATACATTTTATTATATGACACCATTTTTTCCCTTATGACCTTTCCTACTGCCATTCATTCTGACATAAAAAGACCCAAGGTTGGACATAGCAAACACACAATTGCATTGAGATGCGGAAATAGACTTTTAGCTTTAGCTCAGTTTGTTTTATTTCTTCAGATGTATGTGTGTGTGTGTCTGTGTGCGTGTGCATGCATGTGTGTGTGTGTGTGTGTGTGTTTGGAGGGATGTGGTATAAGGCAGTGGGAGTGTATGCATACCATCGCCAGATATTCAGATGCACACAAAAGTAGTTTTAATAATTAAACACACATTATAAAACATGCAATTAATTATTTGATCATGAACAATAGTAGAAAAGGGAATCCAAATGCAAATTCCGGATTATGATGTTGTGCCCATGGTAAATTATTACTTACTGCTGGCAGTGAATTAAATTTGCCTTTGCAAGCTGAACAGTTTAACAAGCTGTTTGGTTTTCCAAAACAACATTCCCAATGACACACGATATCTCTGGAGCTGGAGTGGCCAAGGGATGCAGAGGACGTTGGGGAATATCTGGCAATAAGAAACCGGAATGTTCCATGCAATATTGTACCATAAATATTATATCATAAATATTCTATTGCACCGTCACAAAGAATAAGAACAGTCTTCCGGCTTTGTTTTAATGATTGTCATAAGGAGATCACACTTTTCTTGTGGCAATAACTCACACTAATTACAGCAATTAAACAGTGGATTTTAAATGCCCATACAACAATACACTAACTGCTGCTTCCCCATCTGAGGAGTATTTAACCTCCAAAGACACACACACACACACACACACACACAGGTACCACCACACACCATCCAAAAGCGAACCAGCGGGCAATAATTCCCACTGGCAGCACATGGAAGGCAATTTGTACCAAAAATCAAAATGCATTAGTTTTGAAATATAATTTGAATTTTTAATTTGAATTGTGATTGACCTATGGTGGCATTGATGTTCAACATCTCCCCCCACCCCACACCCCTTACAGGCAGATAGACAGATGAATAAGTTAACTCCTGAGAGGCTGTAAGTGGCCCAGCCACTATGTCCCCCAAAAGGCAGGGGGTGGGAAGTCCACCCCAGTCACAAACATCTCAAAATCTTACGTGTTCATTCAACACTGCAACATGGCGGGGTTTGGGGATTTATGGAGTGTAAACAACACACAACAAATCAATTTATAATTACCCGGCATTGACTTGGCAAAATTATAAAACAAATCTTTAATTTACATTTTGTATTATCCTCTACAAACAAAAGTACTTTTGTACTTGCACTTGGCCGAACTATAATTTCCTGTCTGGTAGCGGCGAGTCGTTTTTTGTAATTACCATGCATAAGCATACTGCTCGCGAGCATTCACAGATGGAATAATGATGAATTCTGTCTGCTCGTGGGTGTGTGCGCGCCAGAACTGCAAGCCCCCGTAATTCCCGATTCAGTCGACGGCCTTTACAGTGATACCCTGAGACAGCAAAGTGATTGGCTCCCACACACTTCGGCGTGACTGACTAGAGCGGGCCTCAACAGGCCTTCGCGTCTGTGGCAATTTCTCTGTGTCCGGCTGAATCCATCACACCACATCAGGTTTCAGAATAAGCAAAGCAGAAAACCGGTTTACGGGGCACAGAAAACAAGCTTTATTTTTTGACAGACTCAGTGACATGCTGGTTTTTTTTTGTGTCTTTTTTAGAGCATGAACGAAAAGCTATTTTGAATCCATCACCTCAGCAGCCTTGATGAAATGTGTTTTTGCTACATTTGGATGAAGCTGTGTTTACTGACCCCGTCCTGCGAGATCTGACGCACGCTTTTCAGGTTTTAACTCCACAAGACGAAAACAGTAAAACAATAGGAGGAGAGAGCAGCAGTGCAGTCCTGCTGATATACTTTTGAAAAAAAAAAATGGCTGTCAAACTAGCATCTTTCTTACTTAGTGAAGCACAAATTAACACTTGAGAACACTTGACCCATATATGGGCAGTATTTTAAACAGCACCACAAAAAAGTACAGAAATACAGACAAGAAATACAATTTCAGAACAATCATCAAACTGGAAGGAGCCAATATAAATCTCCATTGGCTTATCTTATTTTATAATGTACTGCACAGTTTTAAAATAATAGCACATTATTTAAGCCAATAGGCAAAGCAAATAAGCACATTTAAAACAAAAACATAAACAAATTGTGTCCATATTGCAAGAAAACTGAACATCTAAGAATATTCGCTGCACTTAAACCCCCCATACAAATGGCATCCTAAACTGGATGAACAGTTGCGTTTCCTTTCACAATACCAGACTTTCGATGGACAACCCATTCAGGGAGGGCAGCCATTTTGTAAATCACTGAGGCCTTTGTGACATTTCCAACACACTGACGGCTACAGTATGACGCACCTTGGAGCAACCAAAACCAGTTCAGTTTTTCACATTCAAATATTCTGTGAATGGAACGATGACAAATAAGCAAGCTTGCTTGGAACAACAAATAAAATATACAAAAAACAAAGAATTCTGGGGGAACAAATTGTCCAAGTTACAGGCAGCGGCTGTAATGAGTGATGACATCACCGCACGCACGCAGAGCGGTTTGGCCGTGTTCCATCGTCAGCCCCGAAGAATCACAGTCCAATACAGTCCAGTATAATTTGGACTGGTGGCCGTCCCCGATAAAAACCTGGTGTGCGAGAAGGTTTTACAGCCTTCGGCCATGGCTGCAAATCTGTCCTCCTGTTCAATGTCTTAATAAGGGGTTCTTCACGAGAGGCTGAAAAGAGGAGGACGCTGCTGAGGTATAATTCTCCATGGCCTTTTATGTCATTTAAAGAGAAGGGAAACGGGGGACATTTTGAATTCCATGCAACGCACACAGAGCCTTGGTCACAATGCATTTTACTGTAAATATTCACTGAAGAGGTAGTGAGTGAGGGCAAGGCATTCACAGAATCTTCCTCTGCTCTTTCATTTGAAAGTTTCATGTGAAAAAAAAAATGTGTAACCCATGTAAATGTGTTTTAGGATTTCCCTTGTCATGTCAGGCTACCATTAAAAGAACAAGTGTCCTCCTAACCGTGTGTCAGCGCTACCTACACCAGAGGTGCCCAACCCTGGTCCTGGAGAACGGCAGGGTCTTCTGGTTTTTGTTTTCACCTAAAATACAACAGCCACTTTAGACCCAGGAAACCAGGTGAGGTGAGTTAACTGTGTAATCGACTGCTTTCATTGATCAATTAAGTGGCGAGTAACGACAAAAACCAGCAGACCCTGCGGCTCTCCAGGACCAGGGTTGACCACCTCTGACCTCCAGAGCTTCTCTTCATGAAACACAGCGCTTTAGACTGGAGAGAAAGTGAATGAATTCTAGGTACATTGGTACTACAAAATGGAGCTGCCCCTTCAAGGTCACTGTAGAAGACGGAGAGCTTGCAGGAATCTTACCATTATCGTTGTCACGACGACTGTTCGATTCATGGCTGAAGTCTCATTTGGAAGCAGTATTTCGTTTTGGATCAGAACCAGCTTGTCAATATCGTTCCAGTAACCGATCTGGAGATAAGGAAAGAAATGGAATGAACTGACTGATAAAGAGAAGACCAGAATAAGTAAGTGTGTTTGTGTGTGTTTACCCTTCGGCAGGCATGGCTGTGGATGTGTGTGAGTGTGTATGGGTGTGTGTGCGTGTGTGTGTGTGCCTTTATAGGGCATAATATTATGTGTATGCTGTGTGTCTGTATTTTTCCTGTTATTCTGAAGTGCCAATCTATCTCGTTCAGCTTCTGATTATATCTTTCTTGCAGATTTGGAACATTTTATTCCATCTGTGCTGATACCGAGTAATCGTAATTGCATTGTATTTTTTTCTGACAACTCTTTCCGTTATACACTGTGACAATATTATTGTGAATGGTGCTTGACTAAATCAGAATGTGCCTGAGTGATTGATGGGACTGGTGCGTGTTGGTTAAGTACTGCGGGGATGACGGCAGCTGCCCGGAGGCCGGAGATGAAGGCGTGTGTATTCAATGTGGCATGCAGAGCGAGAGAGAGATTGACAGCTGGTGGGAGTGCAGGATGGCAGGACACTGTTGAGAAAACACCATCATTCTCTTAATGCACTGATGGCAATCTCTCTCTCTGTCTGTCTGTCTGTCTGTCTGTCTGTCTCTGTCTCTCTCTCACTCTCTATATCTCTGTCTGTCCTACTCTCTCTCTCTCTGTCTGTCTGTCTCTCTCACTCTCTATATCTCTGTCTGTCTGTCTCTGTCTGTCTCTCACTCTATATATCTCTCTGTCTGTCTGTCTCTGTCTCTCTCTCGCTCTCTATATCTCTGTCTGTCCTACTCTCTCTGTCTCTCTGTCTCTCTCTCACTCTATATATCTATGTCTGTCTGTCTGTCTGTCTCTGTCTCTATGTCTGTCTGTCTGTCTGTTTATCTCTCTCTCAATTCAATTCAAAATGCTTTATTGGCATGACATATTTTTTAAATATATATTGCCAAAGCGCAATAGTCAATTATAATAACAACAGCAACAATAATAGTAATAACAACAACAATATAGATTAAAATATAACAATATACATAAAATATATCCTATTACTAGTAGTAATAGAAATACTATTACTACGAATAATGATATTATTAGATAAATAATATGTTATATAATTATATATCGACAGCCTCATAACAAAAGTGCCTAAGTCATTTTTTGTAGTTTTGAGAAAAAGGCAAAAAACTGCTGCAATTCTACGTCAATGAGGATTCAGGCAGAATAGCATAAAGTGGTTCAGGAAGTGCACAGCGACCTGCAGTGACTTGAGCATTTTTACACTGTTGACAAATGATAAATCAAGTGATTTAGGCAGAAAATCTCAAAATGTCCAAAAAATGACTTAGGCACTTTTGTTATGAGGCTGTCCATGTTATATAATTAAATATAATATATAATGTCAATATACAGTATGTTATATAATTATTAATTAAATATAATACAAATACGTTATATAATTTAAAACAAATATATATTAATTGGTGGGGGGTTAGGGGTCACTGCTGTCCCTCTTCCTGTGGCAGGTAGCTACATAATGTGCTGCCAGTTTTGCACCTTACCTCTCCCAGGAGGATTTGTAATGACTGGGTCTCAGGTAGGATTGGGAAGTTTTGGTGTATTGATTTAATTTTTGGAAAGAGTTGTTCTCTGATTTCTTTGTATTTCTCACATTGGGTGAGGAAGCTCAGCTCTGTTTCAATTTGTTTTTGACTGCAGTGGGAGCACGGCCTCTCTTCTCGGGGCAGCCAAGTCTGCCGGTGCCGGCCGGTTTCTATCGCTAGGCTGTGCTCACTGAGTCTGTACTTTGTCAATGTTTTCCTGAGTTGCTTTATAATTTGGTTGATTCTGATTGGTATTGTTGGTATGCAGCTGTCCTGAGGCTGGGGGGTGTTAGTGGGAGTTAGTGAACTGAGCCTCAAGACCAGCTGAGTGAAGGGACTCTTTTCTGGGCTCAGCTCTTGGCATTGCAGGGCTTTGTAATGGTATGAGTGGGGGTCGCTGTTTTTTTGATGTTTACAAAAATTTGAATGCCCTTTTTTGAATTTTGATTAATAGGATTTGCCTAATTCTGTCCTGCATGTATTGTTTGTAGTTTTCCGTTGTTCTTACAAAACTCTGCATGCAGGGTCTCAGGTGTTTGTCCCATTGAGCTAAATCTTGCTTTGTAAGCAGACCCCACACTTCGCTGCCATATAGGGCAATTGGTTCAATTACAGATTCAAATAAGCTCCCTGCGTGCTTTCTCTTTCAGTTCATTTTTCTCTTTTAGCTATCTCTCTCTCTCTGTCTGTCTGTCTGTTGGTCTCTCTCTCTCTCTCTCTCTCTCTCTCTCTCTCTCTCTCACTCTCACTCATCCCATATTGGAATATACTGCCAATGCTTAACAAAGACAAACTTTAACAGTATGTTTCAAACAAGTAAACACAAGCAAAATTATTCGCACAACAGCGCGTCACAAATGCGGTCAATGTGCACCTAGCAACAGGTGCAAATTGTTTTACTCTGCGCAACAGAACAAGAGCAGGTACATGGCATAATCTATTTATGCTTACGATATTAATGGACACGAGGATCACGCAGGAGATCAGGATATCAGGAAAGTAATATGATGCAGCTGAACTTGCTGCCGAAGCAGGCGGACAGCATGTTTAATATAATACTGGCTTATCCGTAAAGCACTACGTTTTCAAAAGCTCTGTATAATAAGCTTACCCTTCGAGGTCCGTTGCTTTTCAGCTCAAACACGTCCATGGTGTAGTTCACTCGGCGCCCGTAATGGTCAAATTGGACATTTCCTGTTAAGCCTTGGATTCGCACCTATACAATATAGAGACATAAGAAAGGTGAGACACACTAACCTTTTGTTTTTCAGTCACTTTTCTTTTTTACCAATGAAACAACACCTCAGATTTCAGAAAAAGAAAGAATACTTGGGTTTCACGTGAAGCATTGATGTTTAGGATTTAAAGTACATACTGTACATACTCGCTAAGCTCCCCTTCATTTAATGCTTTACACTTGCCCCCGCGCTCTCCTCTCAAATGGGTATGTTTGTGTAACCCACACAATGATATGACACAAGAATAAATAAGTTAAAATGAATAAATAGGTTAAAATGTGTACTTAAGTTAGGATGTTGATTTAATTTGTTTAAAAGTCAGTTAAAACGATAAAAAAAACTAATTTAATGTGGACAGTCAAAAAATGACTAAGAAAGTCATGTCGCTGCCCCTTTAAGAAAGACGCTGCATCACTGAGGTGATGTAGCGGAGGGAGAGACGCAGGCAGAGCGCAGACGAGGTAGTGGAAGAAAACAAACGGAGATAACAGAGTAAAAGAAACTGTTTAAAAGTTGATTAGGAGCTAAAAAAATAACATCTACCTAGTCGGGAATTGATGAGGAACATATAAAAACGAGCCACAGCGGTTTTGGTGAGTTTACACTCATTTTATTACATTTGCTTGCTGCGCTGTTTATGTGTTTAGCTACTAGTTAACCGTGTGAAAAAAAACCTGAGCACGGACTGTTTTTAGTTCATATTTTTCAGTTTATTAAGGGAACTAAATTGTGAATGTAACCTGTGTGAATGTATATTGTGTTAGTAGCAAAAGGTTTGAGTTTTATTTCACGTAAGCAACATGCTGTGAGTTCAAAGCTGCCGCTCGCCGCCATTTTAGGTCTGGCGAACAACACGTAGCAGTAGTATTATGATTCACAGTCGCTGTAAAACTTTGTTGAATTAAATTGTGTAGTAACAGTAATTTATTTTTGTTTATGACCTGTTATACAGGTCAGGTTTTTTGCTTCCATTGAAAGCTCGGTCAGAGCGAGAATCCTGTGGTGTGCATGCGGCACATACACGGGCGGGAGACGGCGAGCCAGACCCGGTGACTACGATCTCAAATATTGTCGTGCCAGTAGGGGGATCTGCTGCGCACGGTCAGACTGTGATAACTCGCTGCCAGAGCGGTAGGAGTGGGTGTGATAACTCGCTGCCAGAGCGGTAGGAGTGTGTGGATTTATTCTTTGAACTGAACTGAACTTGAAGGAGATTTTCTCTGAGCTGGATTTAACTGGATCCGGACCTTGTTTTGAACTGAACTTATTTGTATTACCTGAACAGGAATTGAACTTGGTGTTATTTTTGACACCATATTTTCTGTTTCATTGTGACACTGTGATTCAAGATGATTGTGTTAATTTTTATTTGATGTGATTTGGAAACAGTTTAATGTTCTTTTACCTGTGAAAGAAAGAAAAAGAGTTAACTTAAAGAAACCAATCTTAAAACCAAAATAAGTACAACTTATTTATCTCTAGAAAATAGACCGGTCTAACCTAGTTTAAAGTAACATAGTTTGTCTAATTAAACAAATTATTTCTAACCTAGGAAGAAGGAAGGAAAGTGTGCCATACCTTTCCACTTACTTGTGGAACCTGCAGGATTTATTTTGATATTGTTGAATTCATGTGTTTTTCTCATTTACTTCTAGTAAATTGCCGGCTTTTACATTTAAAGTCTGTGGTCTCTGGTCTATTTTTGTGTTGCTTCCCCGCTCCTTTGAGCCTAGAACTGGTCCAGTAACTTAGATAGTAGTGTTGGTTGACACAAGTGCTACAAACGTGGCGAGCCAGCCAGGAGTGGCTAAAGCACATAAAACTAGTAACCAGAAACCAGACAACGGTACTTTGGGTAATCCATGATGGAAGTTGTTCAAACTAGCAACGTAAAAATCCCTAACTCAGTCATAGTTAGTGGTATAACCGGTACAGAAGCTGATGAAGAACTATATGAGTTCCTTAAGCAATATGGCTCCATCCAAAGGGTAATCCCAGTAGATCCCTCGGAGTCAGAACAAGGCAAACAGGTTATTGTAGAGTATGTATATGGTACAGCTGTACAGTCACTCTCACCTTTGTTGCCACACAGACTTTCCCCTAAGACTCAGACTGACACCAGTTACCACATCAGAGCATTAACCAGTGTCTACATACCTGTAGCTAGCAAAACAGCTACACAGACTTACCTCTCAGAGTTAAAGGACATTGCAAAACAGGCTGGAAAAGACTTTGCAGCTGTCCTTAGAGAAGAGCTCTCCATCATCAGTGATGCTGTCGATCTGCATAATTCAGAAACCCCAAGTGAAGATGAGGAACGGAACTCACCTGATGCCTCAGAGCAACATGTCCCAGGAACTGCTGCACAGGCAAGCCCCCTACCCAGTACAGCCCCAGAGCAGCATGTTCAACCTGAGAGCAATTGGTTCCCATCGCCAGTATCCTCCAAAGAAAAGGCACAGCCTGCTCTGAAACTCTCCGATGTCAATCCACCTGACATACAAAAGGTAATAGTAGAGCACATAGTAAGAAATGAAGACTCTGCCATGCAGGTGCACACGTCCTTGAGACTCAGACCCTTCTCTGGGCGTTGCCCTCGCCCCAACAACGAAGTGGATTATGAGACGTGGCGTTCTAATGTTGAACTTCTCCTTAAAGACACCAAACAGTCAGAGCTATACAAGTCACGGAAACTCCTTGAAAGCCTTTCCTCACCTGCCATTGACATAGTGAAACACCTGACACCTGAATCTCCCCCGAATGTGTACTTGGAGATCTTGGACTCCGCTTTCGGCACGGTTGAAGATGGAGATGATCTCTTTGCAAAGTACCTTAACACAATGCAAGATAACGGTGAGAAACCCTCAGCTTATCTCCAACGGCTGCAAGTGATTCTGAACACCACCTTCAGGAGGGGAGGTGTAATTGCAAGTGATCTTGACCGGCATCTTCTGAGGCAGTTTGTGAGGGGCTGCTGGGACAACACTCTGATATCTGAACTGCAGCTAGAACAAAAGAAACAGAACCCACCTACCTTCGCAGGACTTCTCCTGTTACTCCGCACAGCAGAAGACAAGCGGACTTCCAAAGAATCCCGCATGAAGCAGCACTTTAATGTCTCAAAGCCAAAAGTGTCATCCCATTATCAAGGTATTTGTGTGCAGTGTGAAGAGGAGTGCAATCCATTGCAACCAACTTCCGATCACAGATCTGAAATCCAAGATTTAAAGAAACAAATAGCTGATTTACAGTCCCAGCTCACAGGCATCACACAGAAGGATGGCAGAAAGACTCTTACTAAACCAGCTGCCAGACCAGTAGTTCCCAAGCCAGCTATCACAAAGTTTTCAGATGACACTTCCACATCTCAGAAACCACAGTCTCACAGCCGATATGTAAACAATAGTGCAAGCAATAGACCAAAGCCCTGGTATTGCTTCAGATGTGGAGAGGACGGACATATTAAGCCCCAGTGTGAAAGTGAACCAAATTCCTCTCTTGTGGCCTCCAAAAGGAAGCAGCTAAGAGAAAAGCAGCTAGCATGGGATATTGAAAACGGCGCTCCAAAGTCTGATCATTTAAACTAGAGTCAGTCCTTGTTGAGGGGCAAACGGGGACTGGAACACGGACAAAGCCTCCCAACCAGAAGCAGCATGCTTCCTACATGTGCTCTCGCACAAAAAAGCAGTTATTAACCCTGCCAAAAGGTCTGGTTGGAACTAAATGCACAGCACAAGTGACAATAGCTAACAAAGACTGTAGTTGCTTGTTGGATTCAGGCTCTCAAGTAACGACAATCCCCAACTCTTTCTACCAAGAGAACCTGTCCCACTTCCCTATCAACTCCCTGAACGACCTGCTTGAAGTGGAAGGGGCCAATGGTCAAAATGTCCCTTACCTTGGGTATGTTGAAGTCACCATCAAGTTTCCAAAGAGCTTACTTGGTGTAGACATTGAGGTGCCCACACTAGCTCTTATCGTGCCTGATATGCGCTCCACCATGTCATCAGTGTTGATAGGCACCAACACATTGGATGTTCTTTATGACCAGTACGCAGACATCGCACCTCAGAACTGTGAGTCACTTCCTTATGGCTACAGAGTCATCTTAAAGACCCTTGAAATCAGGAAACGACAATCTGTTGATTCAAGTCTGGGAAAAGTCAGGCTGCGCAGCACAGACTCTGAGACTATTGCAGCTGGTCAGACCAAAGTCCTTGAAGGCTCAGTTAGCTGCAGAACACCAGCTGCTGGGAGGTGGGTGATGGTCGAGTCACCAAAATCAGTTTCCCTGCCGGGTGGCATACTAGTGACAGATGGCTTAGCAAGTCTACCATGTAAGCTGTCACGCTGCATACCAGTCATTCTCAAAAATGAGTCAGACCATGATATCACCTTATCTCCAAAAGCTGTGATAGCTGAGATACACGCTGTTAAGAGTGTTCAACCCATCAAATCTCTCAACTCAGACACTCCCACAAAACCTGATCAAAAATCAAATCTCAAGTTTGACTTCGGAAACTCTCCAGTACCCAGCGAGTGGAAAGAGAGGATCACTGACAAACTGAACTCCATGCCAGAGGTGTTTGCACAGCATGAGCTCGACTTTGGCCGCACTGACAAAATAAAACACCATATAAACCTCAGTGACAAGACGCCATTTAAACATAGGCCGAGACCTATACATCCTACAGACATAGAGGCTGTGCGTAACCATCTTCGGCAACTTCTTGATGCAGAAGTCATCCGCGAGTCCGAGTCACCTTTCTCCTCGCCGATTGTAGTCGTCAGGAAAAAGGACGGCGATATCAGACTATGCATAGACTACAGGAGACTGAACCTCCAAACGGTAAAGGATTCTTATGCCTTACCCAACCTGGAAGAGTCTTTCTCAGCGCTGACTGGATCCAAATGGTTCTCGGTGCTTGATCTCAAATCTGGCTTCTACCAGATAGAAATGGAAGAAACAGACAAGCACAAAACTGCATTTGTCTGCCCACTCGGATTCTTCGAGTTCAACAGGATGCCTCAAGGGATAACTAACGCCCCTAGCACGTTCCAGAGGCTTATGGAGCGCTGTATAGGAGAGCTGAACTTGAAACAAGCCTTAGTCTTCCTTGATGATCTCATCATCTTCTCCTCAACGCTGGAAGAGCACGAGGAAAGGTTGGTGCGGGTGCTCAACCAACTGAAAGAGTTTGGCTTGAAGCTATCTGCAAAAAAATGCAAGTTCTTCCAGACATCAGTTAAGTACCTCGGCCACATCATATCTGAAGAGGGCGTTGAAACAGATTCCGAGAAGATAGCAGCATTAAAAACCTGGCCAAAACCAAACAACCTCAAAGAGCTAAGAACCTTCCTTGGATTCTGCGGTTACTACCGCAGATTCGTGAAGGATTTTTCAAAGATTGTGAAGCCACTTAACGAACTCACTGCTGGCTATCCGCCGCTGAGAAAGCGCGTCAAAACCACAGTGAATATTGTGAAATACTTCAACCCGAAAGACCTCTTTGGTGACAGATGGACGTCTGCTTGTCAGATGGCATTTGACACCATAGTTGAAAAGCTGACAACCGCCCCCATCCTTGGTTTCGCTGACCCGAAGCTCCCCTATATCTTGCACACAGATGCGAGCACCTCAGGTCTCGGTGCGGCCCTCTATCAGGAGCAACAAGGACAAAAGCGAGTTGTTGCTTTTGCAAGCCGTGGTCTGTCAAAATGTGAAACCAGGTATCCTGCCCATAAATTAGAATTCCTGGCCCTTAAATGGGCAGTAACAGAGAAATTCCAGGACTATTTGTATGGGAGCCCATTCCTTGCAGTTACTGATAGCAATCCATTAACGTACATCCTTACCTCTGCTAAGCTTGACGCAACGAGCTACAGATGGTTGGCCGCTCTGTCGACATTTGACTTCCAGCTACAGTACAGAGCCGGAAAACAAAATCAGGACGCAGACGGACTGTCCAGGCGTCCACATGACAGGTTACCTGATAACACATCATCACAGAAAGAGTTGGAGAGGATACAGCAGTTCACAAAGAGACACTTGTTGGAGTCTGAGCATGCACATCTGAACAAAAACACAATCAAAGCCATCTGTGAGAAGCACTTAGTTCACCAAGTGATTAACAGTCATTCTGGGGAGACATCACCCAGCACCACCTTGGTTGTGTCACTTGCCCACCATCCGGAAGCCCTTCCAGAAAGCTTTGAAGAGGAGGATCAGGTTGGTGGGTTACCTATCATACCCATGCTTACACCAGCTGAAGTGAGAGATATGCAAAGAGCTGACACCTGTATTTGTGAGGTGCTCAGACAAATTGAGTCAGGAGAAAAGCCTCCACCGTCCTTGAGGAAAGAACTCCCTGAACTCTGTCTGTTGCTAAGGGAGTGGAACAGACTTGAGGTCTTAAACGGCATCTTGTATCGCAAGCGGCAAGAAGGTGCACAAACTCACTACCAGCTTGTGTTGCCTGAAAGCCTGAGATCCTTGGCCTTGAAGAGCCTACACGATGACATGGGCCACATGGGTGTAGAGCGCACTCTAGACCTCGTTCGGAAGCGGTTCTATTGGCCCAAAATGTCAGCTGAGGTGGAAGCTAAGATCAGAACCTGCAACCGCTGCATACGGCGTAAGTCCTTACCTGAGAGAGCTGCACCGCTTGTTAACATCGTAGCTACAAGACCGCTTGAACTTGTGTGCATGGATTTTCTTACTGTTGAGCCGGACTCCAGTAATACCAAAGACATCCTGGTCATTACTGACCATTTTACAAAGTATGCCGTGGCTGTCCCCACCCCGAACCAAAAGGCCCGAACAGTGGCTAAGAGCTTATGGGACCACTTCTTTGTACACTATGGCATCCCGGAAAGGCTCCATAGCGACCAAGGTCCTGACTTTGAGTCCCGAACAATAAAAGAGCTGTGTGAACTCATTGGCACTCAGAAAATAAGGACCACCCCTTATCATCCGAGAGGGAACCCTGTTGATCGTTTCAACAGGACCCTGCTCAACATGCTCGGAACCCTTGAAAATCAGAAAAAGAGTCACTGGCGAGATTACGTCAAGCCCTTAGTACACGCTTATAATTGTACTAAGAATGAGGTGACTGGCTTTACCCCTTACGAGTTAATGTTCGGGCGACAGCCGAGACTGCCAGTCGACCTAGCCTTCGGCCTACCAGTCAATCACCAGCCAGGATCACACTCAGAATATGTTCGCAACCTGAAATCCCAACTCGAAGAGAGTTATAGAGTTGCAACCGAAAATGCGAAAAAGACAGCAAATCGTAACAAAGAAAGGTTCGACAAACATGTTGTTGATTCCACCTTGAAGGAAGGCGACAGAGTCTTGGTCAGAAATGTCCGCCTTAGAGGCAAGCACAAGTTAGCCGACAGGTGGGAGTCCGACGTGTATGTTGTCTTGAAACAATCTGGAGACATCCCAGTATATGTTGTGAAACCTGAGACCAGAGAAGGTCCACAAAGAACCCTTCATCGTGACCTCTTGCTGCCATGCGGGTTCCTTCCTGTAACCTCAGTGGAAAGTGACACTGACACAACAAAGGCAGCAAGGCGACCAAGAACTCGACAACATCCAAAAAACGACAGCTCAGATGAAGCTGATGGGGATGAATCCCAATCTGACCCTGATGAATATCACCATGATGGTTACAGAAACCTAAGAGTGGAAACCCTAGGTTTTGACCTTACCTCTGAAACCCTGGAACACTTACCTGAAAAGATTGAGCCGAAACCTTCCAAACTGTTAACTGCTGTTGAGCAAGATCCTTCAGATGTAGCCAAAGATGTAGATGCTCCAGTAGAGACTTGTGATTTCAACTTACCTGATCTTGGAGAGAGTAACTTACCTGATCTTGGAGAGAGTAACTTACCTGATCTTGGAGAGAGTAACTTACCTGATCTTGGAGAGAGTATCTTACCGGATCCTGGAGAGAGCAGCTCACCTGCTGGACAGGAACCTGGAAACCTACCTGGAGAAGACATGGATAGCGTCCATTTCCCTACTCAGACCACTGTAGAAAGGGATGAAAACATAATAGTTGTGGACCAACCTGAAGCCCAGACCAAAAGAGACTGGTTAAGAAGGCCCATCAGAGATAGAAGGGCTACTAAACGACTGACTTACCCTGAATTAGGGAATCCATTAGTTGCAATAGTCCAGTCTCTAGTTCAGAGTTTGAGTGAAGTGTTTACAGACTCCCTAGCGGAACCTAGCTTCCCCAGAACCCCATAGAGTTATGACGGTATAAACTCTTAAAACTATGCACAGGGACGTGCATTAGGTAAAGAGGGGAGGATGTAACCCACACAATGATATGACACAAGAATAAATAAGTTAAAATGAATAAATAGGTTAAAATGTGTACTTAAGTTAGGATGTTGATTTAATTTGTTTAAAAGTCAGTTAAAACGATAAAAAAAACTAATTTAATGTGGACAGTCAAAAAATGACTAAGAAAGTCATGTCGCTGCCCCTTTAAGAAAGACGCTGCATCACTGAGGTGATGTAGCGGAGGGAGAGACGCAGGCAGAGCGCAGACGAGGTAGTGGAAGAAAACAAACGGAGATAACAGAGTAAAAGAAACTGTTTAAAAGTTGATTAGGAGCTAAAAAAATAACATCTACCTAGTCGGGAATTGATGAGGAACATATAAAAACGAGCCACAGCGGTTTTGGTGAGTTTACACTCATTTTATTACATTTGCTTGCTGCGCTGTTTATGTGTTTAGCTACTAGTTAACCGTGTGAAAAAAAACCTGAGCACGGACTGTTTTTAGTTCATATTTTTCAGTTTATTAAGGGAACTAAATTGTGAATGTAACCTGTGTGAATGTATATTGTGTTAGTAGCAAAAGGTTTGAGTTTTATTTCACGTAAGCAACATGCTGTGAGTTCAAAGCTGCCGCTCGCCGCCATTTTAGGTCTGGCGAACAACACGTAGCAGTAGTATTATGATTCACAGTCGCTGTAAAACTTTGTTGAATTAAATTGTGTAGTAACAGTAATTTATTTTTGTTTATGACCTGTTATACAGGTCAGGTTTTTTGCTTCCATTGAAAGCTCGGTCAGAGCGAGAATCCTGTGGTGTGCATGCGGCACATACACGGGCGGGAGACGGCGAGCCAGACCCGGTGACTACGATCTCAAATATTGTCGTGCCAGTAGGGGGATCTGCTGCGCACGGTCAGACTGTGATAACTCGCTGCCAGAGCGGTAGGAGTGGGTGTGATAACTCGCTGCCAGAGCGGTAGGAGTGTGTGGATTTATTCTTTGAACTGAACTGAACTTGAAGGAGATTTTCTCTGAGCTGGATTTAACTGGATCCGGACCTTGTTTTGAACTGAACTTATTTGTATTACCTGAACAGGAATTGAACTTGGTGTTATTTTTGACACCATATTTTCTGTTTCATTGTGACACTGTGATTCAAGATGATTGTGTTAATTTTTATTTGATGTGATTTGGAAACAGTTTAATGTTCTTTTACCTGTGAAAGAAAGAAAAAGAGTTAACTTAAAGAAACCAATCTTAAAACCAAAATAAGTACAACTTATTTATCTCTAGAAAATAGACCGGTCTAACCTAGTTTAAAGTAACATAGTTTGTCTAATTAAACAAATTATTTCTAACCTAGGAAGAAGGAAGGAAAGTGTGCCATACCTTTCCACTTACTTGTGGAACCTGCAGGATTTATTTTGATATTGTTGAATTCATGTGTTTTTCTCATTTACTTCTAGTAAATTGCCGGCTTTTACATTTAAAGTCTGTGGTCTCTGGTCTATTTTTGTGTTGCTTCCCCGCTCCTTTGAGCCTAGAACTGGTCCAGTAACTTAGATAGTAGTGTTGGTTGACACAAGTGCTACATTTGCCCCTCCCTTCTCCCCTGTTTGTGACCACTGCCACAATCCCACCCCTAACCCACTCCTCCCCTCCTCTCCACCTTGATTGGTTGGTCCTTCCCTGTATGGAAGATTTGGCTGAAGGACCTCTGCCTCTCCCAACACCCCGGAAGCAGTGGCCTGTGTGCCCTCATCCCTCACCTGCTCTGCCTCTCCCAACACCCCTGAAGCAGTGGCCTGTGTGCCCTCGTCCCTCACCTGCTTAAGCGTACGCTCCATGTCTATCCCCTGGTTCCAGGGAGCGGCCGGATTGGCCAGGCAGTCCCCGGCGTTACCCCTCCGAGAAATGTCAATCTTCTGCCGCCGAAGGTTCCGGAAGGCCTCCGCCATCACCAGCACTCCGTCATAGGTCAGCGCGGATGTGTACTGAGGAAGAGGAAGATTGGACTCCGTTCTAACTGTGTTCCGAAGCACCTCAGGGGTCTGCAGGTTCATATCATTTCTACCTCACTCTTGTTTACACGGCATACACGGCATCCATCTTTGTGTTCTTCTAAACCATTACCACAAACCATATCTTCTAAGCCACTAACAAAATAAGTATTACACACAAGACAATTGAAGACCTGGGTGCTAAAAGTACTGAAGTCACATTTTTAGACAATTCACGTTGAGCATAGAAACATGTTGTATTTGTTTAGCTAAGTCCACCCTATAAATATTGTTAACAGAAAAGGTGACTAAGTCTCTTTTCTACACTATGGAAACAACAGGTTATGGCTGATTTCATGGGTCAATGATATTTTCGGATTTGATTTTCTCAAAATAGACATTTTGTGACTTCAGTACTTTTAGCAAAAGGGTCTTCAATTTAAAGTAACAAAACAATCGACAAATTGACAAAAGCAGTAATTCTTCATTCAATGTTATGTTCCTCTTGTTAAAGGTCCATTATGCCGGATTTTTACCTTGAAAATATTATAAAATAACCATGCTCGGTCATCTATGACATACTGGCACTGGCAATCTCTGTCTTTGCGCACTTTTTCTGAATTCGTGCTTCTCTTCCTGTGTTTATTATTCTAAGATGTGTTCGGGACGTTTCTGGGTGGGGAGGGGTGGGTGTGGTTTGAGAGCCTGCATGGTGGGATCAGGTTTTAGCGGAGCGTTAGCTAGCTACCGCAATGGCGGAGGTGAAGAAGCGCAAGTACAGTGAAGCCAAACAACAAGCCGACAGGGCGCGTTCAAGAAGCAGTCAACCTAGGATTCGCCTTCCCTCAATGGCGACAGGTGAAGTTTAGCAACCTGTGTTTGAACCTGTAAGTAAGTAACGTCGCCTCTAGCGATACAGCTAGCTACGTTAGGTAGCTACACGGCCGATGTCGGGTACCTTGAGTGTGTGACAGAGGAGGAGACTTCTTTGATTGTAAACACAGAACCACAGCAATAGTGCATAAGCATAGTGCAACCTTTAACGAAAAGGGTCTTTTTTCACACAGAGGTTAGCTGCTCTGCTTCAGGCGACCCGACTGAGGGCAATCTGTGAACTGTTGGGGCTATAAAATTGCACTTAATTAGAATGTATCATTTTCCAAATGAAAGCAATGATGCCCAATCAACAGCCTTTAAGGCCTGTAAAATCAAGTCATTATCCAATCAATTTTCTCCTAAGCGTTCATGCAGATGAGTACACGCTCCACGCCGCTCATTTACCAGGGCGTGCGACCTTAACCTGAGATAATAAATATATTAACACGGGGGGTGGCTGTATTTACAGTGGATATATGCGCTGCACAACAGAGGTTGACTGCAGATCAATAATAATTGTTAAAGACCTCAGCGTTATTGATGCCGCCGAGCGCAAGAGGGAGCGGGCCTCTAAGCAGCTGTGTCATTAAAATTATTATTCAGCGGGTGAAGGCAGATCTGCAGCTCAGACAGAGTCTAAGGGAGAAGCAGAGAGGAGCAGCGAGGAGCAGAGAGGAGGAGAAATTGAGGGGCGGGGGGTGAAGGAGAAAGGAGGAGGTAAAAAGCAGAGAAAATGAAGAGGAAAAAGAGATAGAGGGGAAAAAACCAGTTTACCACAATCCCCCCTAAGCGTACACACAGTTCCCTCACAGGGCCTGAGCACAGATTGGGTTAAATCTCCGAGCGTACACACAGTTCCCTCACAGGGCCTGAGCACAGATTGGGTTAAATCTCCGAGCGTACACACAGTTCCCTTACAGGGCCTGAGCACAGATTGGGTTAAATCTCCAAGCGTACACACAGTTCCCTTACAGGGCCTCAGCACAGATTGGGTTAAATCTCCGAGCGTACACACAGTTCCCTCACAGGGCCTCAGCACAGATTGGGTTAAATCTCCGAGCGTACACACAGTTCCCTCACAGGGCCTCAGCACAGATTGGGTTAAATCTCAGTTTTTCTGGTTTATTTATTTATTTTTTATATCACGGTAAAGCAGAGCTATGAGAAAGGTCTGCTTTGAGTTCCTTCTCCGTCTTCTACTTATGATTTAAGCAGCATGCATAAAATGTTTGGTTATGACCACACATGCGCACACACACACACATACACACACACACACACACACTGTACATTGCCCCAGGGACTTGCTGACAGTGTGAGGAGGAGGAGGAACAGAAAAGGCCATCTTGAGAGAAAGAGAAAGAGGCAGGGAGAGAGAGAGAGGGGGGGGGGCAGAGAGAGGAGAGAGATAGGGAGAGGAGAGAGACAGAGATAGAGGGGGCAGAGAGAGGAGATAGGGAGAGAGAGAGAGAGAGAGAGAGAGAGAGAGAGAGAGAGAGAGGAAAGAGAGAAAGAGAGGGGAGAGAGAGAGGAGAGAGAGAGTGAGAGAGAGACAGAGAGAGAGAGAGGAAAGAGAGAGAAAGAGAGGGGAGAGAGAGATAGAGCAGAGAGAAGAGAGAGAGAGAGAGAGAGAGAGAGAGAGAGAGAGAGAGAGGGGAAAGAGAAAGAGAGGGGAGAGAGGAGAGAGAGAAAAGAGAGCGAGAGTGAGTGAGAGAGAGACAGAGAGAGAGAGAGAGAGAGAGGAAAGAGAGAGAGAGAGAGGGGAGAGAGAGATAGAGGAGAGAGAGAAGAGAGAGAGAGAGAGAGAGAGAGAGAGGGTGAAAGATGCAAGCCTTGCCCACAGTCCCCCAGGGCTTCAGCAGGAGACAGAAGTGCCTGTAGTGCTGCATGTACAGCTGAATGGCTGCATGTCCCTATTCAACACCAGGATAAAAGAAGATGCAGAATCACTGAAGATCAGGGGAGTGAAGAAGGGGCTTATTCCACATGCACCGCTGCACACGATACACTGACCAAACGAGACGTGACACTCAAAACTGTGTTGTGTTAAACCAGGGCAAACGCCATTAAGCCTGTGAGACTTTTTCATTAAGGGGGGGGGGGGGGGGTGAGGGGAGGGGCTAAAGCCAGATAAGCATCATCGGCTTCACACTGAATCCAACCCTCCCACTTAAAATGGCAACCCATTCTATGGTCCCACACGTCTCCACTCTAAGGACCAGACTCCATGTGCGCGTTCACACGCATGCACGCACACACACACACACACACACACACACACACACACACACGCACACTGACACACGCACTCTCTCTCTCTCTATCTCTCTCTCCTCTGCCTCTCTGTGTAACCACCCATTCTTCCAGTTTACAAAAGCACACACACAATCTCTGACCAGCACATACTGTAGCATGGGCCCTGTATTCATGTCTATTTCTAACCGCTTTACCTCTGCCCCAGGTATGTGATTCAAAATCCCGTCATGAGGCAGATTTTCAGTTACAGGGTGAACAAAAACAAGGGAGGGGGTGGAATTCAGGTTGAAAGGGCAGTGAGGCAGTAGGATGGCACTAAACGACAGCACTAGACATAGCCTCTTTCCATCATGACTCACCACAGCCCACTCCACACAACGGGTTCAGCACTTTAATACAACCCAGACATACAGGACAAAAATGTGTGCATTATGTTAACACATTAAGATCAATATGTGCTCGCCTCGCGATGCAACATGGTAACCGCCCACTTACGTCTCACGTCCCATGTCTACCTCACCCCCTGTCCCCCAGGCCCCACCTCAGTGATCCCCAACCCTGTTCCTGGAGATCTACCCGTCCTGTAGGTTTAAAATGTACCGTCTCATGTGGGTGTGTCTCTGAAAGTGAAATTGGCATAGGGTACGGCTGCGTGTGCCAAAGCCAGGCCGGTTACAGCGGTACACTCTGTTCACTGACGGTTCCTGTACGCTGCACACCTGTTGAGGGCGACTGCCTCGTTAGCGCTAACGAGGCCCATCAGCTTCCTGTTTGTCTCCGCCTCCCAGAGCCCGTTTATGGCGTTTCACCTTGGCTCGACCTTCGTCTCGCCCCGGCATACGTGGAGACGGCCCGCGCCTCATCTGTGTGTGGCTGTGTGAGCGCACGGCGTCTCGTAACGCCTCCCCACTCCCCCCCATCCCCGACACGCCTGACTGCAGTTCCACAAGAACTCCTGCAATTGGCCATCCTGTGAGATCAGACAACCAATGACCACTGCACACAACCTGTGGGGGGGCAGATTAGACAGCCGTGCAACAGAGCATGCTCAGAGGAACCAACAGTGTAACCCCCCCTAGGCAATCAAGTCCTGCTAGTGAGCTGACACACACACACTAACACACATACACCAATGTGCATACACACTCCATCCCATGCGCACATACACTGCAAAAAATGTCTGTGTTAACGAGCGTTTTTATTCTTGTAATGGGACTTAAAATTAAATCTTTTTTCTCAAAAGTGGAAAATATTAGCTTGTTTCGAGTTACATTTTGCTCGACCAGTGAAATTATCTTACCCCACTGGCAAATCCTGAAATGACTATCTCACCCCACTGCAAGATAGTTTGTCTTATTTAGCAAATAAAGTGACAGAAATAAGATTCTAAAGTCTAAATATAAGATTAAAATGCTTGTCCAGATTTGGTTTTGGCACTGTACACACTAAAGTCCCTTTCACACATGGAACTCATAACATTTCCGGGTTTGATTATTCGGGTTTGGTTGTTTGTGCCTTTTCTCATTCACACATAGGTGTACTATACGAAATATTTCCATGTCAAGTCTGTTCACACATGACCGTTCTGGATAGATTAGGCAAGGTAGGACAATTAACGTTAAACGTTACGTTAGTTCGACTTTAAAATAGCCAGATATCTCACCGAATAGTTTTGGCAGAGATGCATTAATTCTACCAACAACACAGCACACTTGAAGAGTGAGTGTAATTCAACACAAGCAGATTTATAGCACCCAAACAAAAAAAAACCACACACACATTTGTAGATACTACAAGTACATGAACAAACTCAGACATACGCATATCCACACTAACAGGTAAACATGCCGTATACCCTAGCCTGTTTAGCACACAAATCTTTCTGCTTTACCATACCTAGTCAACAATGGCAGGACAATCGGCCAGTGATTGGGAAGACAGAGTGGATGGTCGATAGGGCCGCGCCCACAACATATCAGCCACCCCACCGCCCTCAACGCACGCCCAACCTTGCCAAGCGGAATGCCCTGAAAATGAACTGTCTAATTTATAATGCATAGTGGTTCCGGAATTTTTATCCTACTGCCCTCCCAGACCCCTCGGGTCACTGCTGTGATGAACCAATCACAGAGAGCTCATAGGGGATCAATAGCAGCAGCACCCCGAGGACCGAGGCAAGGGAAAGTCATCATAAATACGATACACGAGCCTCCGTAGAGTTGGGCTAAGCCAAGCCGATGACTTCAGGCTTGACGGACCGCCTGTTCCCTGGGACAGATCATCACTATCATTGTATTATATGTACCAGCACAGTCCCACTGGGTCACCGCACTGAGTCTGTGCCAAAACAACACAACAAACAGACAGACTCATTTTTTAAAAATTAGTTCAAATATTAACCTTTCAAACCATTCAATAGCGGATAAAGACAACCAATTACCACCGTTTATCTCCAACCAAGCAGTGGACCGTGCTGTTCTATTCTGCATTAATATGGTGCATAACATAGTTCTCCTCACTTGAGTCCAACTGCTCTCCCTGCACATTCAGCAAATTATTATTTTTTTTTTTTACAAAACAAATTGATGACTTACTTTAGCAAGTTCTGCACTGTTCTTCTGTTTCTATGCTTTACATTCACTTCTCACAGCAGAGCTAGGCTTGCTGTCTTCCACCCCAAATATACACATTATTGGTACCTCATGCGCATTTTGCATCTCTGACTGGTCCTTGCTGTTCCGTTGTTGCTGTTATTACAAATGCAATTTATGTATATTTTGAAAAAAAAATTCTAAAAAATCTTCTCAATCTTCAGGACTGAATCCTGGCAGATGTGTTTTGTAATCTCCCAATTGCTTCCAGCTACCCTGTTACATCAAATTAGATACTGGTATCACCTTCCGCATTAAGGACATCTACCACACAGTCATCAGACAGTCGTGTGGCTTCCTGCTGGAACAGCACCCTGACCGGGAACAGGATTCTAGAATCAGAACGCTTCGAGCGCTCACTGTTCCATAAGAGCTGATTGGTGATGAAGCCTGGGGGGGCGTGGCATAGCGACTCACCTTGGGCGGGCTCTCGGAACCCGGGTACTCTCGCTGGTCGAGCTTGTTCCAGCGTTGCATGAGCTTAATGACCATCGGTGTGCTGAAGTCCACCAGCTGGAAGCCCGTCACGTTGGCCCCACCATGCATGAAGCGCTCCAGGGAGATGTCTTTAAAGCCCTGTGAGAGGAGAGAGGGGGAGGGGTCATTGGTACTACTAGTACTACTGCCCTCAATACATCGTCATCAACAGGCTTTCAAAATACAGCCCACAATGCATCACTCCTATTGGTCGTAGTACCGCTTACACCCCATCCCCCTTCCTTAAAGTGCCCAGAGCTCCGCTTGAACGCCAACGTTAATTCCTAACGTCTCGACTATCCTAACTTTGAAAAAAATTAACTTTCTAGAATCTTCCCCCTCCCTCTGGACTGTCAGTGAAATTAACGAGTGGTGCCGACCGGATAATTTGTTTTGAGGAGCCCAGGCAGTCACCCTTTCAGAGTTTATTAACACTTGTAATCCCACAGGAGCCCAGATGTACCTGCTCTACCCGCTCTGTGGAAACATCCGCGGGCTAAAGTCAGCCGCGATTCTTCTCGCCGTCTGTTCGCAGCCAGACTGAAGCGAATCAACAGAACAGAGGGAGCGCCCCCTGACTGGACGGGAGCTCACCCCGACAGGACGAGTTCTCCTCGCTGTCCCGTATGAGTGAGTGAGCTGAGCACACGCGCTATCCTGCTCTACACATCTTAAAATAACAGCGCTGGAGCTGACCCAAACTCCAGCGGAGTCTGAAAATCAACTCTGAGTCGAAGTCAGCCTGTCATGTCTAAAATCGGAGGTGGTCTAAGTAAGTCTATGTTAGCGCTACTCAACTCGAGGTCCTGCGGGCCACAGTGTCTGCAGGTATTTGCTCCAACGATGCGTTACACCACCTGATTTCACTAATTACTTTACCTCCTTGCTTCAGGAACTAAGCTCATTAGTCAAATCAGGTGGTGTAGTGCATGGTTGGAGCACATACTGACAGACACTGCGGCCGGCAAGAGCTGGGCCTCATTCCTCGTAATCCTAAACACCCGGATCAGTGTTTTTGCTCATTGAAATGTTCCAGATTTGGGGGGTTTCCTGGTTTTACTCAGCACAGTTAACCAGCTAACTCAGTTATCCATGTATGAGCAATGGGGTCCTGGAGTGGAGTAGCCCTGGTCTATGTGAAGGGAGCAGGGGGTATACTATGAAGCAGCATTACTGAGTTAGCTGGATAACTGCACTGAGTAAAACCCGGAACAGGTGTTTTTACTACAGTCCACGTTCCAGATTTTAGAGGATTCCGGGTTTTACTCAGTGCAGTTATCCAGCTAACTTGTAGTATACCCTCCTGGTCATAACAATACAAAATGCTTACCAAGTTTGCCATGATGTAATGGTATCCTTTGACATGCTTCCCAACACTGACAATCTGTGGAGGTAAAGGAGACAGGGTAGCTGGATTAGCATAGCTTTTTTGCAAACAATTTACACAAGTGTTTTGCAAGTGGAAAGGATGTGACATCTTTAATTACAATTAATTCAGCGAGCAGTTCCTCACAGTAAATGAAAGGACAGTAATCAGCGGTAATTAAGGATATGTAATCCCCTGGAGTTTGGGCCATGCCTTGTGGTGGATGTGGGAGTGGGTTAGAAATGAAGACTGGCGCACGGCAGTGGATACAAATTACTGTATTATCATGGTTTTGCCGGCAGATTAATTATCGCCCTGATCTGATTAATGGCGACAGACGTTAAAGGCGCGGCACAGGTAGCCGTGTATCACAGCGCACCCACCCTGAGCCAGTCTGTCTCTCTCAGGTAGCGGTATCTCAGCCCACATCATATGGGCATGATGCCAGTTTTTTTTAAAGTTTTTTTTTAAAGACACGGCAATGTTGTCTCAGTTTTCCTTTATTCCACCTTGCACCGCTGCGCACTGCAGTTTGCTCATTTGGCCACGTTTGTCAAAAAAGACAGGAAGTACCAGACAGGAAGTGATTGGGGGCGGACGATTGTATCGCTGGCCAAAGGTTGACTGACTAATATCAGGGAATCTCTCAGGTCAAGGAGTCCAGGTGTATAAGATCTGATACACGAGCATTTCCATTGTGCTGGAGCAACTTCACACAGTTTTCAGATGAAGAGCTTATCTACCGTAGCTGCCTGCCGACTTGACATGAAAGACCCCCAGAGAACACAAACAGAACCTCGGGTTTGAGAAGTTGTAAGCTACGTACTGTACTGTACAAGTTGTGAGTACACAGGGGATGTCAATATGAATCAGGAGATAAAAGATAAAAATAGAGAGAGAAGGGTGGCAGAAAGGCAGAAAGACAAAATAAAAGAAAGAGATTAGACCTCCCCACCCAAGTCAAAAACAAAACACTAAAAATGTCACTTGTAAAAGACAAGCCTCAATACAAGGCCATGGCCTGGCTTTTTGCCTGGGTTAAGAATCCATCCGGATGTTCAGAAACAGGAGAGGCAGCAGGAAACTGAGAGTGATGAATTTCATTCATCAGTTGTAATGTGGCAGATAATAAGGTCTGATAATGCATTTTTTCCTGATGTTAGGGAAGTCCACTCGCCACATTTAAAGTTCCAGACATGGATAATAGCACATAACCAGAGTATGGGACAGGAAGGCAGTTATTTTCTCTGGAAGAGGGCGTGTATGTTAGATACGTACAAAGTGTGTCGTCCTGTGAGAATTCAGAGCCACAGCAAATCTTGCCTTTGGAGGAATGAGATCTGAGACAGCAAGGGGCACGGATTTAATCTGCTGTCATCTTCTGCGCCGATGACACCCCGGTCTCCCTGAACCCAATAAACCCAGATCACAGTTCCCTCTACCATCTATTCTACCATCTTTACTCCCACCATCTATTCTGCAGGTAATATCTCTACTCCCACCATCTAATCTGCAGGTAATATCTCTACTCCCACCATCTAATCTGCTGAGCTACTTTTGACTGCGGGCGAGAAAATCGCAACAGAGTTGCATGTGCCGCCAATGTGAGCCTGGCTCAATTGAAGGAAGGAATTGCTCATCAGGAGAGGACACTGCGTTCTTTGCGTTTCGCTCCAGAGTCTGTGAAACGGTAAAGTGCGGCTGGCAGCAAAAAAAAAAAATCAATGAGCCTAGCGTGCGATGGCGTGCATGCTAACGAGGACAGCCAGGCTTCCAGCCGGTCTGTGGAGAAGCCGCAGAGCCGTGCTGGAAAACGCCACGACGCACCTGCTCCAGAATGTTCTGAAGCCTCTCGGCCTCGAGGTCGATGACAAACTTCTTTTCCTGACGCCGGTCGAGGTCCTCCAGGAGCCGGCGGTAGCTGGCGTCGTTGAAGCTCTCCACACATATGGCGCTGACCTGCCAGCTGTTCTGCCCCGCCATCTCCATGATCGCCTGGAGAATAGCGTATCCTGACCAACACAAACACACACACAAAACACACATCAGCGAGATACAAAGCTACAAATCACAGCCAGGTCACTAGAAAACCATTATATTTATGAATATTTATATTTATGTCAGAATATTTATGTCAGAACAAACAACAGCAATAAAGAATTGTCCAGTAGGATGTTACGGAAATTAAAAATGAGACTATAGCCAGCCATTTGTAATAAATAAATAATATTGTTGTATTTAAACTGTACATACATATTTATCCAAAGTGCTTTAGCCACTAGTGATAATAAAACATAACAATAAGCTTTACATGTAGAGTGGTATTCAGTTCAGGAAAATTATAACATTTCAAGCAATAAGAACCATTCAATTAATAGAAGGACACATACATACACACACACACGCACGCACACACATACGCACGCACGCACGCACGCACACGCACACACACACACACACACACACACACACACATTATATGGAGTATAGCACTGGCAGTGAAGAGTTATTGTAAAATCATTTTCATCAAATTTTTTTTTAGACTGCATTACCTAGCAATTATTTCACTAATTACTCATCAGTCCAAATAAGAGTTGATTATTTAAATGGCTGTTTAAAGGGTAACCATAGACATTATCAGCTCAAACAGTACTTCTCAAACAGCAACAGTATACGTTATACAATGCACAGCTGTGTCCTATGACTGATGACATGCAATGCACAGCTGTGACAAAGTAGTAGAAATAAATGCGTTTTCATTTCAGGTCAGTTAAAAGTAACAGATAAATTAAAGCTTAACTGATCAATACACACATGTGCACGTACACACTCCTCCGCAACTACTTTCATAAACACCTGAAAAGGCAGCACTTGCGTAGCGTGGCAACACACCATTATTATAATCAGTGGATGACGCAGTTCATCATTTTTTTTTATTTTCTGTGGACATTGTTGAATGCTTGACAGTATATTCGTCCATTTTGTTTTGAGGACACAGTGAGGTGGGGACAGAAGAATGGGTCCATCTACCTTCCGAGGTCCACGCCGCAATCATCCCCTGTAATGACAGGTGGGAAGCATAGGGGGTACCCCAAATCACTGTCCTTTTGCTCCACACCCCCATTTCTCTGTCTTCTTCCTTTCTTTTTTTCCCACTCATTCAGACGACAACCCTTTCCTTTCTCAAACCTCCATTTTGGTATGAACATCCTTCTCAGTGAAAATCTGCCAGTAAAACCCCTTGCATCTCGGGCCCCCGTCAGCGCTTGTTGACGGCACCCCGCCTTTGCTACCCTTGTTTGTTCCTTCGGCCCACGACCCGTCACCGTGGGCGTTGATCCGCCCCGAGAACGCGGCCAAGTCGAACAGATGTCCTCCCTAAACTGCCCTTCACGCCACCCATTAGAACCTGGCAACTTCCTGCCTTTATCCGCGCAATTTCCTGCATTGAGGGCCGCGATCCGTGGACGGACGTAATTAGGGGAGTTGGATGATGGCAGAAGGCCTCCTGGGACCTGCCAAGCCCTGAGAATTGCAGATGACGGACAGGCCCTTCTCCAAGGACGACTACATACAATTAACTGAGTTAGTGAAGCACATTATAGCGCTTCCTTTTTTCCCCGGGTGATGCATTCTGGGCCTGTGTGGATTCCGGCTTAGTGACAGCCCTCTTCAGAGGAAGCCTAGCAGGACAGAACGTTGTGACATTCATCACAACTTTGCTCTATGTCGTTAGGCTTGGCAGGAGTCAGCAGTGGCTCCATTGTACCCAAAAATCATATATGACCATTCTTGCAAAGTTTTATAAAAATCATACAAGTTGCTTAGTATTATATTATATATTTGTATACAATTGTAATACAATCTCTCAATGTTTTTTATATGGAGTACCATGTACTGTATGTTAGGCAACTATTTAATTTTAGTCTGAAATGTATATGCTAGTTCCCTACCACATATTTATTTTATAAGTTTTGTATATGGCATATGTGATTTTTATAGGATATACATACGTATCGCACATACATACGTATCGCACAAATGTGGGTTCTTCGAGTGATGCACCACTTGCTGCTTACTTCAAAAAGGGCCATCTTAAGTTATAAGTGGTTCATAGTGGAGCTGTATAAGTACCCTTGCCCTTGCGCCGTACTGGTTGCTAAAGAAGACTAGAGTGCTTACGATCATTCTGTGTACCGAGCGTAATTGGGTGTCCTTTACGCTGCACGTCTAATAGTGACACTGATGAAATTGATAAAAGAGACCTAGCCCCCGCTTTCATGGTCGCGCCCCAATGCTTCCCGCTCCAGTGAGAGAGACCGGGAGCTGCCAGTGAAACCGGGACTACGATCTCATCAGGGATTATCATCGTTTCTCAGCGTGAGCGATGGGGACGCTGATGAAACGGCTACAGAAAATCCATTCCCATGAAGAAATATTGCGCGCAAACAGACGTCTGTTAAGGCTTTTCTCATAAAAGCCACAGATGTTTGTTGCACTAATACAGACGTGCTCGGAGATATTCTAAAGCTCATATAGGGTGCTTTGATCAGCCGCGTCGTTGTAGCACTGCATTTCAAGATGGCTCACGTGAAAAATCACGCCGGGCCGTAAGATCCAGTTTCGCACTCTTTAAAGGAGAGTGATGTAATCTCCCTAACGGGGCGTGTGTAGCTGTTTTAATGTTGCCGGTTTCTGACCAATCTGCAGCCGTGAGTAGAACTAAGAGCGAACTACTGCTCTGTACACCGACACTGCTAGCGCCCCTCCCCCTATACCGTGCTGGAGAATCACACGTTTTATACAGGAATGGCCAATAGGTGGCAGTAGTGTGCTGCCAGCGGCCTCTGCAGTGAGCGGGGAAGGAAGAGTTGGGACTCGAGCGCCATAAAGTCAAAATTCCCAATCCGGGGGGAACACCTAACCGGTTAAACAGGGCTATTTATCATCACAGGCTCCCGCCACGACAACACCACCGCGTTTCCTCCCGCTCTTTTTACGCTCCAGAGTGCTTCAACCACTCCGCACAGCACTGACCCCTGTATCTTACCGCCGGGGATGAGGGGGGAGTAGATTACCCGAGCACACACCGCCCCGTTCGAAACGCCAGCATCAGCGGTACGAACGTATGAGCGCGTACAAACAGGTAATGAATGAGATCATTCCATCAATCAACCAAAGCAGGATCTTCATACGTGGTAGGATGTCACGACAGGGTACCTAATTCCTGAGGTAAAGTCCATGATCAGGAGGAAGACACCTGGGTAAGATGATGAAGGACACAGGTGGGAAAATGGACACTGGCCCATTGAGCTGTCACTCAAGGACACAAAGTTCCCATGACAACGCTGGGCTTCGCTGCTGTTCTGAGCTGCACGCTAGCGGCTTGATGGAAGGGAATGCCCAACAGTTCAGGTGAATGGCTGTTATAGGTTTGTGTGTGTGTGCGTGTGTGTGTGTGTGTGTGTGTGTGTGTGTGTGTGTGTGTGTGTGTGTGTGCGTGTGTTTTCTTTGTGAGTGTGTGTGTTTGTGTGTGTGTGTTGGGAGGGGGGGAGTGTTATAAGGTGGTCGGAGGGAAAGTAGTGGTGGTAGTTAAGAGAAACGATTTATTCCATGAAAACAACAAGTTAAACCAGTGCAGGTAAATGACCATGCTATAACAGGTATACCAGCTCAGGTAAATTACCATGCTATAACAGGTATACCAGCTCAGGTAAATGACCATGCCATAACAGTTATACCATGCTATAACAGGTATACCAGCGCAGGTAAATTACCATGCTATAACAGGTATGCCAGGGCAGTCAGTACTCAACTTCCTTGTTCCTTTGATCTCAGTAAAGTTGTTGGGCTTAGGTTTGTACAAATTAGGTGACATAGCATATTATTTATAGGAGTATAACCCTCCATAAGTGGGTTTAGTGGCCTGAAATTCATGTTGACAATGTCGAAGCACTAGTTTAGCCACTCTGATTGAATACACAACAAGATAATTATATAGCTGTCATAAAGTAATTCGATAAAGAGACCAATAATAATGATCTTGTAGAATCCAATAAATTGCTGATGGAGGAGTCTATTTCCACTTGTCTTGCGCGCGTACGACACCGAGGCAGAATGACTTAAGCACTTTATCTCTGGACACATGTATTCTGACCTGATGTGCTAAACAGCAAGTGGGATGCTTTTTAATGAAAACCATTATTTTATGCATTGTGTGTGTGTGTGTGTGTGTGTGTGTGTGTGTGTGTGGGTGTGCAGCTGGAAACCACTTTAAATTTATACGTGGCCAACTATTTTATAATTAAACACATCAGTGCTTTACAGAACTGAATAATATACATTATAACAGAAGAATACAATGGAATGGGAACAAATTAACATTTTCCATCTGTGAATATTTGTTAGGATGAGCTAATTTAACTTTATGTGGGTGCATATCACAGGTCAGAATATGCATATCTCTGATGTGCATATTTCCTGCATAAGCGAAAATGCTGAAAAACTTTATCTCAGAAGCAGGTGCTGTATGGATTAGACTACAGAATTATGACCATGGAAGCAGAAATAGCATCTTGGTGGCTTTGACCAAACTCATACAACAATATTCACCATGCGTACTGTACAAAAATCGATAAAAACCATAAACAGCCGGTTTTCATCATGACGCCATATCCATCGTGGCAGAAGACTGTTACGATCAACTTAATCTTCTTTTGTTAAATATCCAAATATAGAAAAAATACAATACAAATCCACCAAGTCTTTTGTTCCTACGGCAATAAGATTATTAAATGAACAACTTAATGCCTAAATAATAGATAAAATGGCTGCTTCCAAGGGTTATGTATATGTTATGTATGTATAATTTTTAATTGGGTGCAATATACAGTTTATCCATTTTATAGGTGTGTATGTGTGTGTGTGTCTGTCTGTGTGTGTGTTTGGGGAGCTGGGAAGGGGATGCTGTATTGAACTTGACTGTAGTTTTATTCTTTTTATTGCATTTATGTCTTTATGTATATGCATCTTTATGTATTTATGTATTATATGTCTTTTTACCTGGTTTGTGTACCGTGACCGCCTGAATTTCCCTATTCTAGGATAATAAACTTTATCTTAACCTTGAACCCTGATTAATGACACTTGTAACTTGTGAACAACCTTTCACCCTTCATTGTTCCCATTTACCTTGTAGGAGCATAAGGTTTTATTTTAATATAAAAACATTTTTCTTAGAACCTTTCCTTTATCATGACAATATTTGTAGCTATCCGTGTAGCGAGCAACCAAACTACTAACACTATCAATCTCCAAGCTCGTACCAATGTGCAACGTGGTCTCACGCGGACTCGTCACATAGCGACGCTTCTGCCCAAGCGTCGCTATGTGACGCCAAAGGTAGCCTTTTGCGTCGTATATTGACGCAGCCTTTTGCGTCGTATATTAACGGTTGTGGCCACATAATTTGTCTTTGGTTGTGGCACTTCAATATTATGCTTTTTTTATGCTTTTTTTTTCTTCATCTGGTAGAGAGTTACGTGAACTCTTGTGGTCGGGCTCGCCCGAGTTACATGAACTCCTGTGAGGTTATGTTTAGGGGTTGGGGGTGGGGTACGGGAATCACAAACTCAGAAAGATCTACGCGCACACGGCGAAGACTGAGCGGGCATGCTCGCAGTCGGTTATCATGAGCAAAGCCTTTGCCATAGTAGGATTCGTAAATTCGAGACGAGTGCGTCAAATAATGACGCAAAAGGCCTCCTTCTGCGTCTAAAGGATGACGCCGTAGGAGCTGCCCAAGCGTCGCTATGTGACGACTTGGGAGTGAGACCAGGCTGCAATGTATGAGCGTCTACAAAATTAATAGAGGGAATTCACTACCACTGACACTAGGGGCGTGAAGTGGCAATTGCATTACATTCATTTAGAGGTGCTTTAATCCAGAGCTATTTATATAGAGGAAACATAAGTCTCATTATTAATATGATGTGACACCATGATCACGTCGAAAAAAAAAGGTTATTGCAAGTGTCACAAATATTCCAGTCATTAGCCAAACTAAATAACTGTATAACCGTGACTAAATAATGTAGCACCGGTGTCTAATGTCACAGCGCCCCATGTCACCCTCTGTGATTAAGACCGTGAGAAAGTGTCGGTACACCCAGGCCGTCGCTATTATTAGCCAAATGTAGCGCTGTCGCGCAGGGCATGTGTACAATGAGTGGACAGGAAGGTTGAGGAAAGCAATGCGCTCAGACCCTTAGAATCATCCAGTTTGCCCGCTTTCACGTTAGTACATAGGCCAAATAACGTTAGCAATCAGACTATTCGTATAGTGATATGTGCTACCGCACAGCACACAAGTGGTGACCGGCACACTTTTGTACAGTGATGCAGAATGACACAAGACCGTGTATTTCTGCAACACTATAAAAAAAAGTTATGCTGAACACATTTACATTTAACATTTACACTTTAGGCATTAAGCTGACGCTCTTACCTTATCCAGAGCGACTTACAGTTAGCGCACAAAGAAAAAGGCCTAAATTCATAAATCACCAACATTCCAAGTAGCAGTTAATGAGTGTCTAATGATCGGGCCGTGACACACCCGCGATAGGTAATCCTTTGTCACAGAATGAACATATGGAGGGTAGAGTTTTTTTTTAATATTTAAAAAGGATAGATAGAAGATTTGGAAGAGGGCAATGGGGCAATTGGGGTGGAGAAGCCACTTGAAGGCTGTGATTCTGCATCGCTATACAAAGGAGAGGCAAACGGGGTGATAGAATTGTAGGCCCGTACAGTTCTATGGCTGAGACTCATACTGGAGATCCATTTGCAGTACAGCAAACTCCCACATAAGCCTCATAAACTGATTACACTATGTCCTCCTTTAAATGCTAATGTCCATTTCTAATCGAGATTGAGAGCCAGGTAAAGTGCCAGCATTTACGTGAGTGTAGTACATTAACAGTACGTCCATACTTGCCCTTATGGAAATGTAATATACTGCAGTATATTTTAAATATATTGTGAAGATAATTTTGATATATTTACAGTATACTGCAGCATATTCTCTTTTCATAGGGGTGAGCTGTTGGTGCAAGCCTACAACTGGACCTCCCCCCGCCATATGATTCATTTTTAGATACTGTCAAAAAAGGATTAATGATTTTTTCCAATTCCAGAATCCTGATATGGTCTCTTTTTTAAATCGGATTTATGGTTGCCCAGTCTTCATTTTATAGCAGTTTTCACAATGAAAAATAATATTTCAAAATATTCAAAATCAAATAAAATATCTGGTCATAAATATGGCCACCAGTTTGTTTCCACCACATGGCCTGCAAGGATATAAACTTGTATTTCAATGGTTATCCTCCAGGGGTCCCCATAGGCACTCCACCGGCACAGCCAAGTGACTAATCATACAATTGAGTTTCTAATTGAGACGTTTAGAAAACCAATTCGTTGACCTAATATGGGGAGAGTCAGAGTAAGGAACGTGAACATGGATGGAAGCTAAAATGCTACGAAAAGCATCAGAGCCCTATCTACTGCTTCCTGTATCCTGTGTACTAGCATACTGTGTACACACAATCATTTGCAAACAGAAAACTGACAGTTTTAGGCTAAGTAAAGAAAAGCATTATATGGACAACTAATTCCCGTCCCCAGTCTATTTGGTGTGAGGCTGTTTCCCTGTGTACCTTGAACGGTATATCTCTGTGAAACAGACATAAACAAGGAGAACGGATGGAGTACAGCGAAGCATGAAATACTAACACTCGCCCTGGGAAACAGTGATTTACATGCAAAGCCCACAGTGTGGCACAGAGTGGCCCTTTGAGTCGCTGTTCACACCGGCACTGCTTGTCACGCGGTGCGGTGACCGCAGACGCTTCACGGCAACAATGGCGCTCATTAGTAGAGCAAGACCTCACAACCATCGGACTCCTGAGAGGAAACCTAAACAAGTCATTCCGTCAATAACATGCATCCTGCGGTGAAACCCAATGTCCAGATAAAAAAAAAAAAAAATTTATTTTATTTTTCTCCTTAACTGTTCCAAGCATACCCAGTGAGTGAAAGCTGGAATCTAGACGTCAAGAGGGGTGGAAATCGAGGCCGAGAGACGTCTTGACACAAATGGACTAGGATAACCTCAATAGAGCTCAGGTTTCACCCGGATATAGCCTGGCTATGTCTTAGTCGGTTGAAAGCTTTCAATTTTCAATCAAATGTAGCCGGATTTTCACCTTAATGCGCCGTTTCGCTGACTTTGCGCCTAGACGGCGTTTCACCAACTTCTCGACCCAAAAATGTTCACTGGGTAGCTCCTCCACTGTTCTAGCCTACGGGTTGATGAGACTACAACCAGCGGTGTTCAGTAAGGTCTCACAGTAGCAGATCATACGGCTGTCAACGTTTATGTGCGTGTACATCAACACATAGCCTAGACCTCAGACCGAGCTGTTGAAGAGCCATGGATGTTAGCTCAGAATGACAGGCAAGTTGAAACGGTTGAAAGTTGAACCTCCCCGCCCCTCCCCGCCCCTTCCCGCCCCGACAGGGAGCAAGGCCCCCCGCCCTTACCTCGGTCGGTGTCGTAGAGGAAGACGAAGCGGTTCCAGTCGTAGTGGCCGAGCAGGCTGAGCAGGGCGCCCCGTATGGACGGCCGAAGCTGCAGGACGAACTGACTCTCGCCCTCCGTGGGGAAGCTGGGCGTGATGAGCGAGATGTGCAACGCACTGCAGAAGGAGGTCAGGGTGTGCACGGAGCGCTTGTCGTACAGGCCGAAGATGGCGAAGACCCCCCGGGAGTACTGTGAGCAGACTGGGGGAGAGAGACGGGGTGGGTGGGTAGGGTTGTGGAGGGGTCAGGAGGAAATGGAGGGATGGACAGAAAAGGATTGATTGATTGATTGATTGAGTT
Organism: Synaphobranchus kaupii; assembly: GCA_029718625.1. Taxonomy (NCBI): domain Eukaryota; kingdom Metazoa; phylum Chordata; class Actinopteri; order Anguilliformes; family Synaphobranchidae; genus Synaphobranchus; species Synaphobranchus kaupii. The sequence continues at coordinate 11,383,071 of CM056378.1, forward strand.
TATTTGATAACTGCAAATGCAATACACAAATATGCATATGGTAGCTAATCTATCAGGATCACATGACTTGTTTCCATTGCAGTCCTGAAGGCAGGCGGGGAAAAGGTGTGGCACGTAGGCTACTCATTACATTATAAAATCAACACATATTCAACATTAAAAGTTGTCCTAAAATAGTAAATTCCCTAATATATTACCATATATTAATATATAAGGCACAACTCCAAGAGTCACATTAAAACATAATACGGAATGTTCATCAAGAATGATGGCTTGTGTGATTGTGTTACTGTGTGTGTGTTGGGGGGGGGGGGGGGGGTAAGCATGTACAGTTTATGTGCTTATGCACACATGTGGGGGGGGGGGGGGGGTGTCAGATATTCATTCATGTTATGGGCAGATCCAAGAACCCCAAATCAGATTATGTAAAATTAAATGAATTCAAACCCGTCAATACCCTCCAATGTTCCGACATGGAAAACAAAACCGAAAGAACTTGTCAATTGTCTATCGATCAAACAGCGTTAATGAAGATTAATATAATTTACTAATTTAATTGGCAGTGCCGCTAACCCTGATCTGATGCAGACTCACTCAGACACCTGCAGGACGACAACAGAAGGAAAAGGAGCCTTGTACTTAAACTACAGATTCTACAGACTAACCAGATGGTCAGCTCCTGTGACACCTGTCCTTTTTACTTACAAGGTGTATGAGACTCTGGTTAGTAACAGGAGGTTTTGAGTGAAATATCACATTTTATGAATATTCATGAAAGAGACACTCAAGGAAGAACATGGATTGGCACATTACAGCCTTTGGCTCCACCTATTTATGAATATTCATGAAATACTTAAAATTGGAACGTCTTAGCTTGAAGAAGGCAGAGATGGAGGTTTCAGTGTTAAGTCTCGTGAGCTGAGTGTCTAGTGAGAGCCTTAATTACGCCGTTAAGCACGGCTGGGTTGGAATTTAAATGCAGATTCCTGAGCTTGATAATGCTGGCTTTATGACAGCATATACACCAAAGAACAGAGATATCAGGGTGCCGTGCTCCCATTTATATGGAAAAAAAGAATGTGTGCCGTTTGCAATGGGTGAGTGCAGCGGTCTGGAGGCTTCATCACACCAGATCTTAAAAATGGATGACAGGGTGCGTCTCGCTAATCTCCTGAGAATTACAGACATGTTAAATTGCCCCGTGATGGAACATGACATATTTTCTTTATCACTGTGTACACAAACCACACTCAGGATAAAGAAAGGAGTGTATTCCCTTGATAGAATGATATTCCAATACCATACCAAACACCTCCTGTTTGCAAAGAGAGGTCTCGCTTCATAGACGGAGAGAAGATGCCTGTATTCGGGACGCTCATTAACTAATCTTCAGCGACTTTTAACACCAACGGTAATTGTCTGTTCTCACAAAGCATGTCAAATATTTTAATGAGTGGTTGCAAAATGCATTGTGGTTTTGCCTTGAGAGTCACTGGAGCCCTAATGAGCATCTATGAGCCCTGTACGCCCCTGTTTACACAGCAGAGAACAGAGTGTTCCTTCTGACAGTCGCAATGCAATAGCGCTTCAATGCTGCGAGTGTTTTCTTTGGTTCAACAACCCAAAACTCAATTTTTCTGTATACTTTCGGGAAAAGAGAAGAAGAAAACAATAGAGCAACCTTTATCCTCCTTTAATGTATAATAGATATCTGGGTACACCTTTTCTCAGAGTAATGGTTACCTGACCACAACTTTATTGTTTTGCAAAGACCCATGTCAGTCTCCAGGCTTGAACTTATCAGAAAGCTGTGGTTTTCTTTAACAGGACAGTCCACAAGTGCAGATTGAAGGATCTAAAGTATACTGGAAGATAGAAGAATGTATAGAGGAATGGTCAAAGATTGCCCCAACATGTTCAACAATCTCATAAATACAATAGAAGACCACTCAGTTATCCTTGCACAAAATTCTGAATGTGGAAATAATTTGGACATCAATCCTTTTGGGAAATACAATGATTACTTGATTAAAAAAGATTTCTCTGAGCAATGTACTAATTGTATTAATTGTATTGGATTTTTTGAGTAAAATATAGCTAATTTCCTACTAATTTTATATTTCATACATCATTTTCACTCATCTTTATCAAGAGTACCAATAATTCCAGAGGGCACGATATATAAGTATACGGCATGTATATAGCAGTGGCTTACATTGCACATGGAGTTGAATATGCACTGAAGCAATTCCATTAAATATTTTGCTCAAGGATAAAATATCAGTGTGCCACGGACTGTGAACCTGTAACCTTCTGATTCCATTATCAGAACTGCAAGCAGAATATTTGACCCACACTGAGCACCAAGTGACGTAAAGGTGTATTTAGTGTGTATGGATAAAGTGGCACTATATTTAGTGTGTATGGGTAATGGTGCCATTTTTAGTGTGTATGGGTAAAGTGACACTATATTTAGTGTGTATGGGTAATGGTGCTATCTTTAGTGTGTATGGGTAATGGTGCTATCTTTAGTGTTTATGGGTAAAACTGCACTATATTTATGGTGCATCTGTAAAATGGTTCTATATTTCTTGGTTATGGGTAAAATGGCACTGTATTTAGAGTGCATGTGTAAAATGGCACTATATTCAGTGTGTATAAATACACTGGTGCTATATTTAGTGTATATGGATAAATGGTGCTATATGTAGTGTGTATGAGAAAAGTGGTGGTTTATTTAGAGTGTATTGGCAAAATGGCAGCATGTTGAGTGTGTATAAATAAAATACTATATTTACTGTGTATGGATAAAATGACGCTATGTTTAGAGTCTATGACTAAAATACCCAGAGACTGTATGCGCAAAAGGATGGCCATTAGACAAGATGAGGGAGACAGGTGGGTAGAAAAGCCATATTCACAGGCAGTCCCTCGGGCAGCTCCAGTAAATCGGGCCCTCTCCCTTGAGAAGAGAGGGCAGTAAGGGCGAGTCAATACGAGCAAGAGGGCAATTGAGATGAGCTGCCTGGGAGTGTGTGTGTTTGCTTCACCCCCCCCTGACACCCCCCCCCCCCCCCAATCTCCACTTGATTTGCAGAAGGATGAAAGAAGACTCCCAAGGAGACTCAGGTTGTGTGTTTAAGGGGCGTTGGAGTGTGGAAACAGCGCACCGCTCAGGGATTCTCTCCGGGGCATTAGCCACAACCGGAGGTGGAAAATCCAGGTTCAGAAAGTTAAAGTCCTCCCCGGTATTTTGTTCCAATGAACTTGGATTTGCTAATTAGCACAATCCTTCAGCCAGGAGGTAGAACTAATGAGTGAAAATCAGCTGGCTGAGTTAATGGGTGGAAGAAACACGTGGCAGGGCATTCTGACCCCTGGATCTTACACCTCTAAGCCACACACACATACACACACACCTACACACCTATACACCTACATGCAGACGTGCAGAATTGTCACCAATGAGAACACTTTGAGTTCTTATAGATTGGAACACATGTTGCTCATTGTGTGAGGCAACCCTCACAGAAGATACCATCCTAAAACTACTAGGGTAGCACCCCTTGCACAATCAGTAACAGGGTTGGTCCCAATACTCGAAAAATGCATCCTCCTTTTCTCCACTACCACCTCCTCTCCTCTGTTCCCCATAAACCCATCTTCATGTTTTAATCTAATGTTGCTGATTACATATTAAATACATACTGCTTACATATGAATCAATAACTCAGTGCAAACCGCAATGTCAGGTACATTGTGTACTGTACAGGCAAACACTTGTACTTTAAATGTACAGGTTGTTTCGCATTAATTTACGGGTAGGTGACGAGTGGAGGAAAGGAGGAGAGGAGTGAAGGATATTGGGACGCACCCTCTGGGTCCGCTCACTGCCACTCCGTCATCTTCCTATAGCCAGGTAATGCATCACCTGGGGGGGTGTGTCCCAATAGTCGAAAAAACGCCACCTTTCCTCCTCCACTACCACTCCTCTACTCCCATGTCCCGGAAACGGATCTTTGTGTTTTAATCTAATGTCGCTGATTACATCTTAATTACGTATTAATGCTTACATATTAATTAATGTCTTGACGCAAACCGCAATGTCATGTACAGTACATTGGATACTGTACATGCAAATACTTGTACTCAAAACGTTCAGGCAGTTTTGCATATTTCCGGGTAGGAGAGGAGTGGTAGTCGGGGAGTGGAGGTGGGGAGTGAAGAATATTGGGACGCACCCCTGTTCACCCCCTGAAAGAGGGTATGGGCAGAGAGATCCACTGACAGAGGCTACACAATCCACAGGCAGCACCTCTTCTGAAGGCTTGTGTAGGACGCACAACCTAATTTCAAAGCCTGCCTTTCTTTCCGCTCCTGTCACCGGGGGACGGTTCCTTTGTGTAACGAGCACTCCACCCCTCGTATCGAAGCACTCCACCCCTCGTATCCAAGAACTCCACCCCTCGTATCCAAGCACGCTCCTTTCATTGTGACATTCATTCAGGCGTTCTTCAACAATGTTTTCCCATGAGCATTCTAGGAACGCAACCTCTCCTTTGATACCCGCCCATTTAAGAGGAACCAAGTGGTGTGTTTTTTATTTTTTGAGTTTTTCCAGGGGGGTATACTGCACTGAGTAAAACCGGAATCCTCCCAAATCTGGAAGTAAAAAGAGCTGTTCCGGGTTTTACTCAGTGCAGTTATCCAGCTAACTGAATAATCCTGCTATATAGTATAGCTACCCCCCTGCTGTTCTACATTCTAACATAGAGTTAGCTGGATAACTGTACTGAGTAAAACCCGGAACCCTTCCAAATCTGGAGCATGGAGTGAACTAAAAAGAACTGTTCCGGGTTTTACTCTGTGCAGTTATCCAGCTAATTCAGTAATCCTGCTTCGTAGTATAACCCCCCTGCTGTCCTACATTCTAACATAACGTTTCGAGGGGGGATCCTCCCTGCTTTAAGACCGGGATCCTCAGACACTGGGAGGTGTGGAGCCGCACACAGGAGGGGGTTCAGTTTGTGCAGTTTTAATAGCCTGCTGCCGCTCCATGGGACTTAAGGCATCCGTTCCTCGCTTCACGTCCCCCTCTCTCTGGGAATAAAACCAATTCAATTACCCACAATGAGCCCCGACTCAGTAAACAATGTGGAGAGGCTCGGCTGCCTGGAGCAATTAAACAGGGAGCCTGAACAGGCAGACCACAGTTTCAGAGATTACTTCATGTGATAAGCCGCCATCTTTACAATTTGGGCGATTAAAAAAAAAAAAAAAAATCTTCATTCAGAATTTTGAATGTCTTCATTGTCCATCTCAAGTTCTGTGAAAGTCAGCTTGAATGATTTAATTGTAATGTTTTTGGTGTCTCGTAACATATAATAGACCATATCCTTGGGCATTGATTGCAGGGAGGGATTGTAAAATGTTTTCTGTTTCATAAAAGGGGATTTATCATGACGGGCGGCCCGGTTGAATAAAGGTTAATCAAACAGAAATAATACACTTAACCAGGGTGCCAGGGATTAATTTATTTTCATCTACAGGGTAGGAAGGACAAAAATAAATAAAAAAATAAAGAATATTTACATATAGGAAACAAACACTATGTTAGTGTTATGATCTGATTTTGTATTGAGACTGCACCAATATTCTGCAGGGTTTTTTTTTAGTTTTAGAGCAGTATAGAACCAGTCATGTAAGACAATTTAATTTTAATTCTCAGGTTTCATATGGAAATGCCCTAGATACAATAAAACATATCCTCAGCTCCATGTAATAGTTATTAAAATGACACCTCAGTAATTACGTGCAAGTGGATTTATGATATTCCATAAATTCCTTTTTATTTTCATGACATGACAGATCACAACAGGTACAAGGATACAGTATACACCTGGAATACACTTCCATGCACTGTATTTTTTCAGGAGCAATATTCTGAAATCTATTGAAATCAAACTTTTGTATTTATTTCAATAACTTCAAACAGTGGGTCCGCTACTTCACCCCGCCAAGAGTCCGGAAACCACAAGCCGGGCGAATAAGGACTCCTATTGAAAGACTATGGCCAGCCTAGCAAGGCTAATAATGCAGTCCCGCCAGGGTGACAGACAGACACCGACAGACAGAGAGACTGAGAGAGGGAGAGGGGGAGGGAGAGAGAGAGAGAGTCTTCCTCACAGGCCAATAGCATAATATTATGATCTGGCTTGGGGTGAGTCAGTCCTAGTCCAGTGCCCCGTAAGTGACCGTGACCTCTGACCTCTCTCTCTCTCTCTCTCTCTCTGTCCCTCTCTTCCAGATGCCAGCGCGGAATGAAAGCGCATTATCAGGGTGTCGCTGTGTGCTATCGTTATATTTTATTCAGCAGTGTTACCGCCCGGCATACCCTCCCACTGGGCGTGAAACAGCTTGCTGTGCATTATGGATTTCATTCAACAGTCATGTCTAAAGACTCCCTCCGCACGACCACAGCATGTCACTGCTCTGTGAAATAAAAGAAAAATAACATAGTCGGTCGGACGGGGGAAACAGCGCAAGTTTCACCACCTCCACCAGTAAGGTACGCTGACTGGGTTATACCCAGCTGACTGCGGCCTCCGTCGGTTATAAGAAACAAGGAGGAACAGATAATCCATCATTTCAATTTTGTGTGTTTAAAGAGAGGCTTGGCCTTTGTGAATGGGGATCCTGCGGGGAGGCCTTTAACTGCACAGCGCGAGTGCTGAGAGCAGCCGGGAGACGGGAAACAAAGACAAGCCTTTCTCCCTTTCTTTCTTTTCATAATTAGAGTTCTCTCCTTCTCAATACTCAACCCCCCCCTCCCCCTCCCCCCCCCCCCCCCCATTTGGGATCGTTTGATGATCCTGAGACTGATGCATCCTCTGTTGTCGACTGCATCGGTCTGAAGAGAATATGACCTACCTTGAACATTATGATTTTTTTAAATTTTGTACTTGCTGTTGCCAATTATTACTAAAATAAACATTGAATTGAACTGCAGTCTCAACATGCAAAACAAAACAAACAAAAATATCACCATTATGAATAATGAAAGCTGTATGCTATTATGAACATTCATATTACATACCTTTATACATTAATAACATGTACATTACCCCTGGTAAAGATGAGTAAAAAGGATTATAAAAAAATTCACCGTTTGGTGAATTAGCTTAATCTCACACTGACAAAATGAGAAAAATCCAACCTTTAATTGAAGTAAATTTATTATGAGAAAAAAAAATCCCACATCAAGAAATAATTATCTTTAACAAAACCACGTGTGCCACAATCATTGGCACCCCTGCATTCATATGTAGAATAAAGTAATTTTTAATATTTGGTCAGATATCCTTTGCATGCCATGACTTCCTGATGTCTGTGACCCAACATCAAAAGACTCTTGATATCTTATTTTATGGTACTCTTACAAGCGATACTATAATGTCTCTGCATTTGAATGGATCTCTATGGGAATTGGGGGGTGGGACTAGATTTAGCTGTAAATTATGCTGGAACAGTATGGAATACATGGTTGGTAAAATCGCTGTAAGTCATCAAGGGTCTGACGTATCAAACAATCCTCAAACCCTCACTCTGCTGCCAGATATGCAGTAGATATGGATGGATCACTTTAGGGCTTGTTTCTCCTGACAAATTTTCCTATTGAACTCTCTGGAAAAATAAGTCAGGAGAAGAAACCCTTCAAGTTATCCATCCATATCTACTGTATTTCTGACAGAAGAGTGATGGTTTAAGGCTTGTTTGATACGTCAGACACTTGATGACTTACAGCCATTTAGCCAACCATGTGTTCCATACTGTTCCAGTGTAATTTACAGCTAAATCTAGTACCCACCCCCAAATTCCCATAGAAATCCATTCAAATGCAGAGACGTTATAATATCGCATGTAAGAGTACCAGAAAATAAGATATCAAGAGTCTTTTGATGTTGTTGGGTCACAGACATCAGGAAGTCATGGCATGCAAAGGATATGCGACCAAATATAAAAAATGATTACTTTATTCTATATATAAAATTATAAATGCAGGGGTGCCAATAACTGCGGCACACGTGGTTTTGTTAAAAATAATTAATTCTTGATGAGGGATTTTTTTCTCAGAATAAATTTACTTCAATTAAAGGTTGGATTTTTCTAATTTTTGCAGTGTGAGATTAAGCTAATTCACCAAATGGTGAATTTTTTATAACCCTTTTTACTCATCTTTACCAGGGGTGCCAATAATAGTGGAGGACACTGTATGTGTTTCTGTATGTGTCTGTGTGTGTGTGTGTGTGTGTGTTTGGGTGTGTGTGTCTGTGTCTGCCTGCCTGTGTCTGCGTGTCACTATCTCTGTCTGTTTGTCTGTGTGTGTGTGTCTCTGTGTCTGTGTCTGCGTGTGTGTGTAAGTGCGCGTGCGCATGTGTGTGCTCGTGTGTCTGTGTGTGTGTGTGTTTGTGGGTGTGTGTGTTCGTGTGTGTGGCAGGTTTACTCCTTTGACCGCTTAACTGACCACTGAACTCATATTGCATGGCATAACCTGTCAGGAGGCAAATCATCTACCCATTCCCTGATGCTCAGAGGTGCATAATCCACATTCAGAAAAGACATTTTCACTCTGAGCTTCTAGAATTAAACCAAACTGGATACATTTCAGTCATCTTGGCCTGGTTCAATTCACCTTCCATTAAAATATTTTGTGATTAAGTGTTCTCTGGCCTTGTAAGAGATTTCAACTTCTGTCCTGCGGTTTCACGGCAGAACTGAGTCACACAAACTTTCTCACAGAAAAAAATGGGCCTGACCCACTGTTCTGGTAGTGTTTGAAACCAGCCCTTACACAGCAGATAACAGGAGGGCTGTGTCTGAATCACCGCCCTTCCATGCTATTGAGTATGCTTGTTGAGTACACTGGATGAGAAAGTTAAGTAGGCGGAATGATCTCTTAATGTAGTGTACTTAATATCCCCGGATGATATACTTATTTCTGGATTTACGCTGATGATGCTATGGAGGATATTTTTGGCATACTGCATGTCGCATGCTAAATAGTATGCTAGTACACAGGACACAGTAGATAGGGTTCTGATTGGGGGGGTGGGACTAGATTTAGCTGTAAATTATGCTGGAACAATATGGAATACATGATTGGTAAAATGGCTGTAAGTCATCAAGGGTCTGAGGTATCAAACAAGCCTCAAACCATCACTCTACTGTCAGATACGCAGTAGATATGGATGGATCACTTTAAGGGTTATTTCTCCTGACAAATTTTTCTATTGAACTCTATGGAAAAATATTCCATCCATATCTACTACTACTATTCTACTCTAAGACTATTTTTACATAGTGTGGAGAAAAAAAAGAATGGAAAAGCTACGTCTTATACCCAGTGAATTAGATGTCCCTCCCGCAGTAATTAATGAAATGGAAAACAAACATGTATCTGTGTAATTATTTCAAACCGTTTAAGAAATGTACAGTAACCTGAAATCTGCTGACATTTCCAATGACTGTTACAAACGAAAGCAACACGCTTACAGATATGTCATTCCAAGGCAAGGCGCAAAGCTTCCGCCCTGAACTCTCTGAGATCCGAGCAAGCTGCGCGGTGTGGAAACGGCACCCCTCCTCGATGCGAGGGAGCGCGGCGCTTGTCGCGTGATTGATGTACGCGGCTCCGAGCCTCCGCTGCGTGACTTCTCCCATAATGCTGTTAGGAGCAGATGGATTCGGTTTTCCCCCGCTCTGCTCTCCGCGCGCCCGCACCTCACTCTTAACACCGAATACGCACGGTTATTGCGTCATGAAAGACATTTCACGGTGACAAATTGGGGGGAGAGGGTTGGTGGGACTACACAGCACACAATTGCAGGCAGTGTTTTTGAACTCCAACCCTGAGTACCGTGTAATAACAGCTTTATACCCAATACCCGAGCTGCTCCCACCGTAATTGTTTTGCGATTGGAAGCGCGGCGGTGGCAGAAGGCTGAGCGCTTTTCTGAGCGGCGTCTCAGTGACCCGCTCACTCCGCTCTCGCGCAAGTCCCCGCGCTAGATCCTCAAACCAAGTAAAGATTGAATCCGATTAAAAGCCGCATATAAAGACTTCACAGGAAAAGATACAATTAATTGCACCCAACTTGCTTCTCATGCCACGCTGCCCTTTACACAAATTGCCGCTCGCTATCTACAGTCACGGCGAAGGGCCTCCCGATTAATCTCGTAATGAAAAGAACGGGGAAAGAATTTAAATCACGAGACGATTAATTAATATTACACGCTTTTGCTTGGACATGCATGCATCAATGGGCCTTCCATCTCCTTTGCTACACACAGACCATTGATCAACACGGAGTTTAGACCTACTGGCTGCATGTTGAAGCCTCAAAGCTAATGTGTGAAATCAACTGTGGAGTCCGGAAGCCCATTTCCCATAGAGAATCGCGCCTCCTCTCCTTGGTGAAGACCCAGGCCGTGTCACCTGAAATGACCCTCTGAATGTGGAGGTTCCATGCATCGCACAGTATACCTGAGATCGTCCAATCAGTACTGAATTCCACTTTCCTTCCATCCATTATCTTATTCCTGGTGAAGGTTGCGGGAGTGGGGGGTGTGAGCCTATCCCAGCATGTAGGCGAGAGGCGGGAATACACCCTAGACAGGTCATCAATCCATCACAGGGCACACACGCCATTCACTCACACACTCAAAGCTATGGGCAATTTTGAGTCTACAATAAACCTACATGTCTTTGATCTATGGGAGGAAACCGGAGTACCCAGAGGAAACCCACATGGACACAGGGAGAACATGCAAACTCCGCACAGAAAGGCCCTTGGCCAGGATTCGGACTCGGTACCTTCTTGCTGTGAGGTGACCACTGCACCACTGTGGCGCCCCCTCCAATCAGTACTGCATTCCATATACTCAGTTATTTTCACGACAGTAGTTCTTGCCGATGGAACGTTCAGGTTCGATTATAATAAGGTTCGTTTTGACCCTACCGTAAAAAGACAACTCCAGTATCAATTCTTCATCTTTACTATTGAAAAACATGGCAGGACATAAGCAGGAATGCAGTTACTCTAATGAAGATAAAAGATTATCTTTGGCATTTGAAAGAATATGAAAAATTCTATATCTCTGGTACAATTGCAGGACTTCACCTTGGATTTACCTCGTAGCATTAGCAACCTGCTGAGCAAAGAGGGGCGCAGCCCTCAAAGACAAAAGCTCTTTTCATTAGCTAGCCCAAGGGGCTCAGCGCAGCTCAGTAAAAATTCAATAGAACTCCTGATGAAAAAAGGAAGAAAACCTATACTCCTGTTTTTTTCCATTCTGCTGAAAAGGCATAATTAAATAAGGTGTATGTGCAGTGTTACGTGTATGGATTAAACGCCCAGCCATAATGTTCATCCCAGGCAGACTGAGATGATCTTTATTGACAGTTTTCTCTCCATCTATTCTGGTGTGAAAATGGCGAACACAGACAGTCTTTGAATGTGATCTGGCTCCAGGGGATCAAGGCGGGCTACTGTCCTGAAGAACGAGGGACGAACGGACGCTTGACTCGTAGCCTTTGCTCCATTGTCTGACCCATCATGTTAAATCTCTGCCGTGCACATCAGTGTGATTATACTTTGCATTTACTCAGGAAACCCCATCCAGAATGACCAGCGTTTCACTCACAGAAGGTCCTTTAAAGTCACCATGAAACGGCAATTAGAGCAGCACTAGCTTCCGCGATATGACGTCCAGTATACACGAGCAAAACAAATCTTTCGATGGGAATTTTTGAAAGGCGGGAGTCGATTTGATTGAATTCAAATACGAACGCTAAGAATATGTGCCACGGTGTAAAAGTACATTGATTGGAAGGAAACAGACATATTTGATCTATATTATTGGTTCCAATTTCGATGCACGCCCACTGGAACTTGATGACGCAAATTTAAAAGTGACATCATTTTCCAGGAAATGAAGGCGGGAAAAACTTTGACTTGAAAATACACAAGTATTACAATTTTATAAATGTTTTGGTATGTATACTTTTAGATATTTGTGTGGTTATTGACTGAATTTATGAAAAGGTTCATTTTGATTTCAGCTTGTCTTTAAGAACTTCACTCACAGAAGGTCCTATAAGACCTTCACTCACAGAAGGTCCCATAAGACCTTCTCTCACAGAAGGTCCCCATAAGACCTTCACTCACAGAAGGTCCTATAAGACCTTCATTTACAGGTCCCATAAGACCTTCACTCACAGAAGGTCCCTTAAGACCTTCACTCACAGAAGCTCCTTCTCTTAAAGTCATGTGTGATTGTGGCTGGTAGGACTTTATACTTTTGTAGCCAATTTTGGCAGGTAACCAATCAGATTGTGCTATATTGTACAAGGTTATGTGGCTGGTAAAAAATGTTGAAAATGGCAGGTGATTTTAAGAATCCACAAGCCACTCTGGCCAGTGGATGAAAAGGTTAATTTCATACCCCGGTGCCAACTGAAGCCGGCACCCAGGATTCAAACCTACGAGAGTGGTCTGCTGCCTGACCACACTGCTGTCCCAACTGAACTTAAAACACCAAATAGGATCTCATACCTTGAAGATATCAGGCACACCATGCAGAGAAAGAGACTTTGGTCTTCTTCAAGCGAAAGGATTAACATACAACACAGACATATGCTGCATGCAGATGGCGGCCATTTTGTCTTGTTCAGTGCCTTTAGTTTGAATGTTTTTATTAACTCTGTTAAGCACTGCGGTATCTTTTGCCTCGTGAGATAAAGATTTGCTATGCCAACCCTGATTATTTTCACAATGCTTTTTCAGGCACATACTGTACTTAATGGATTGAAATGATTTAAATATTTCTGTTTAAATTTTAGATGTAAAAATGTAGTTTCAGGACATTGTGACTGCAATCAGGAAATGAATACTGCCTTGATATTACGGCAATAATTTATTATATTAAATGTACTGCTATCCTCCCAGGCTATCTGCTGTCAGTGCTGGCTCTCTCCTATAGTACCGCATGGCCTATAGGATGGAAGATAATTACTGGCTCATGGTGAGCGTGCTGGAGGAAGCCACACATTGCTGTTGTGGCGCTCCTGAAGTGGTGCCTAAGTAATGGCTCGAGAGGAACCACCGCTGATTGCAAATTGGAAAGAGACAGGAAAAATTACGTCTAAAAAATGTTGTTTAAGTAGTTCAATTTAGCCTGTAATAACTTAGTATTGGATGCATTATTTCACATACCGCAGCAGTGGTGTATTTGCAAAGGCCGCAACTGGACTAAATTGTGTTACTCTGCTTGCATATCATTCTAGAAGCCATCCTGGACAGTGTTTATGCAAATTTTAAAACTAACCTGTCCA